>CM044008.1:8744175-9344175 GCA_024085815.1 Flaveria linearis | reverse complement strand
TGAAAACTAGTTCTCGTGTGGAAACTTGTTTCTTCAAAAGTTTGATTTTAATTTCCGAGCCTCTAGGTTTAATCATTACAATCTCCCCCATGGCTCTTTGAATCATATCTTCATCTCGAAATCAACACTTGTAGCTTGAATCTTCTTCAAATTCACTTCAAGCTCATCAAAATCGGTCTAGGGCTCCAGAACTCTGATACCAATTGTGAATCCTTGGATAATCACACTAAGATCAATCTCATGCTTTAAACGTGGAATGTATAAAGCACAGATAATAAGAATGAACTCGAAGATCAATAGATCAAGATGAATATACAAAATGTAAATAACTTCAGTAATATTTTAGATAGTCTGTTTATAAATTGATGGAAATTTCAAGTGTTAGTAAACAAAATTAGAACAAAACACCTATTTATACTAAGCATGAGTTCTCGCACGAGAACATTATTTCGCGCGGAAACTAATTCTCATGTGAAAAACTAGTTCGCATGAAAACTTGTTTATAAAAAAAGCTTGATTTCAATTTCCGACCCTCAAGGTTTAATCTTTACAATATCTAGAGCCCTGCATATGCGATGTTCATCATCGTCAAGTTAATACAATAATATTTGCCCTTATGCAATGATCAACATGATACAATATGATATTTTAATAGTGACAAAGAAAAAGAACACTTAAAAAATATAACAAATGATGACGTATTCGGAGGAAAAAGAACATTTAACAAGAACCCAAAAATATGTATACGTATGGCTATCATATATTTGTCAAGTTGAAATATAATATGTATTGAAAATATTTTTAAATTTTCAATTCATGTTGTCTTTTGAGTGCTAAATGATAAAGTGACTAATGTATGCACTTTATTTGATGTTTATTATTAATTTATATAAGATACTAGAGCTTTTAAAATTCATCATATAAAATATGCATTTTCACACCATAAATGCTTCCTCGTCCATAATCACGATTGACTAATCATCATCGTAATGTGACTTGATTGTAATCCAATGATAAGAAATAAATTTTTTTAAAGTAAACTTAGATTTAACCCTAGTCAAATGTATTTGGTGATGTAGTATAAAAGTAATGTAATTTCACTGTAAAAAGGATCGATCGTCATGGGTTTACGACTAGGCTTTAAAGAGAAATTTATATAACAAACTTTTTTTTGGGGGAATCTTGCTTATCCTTTAAGCTGCAATATGCAAGAAGTTGTGTGAGATTTGTAAGTGTTGAAATAATAAAATACTATTGGTGATCAAGTAATTTGTTTCTTGTGTAGACACTTATAGTGATCAAGTATTTTGTTTCTTGTGTAGATATAGAGATGACCTCATGGCTATTTCATCAATTCATCCACTATTCTATTCAAAAGGTTGGTTTCTAAACCCCTTTATTTACATTCCTCCTAGTGATATTCTTACGCAAATGGATCCTTGTTTTTAGTATATAAAACTGTTTATATGTTATAACGCTTTCGTAGCCATGAAAATGGTCGCTGACCTCTCATGTAAGCATGGGACCGTCTCTTGCTCCTCTATGAAACCAGGCTTTGATTTACATAAATGTAAATTACGAACCATTGATTTACATAATTATAAATTATGCCTGATAATATTTAGTTGTTTTACATAGTTTATTCTTCACATATACACATATGTAAAACAGTTCAAGTTTCACCAGACTTAATTTACATTTATATAAATCAATGGTTTTTTGATTTTGAAATTAAAAAAGTTGTTTGTAATGATCCTAACCCAATTTTAATATCCGTTATTAGAGGGCTTTGTTTTCCCTTCAAACTTATGGTCTACTTAGCTTTACGACCCAAGTGTTTCATGCTTGTACACTTTCACTTTATTTATAGTTAAGTTCACTTTTCAAGAATCAACAACTAGTCATCTTCACTAAACAATTACCCCTTCTTTGGTCTGCAACCTTATGTGTTGAGGTGTATCGAACCCCAAAGGCTAGAGATATTAGGGCTAATCCGTTATGCCCTATATTAAGGTTAGGTAATCTAAGCTAACCCAGACTTACCAAAAGGCATATGGTCTAACGGTATCAAGATATGTAGGAAATGTGTTTGTCCTTATGTGGTTGAGGGTTAAAATCATATAGTGGAAAAAAGGTGTAGATTTAGGAGTAGGATCAAAGAATGTACGAGTTAGCGGTTGAAAAAAAGCTAACTAAACCTACTGGGCTTAATGAATAATGACTCATCATACACAATGGACTAGCCTTAATATATCCTAAATTTTATACTCTCATTTATTAATAACAATGAGTATTCAACTTTGACTGTTACAAGAAAATCTATCAAAATAAAATCTATTTCTGATGATTTATAAAGTGGTTGAATTAGTTTGATAATCATGTTACCATTTAAAGAAATATTGTTAAATCTGTTTCAAAACCCAAATATTTCGACTCGTATTAGAAAACAACCCATTTTATTCACCCAACTCGACCCGTTTGGCTACTTTGCCACATCTCACTGCTACCATAGTCACACATCAACAATCCCATCTAAACTGTGAATTAGATGAACAAAAAGATCAGATTACCATGTCATTAGGAAAATTTTCTCATAATACACCCTTTTGGCTTTGTCAAACTAACTCTTGTTGACTCCACAAAGGGAAAACTAAAGAAATAAAATGTCATTTAAACAAAATTAAACCAAAATATGAACACAATCAAACAACATGACAACAAACCACTATATGCAACATTAACTCCTTTGCTAGTGAGATCTGCAGTTGATACCCCTCCTCCTACTGTTGCTGCTGTTCCTTGTGTGGTCTTCCCTTCCAAACTGCAATTTTCAACACAATTTTAGTTTTATCCTAATTTGGTACTGCAATCCAATGTTCAAAAAAATTACTTCCAATAAAATCAATGGCAAATTTGGCAAATAAGAAAAGTATGAGCTTGTTAATATCAACTAACATGTAGATTGAAATTTGTGTTCATTAGATCATATCTTAACCACTTGAACGTCTTTGCCAACTACTCATGGTATCGCTTTAAATGCAAATTCAAACCAAATTTAAAATTTGAGTAGAGAACCATTACGTAATGCTGAGTAGATATATTACAGGAGTCAAAGAAAGAGGATTACAAGCTGTTGGTTCTCGCCCAAATCGAACACAAAACAGAAGGTTTTTACTACTTGTAATCACCACTTTCATTCATCACAGGAAACATATCTATACACTTGAAACAAACACATGAAACTAAACAAAAAACTACCCATAACCCATTGAAACCATAAAACACTTGTAACTAACTTAAACTTCCTGCTGACCCGCTTTGACCCATCAAGACTAACCCCTACGCTAGCAGCCTTATGTATCACCATTAAAGCTACAAGTCCATGTGTTTATCTACTTACAATCAGTTCTTTATCGAACACAAAGTATACACATATACCCAAATCCCAATAGGCCAATATATACACATACATACACAAACACAAAGGCTATTCCTACAAAAACTTACTAATAACACTCTTTTACTATTCTAATTACATCTTTGAAGATTGAAGGTTCAACTCACATTTACAAACCAATTCTTGAAAATGGTAACTGAAATCTCAACAACAAACATACCTTGAAGGAAACTTGCAACCGCTATGACCTAAAAAAGAAAACCCAAATCAAAACTTCATCAGATTCAATCATCAATCCCACATCAATACAACAAACTTGTCAAACACAAATTGGGGGAAAACGTTACTCGGATCAAGCGACGTTAATGCAGCAGTATTGGCGAAATTACACGTCTCCTCCGTCATCCCGTTCTTCGTGCAGTAGCTATTGAACGCATACGACGCCGTTTTGCGGATGTCCGCCGGATCGTAACACGGGCCGCCTTGTTGGATCGGACCACAGTCGGCGCCGCCGGTGCCGCAGGCCCAGTCGATGGCGGATTGGAGGGCGGAGTCGTCGGCGTTGTTCTTGGCGACGCACCAGAGGTTGAGTGAGACGGCGGCGGCGGGCGGCGGTTGTTGCTGGCGGAGAGTGGGCGGCGATGCGGTGGTGCGGAGGGGTATCACGACGGAGATGAGGAGGAGGAGGCGGAGGTGGTGGAGGAGGTGAGAAGGTTCTGGAAGCATGGTTGATTGAAAGAGTTACACGATAGAGTGTTGAAACTTGAAAGATTGAATAATGGCGATTGTGAGTGAAACAGTGTTTTTTTTTTTGTTTTGCAGGAAATATGACCGTTGCTTTTAGGTATATTAACCGTTTCTGGGATTTAATGTGGTTTAATATAGGAGTAAATTTACAACAAGGTATACATTTTACAATACGTTTTTTTTAATTTTATAATGAAAAGCAAATTCGTTGGAGCAGGAGGTTCGGCTAGGGCTGTTCACGAGTCGAGCCGAACCGAGCGGACCTTTGCTCGTGCTTGGCTCGTTTTCAAACCGAACTGAGCCGATCGGCTTGTTTACAACCGAGCGGAAAATCAAACGAGCATTTTTCGAGCGTTAAATTTTCGAGCGAACGTCGAGCGAGCGCAAACGAGCGGCAAATAATTTATACAACCCAACCATCTTGTGTGTCATACAATTTATACTGCAGCGAATAAGGTTTAATAACTTAAAAATCAGCCACATGTCATTGCATAATACTTTCATGGATGATAACACGTTATGGCTGACGATGAAGCCAGCTAAGTCTGTAGCTGATAAGGCGGAGAGCATATTGCAGATAACGGTGATGGTGAGAGTGAGATGATCGAAAAAATATCTTTTAACGGCTTAAAATTTCACTTTTATATTAAGTGTAGAATTATTTTAACGGCTTAGAATATTGCAGATATTCTGTAGCTGAAGCCAGCTAAGTCTGTAGCTGATAAGGCGGAGAACATATTGCAGATAATGGTGACGGTGAGAGTGAGATGATCGAAAAAATATCTTTTAACCGCTTAGAATTTCACTTTTATATTAAGTGTAGAATTATTTTATTAGGTTGATTGATCAAATATGCATAAATAGAATTATATATTTGTATATAATGGGTCAAATCTACTAGAGCACTATGTATAAACTATATATACATATTAATTCGATCCGAACCGAACCGAGCGGACCTTTGCTCGTGCTTGGCTCGTTTACAAACCGATCCGAGCCGATCGGCTCGTTTACAACGTAGCAAAAATTCGAACGAGCATTTTTCGAGCAAATTTCGAACGAACGTCGAACGAGCGTCGAGCGGTTTGGACAACCCTAGGTTCGGCTGGAAGCAGACTTTTTATCATCCGTAATAGAGGTAAAGTTTTTACGTATTTTCTTTCAGAGACCTGGTTAATAGTCTTGCTATAAAAAGTATACTATGTATATATGATTATTAATATTTTCAGAATCGGATCCGAAAGTGAACCGGATGCTTTGCTGGTTCATTAGTCGGATCGGTTCGACTAGTTGGGACTGGATATGACTAGTCGATGAGAACATGAAAAAGCTAATAAAATATTAAAAAATTTAAAAAAATATATAAAAAACGGTTCAATTGATCCACCCTTGGTTCGATCGGTTCCAACCGCCATCTCAAGATCAACCAGCTAGTTCAACCCCTCTAAAACGAAGTAGTATTGATCGGATTAGTACCCAAAGCGGGCCGATCCCACTCTTGCAACATTGATGATTATGGTTATGGTATAATGAAAAACAAATACACTTCGAAAGCAAATATAGAAGTTACGAGAGAAATAATGTAATGCAAACAATGAGTAAGAAGAGAAGAAATCAAGGCCCGTGTTAAATACCGTTCTCTTAAAATAAATTTCAGGTCTCTTAAGAAAACTAGTTTGTTTCTCACAGTTAGGCCTGGCAATCCTGGCCCGAAGTCAAAAAATAGGTTGTTATGGGTCATCTTATTAAAAGGTTGGGTTGATTTGGACTCCTCCTTCTTAACCAACGGGTCAGAATGGACTTATATGTTTTCATGTTAATAGTTTTGTGGGTCCAAATGGGCTGATGGTTTCAACAAATGGGTAGTTTTAACAATTACCACCTCACTACCATCTTCAAGATGCTACAATTGTACCCTGCTGCTACTGATTGTGCACCTGGTCTGTATTGCGGTAATTTCCCTCAATTGGGGAAAACTCAGCCCTTCTGCACTAGAAATCAGACTTTAATGACGGTGATTAGTAGTTTTTTTTGTTCGATGAAAGTTGAGATTCTAACTGTTAATTTCATTGTGTTTGGTGATTAATGGAGGTTAGATCAATGGGTTGCCTTTCAACAAGTACACATGGCTTGTAACACGTAATGCGTTTTCTATCTTCAAGATTCCGAGTCGGAAAATCTCTCCATCGCCAATTTGCATCACCCATCAGTATCACTGCCATCGCCATCGCAAGAATAATTGCACCGTTTGAAGTGATTTGCATCAGCTGCATCAGCGTATCCATCTCAGGAACAGGCTCCATCACCATCGTCGTCACAAGAACAAGCATCGTTCAATCCATCTCAAGAATAGGCTCTATCTCGTTTCCATTCTCCATTTCGTTTCCATACCGTATCGTTCAATCCGCATCGCAAGAACAAGCATCAGGCTCCAATTCGAAAATCAATGCACCATTTGTAAGTTCAATTAAACTACATGTGATGCTCAATTTATTAAATTAGTGGGTTTCATTTGCTTAATCGATTTATTAAACAAAGTTTGTTGTATTAGTAAGTTTTTTGATGGGTGAATTAGTGAACTAAAAAATTGTGAATTTTGTAATATTTTTAGTTGACCCGTGCTGACCCGATCCATCCTTACCCGGACCCATCCTGACCCGAACCCATCCTGATTTGTTTCAATCCCAAACCCGTTCTGACCCGGACCCGTGTTGACCCGGACCCGTGTTGACCCGAACCCGTGTTGACCCGAACCCATCCTGACCCGACACCCAACCCGGCCCGACCCACCTATTTTGCAAGGCCTACTCACAGTATAATAGTATAATGTAGTGTTAAAGTAGACGCACACTAAAGTTGATTGTTGAAAATTGCTATATGGACCGACTGGTTTGTAAAATGTTTGGCAAAAGAATTTAAATTGGAAATGAAATCTTGTTAAAATTGATAACTTGTTTTGTTGGTTAATTTTAAATGAAACTAGAATGTTAATTTTAAACATTCAATGGGTAAGCGGAAGTAATGCAAATTTGAATGGATGTGGAAAAAATTTCCAATTCTATTTTTATCCATTGACCAACCAAGAAGGATTTTGGATGGAAAAATTTTTAATTCTAATTCCTAAAAATTTTGTGAACCAAACGGGGGTAAGTGTTTATAAATGTTGGAATCTACTTCAACTGAAAATCAACTTAGGTGGTGTTTGTTTTTTGAAAAAACCTCTTCCCCACCTCTTCATCTGCGCGCACGCAGACGCGGGAAGAGGTTTTGAGTGCGCAGACTGTTTTTTTTTGGAAGACGTTTCGTTAAAAAACGTCTTCCTGACGTCTGCATGGAGAAGATGTGGTGTTACCACTTCTCAGATCTTCTAAACCTCTTCTTCTCTTTACCCCCAACCCAGACTTTTTTTCTCATTGTTCAAGCCTTCAACCCACCACCCCTCTCATCCCCTCTCTTCACTGAAGCCCTTCTCCGACCGCCACTTCCGCTCACCCTGCCGTCTAGCTCACGCCGCCGCCACCGCCGCTCCTCTTCTGCTCTGGCCTCTCCTCTTCTGCTCATTGCTCTCTTCTGCTCCGACTCCCTCTACGCCCAACCACCTGTGGTCGCCCACCTGTGACCGCCCACCTGTGACCGCCTCGCTGCAACCACCCCCATCGACCACCGTAGCCCCCCCATCGACCACCCACTTGCGACCGCCCACCTCCCTGCAACCACCCCCATCGACCACCCTAATTTGGTTGCGGGTGACACTTCTGTTCAAAGATAAAATTAAAAAAAGTTAGGAAGGGTGCCACTGAATCCGCATCCCCCATCGACAATGTTTGTAGGTTTGGAGGAAGGCTATAAGGAATCTGATTTCCAAGATTATTGTTGCTAATATCATTGCAAATGCAATGAACATGTGAGTTGAGTATAGTATAGACCAGAGAGAGTTCTGATGAAAAAAGAAAATGATAGAATTTGAAATGATTGATATGAACTTGTGTTGTGGATATGAGAATTGAGATGATGAATAGGGATAGTGGTGGAACGTATCGGTAGAAGATGATACGTGGTTGCTTTTGTGATATTATCTTTAAAATAAGGATAGTGGTGGAACGTATCGGAATTGAAACTAGGTGGTTTATAATGTATTTGTATGGTTTTTATTTATATATTAATTTTAAAATATTTTTTAAGTATAAAAAATAGGTTTCCTTTAATTACAAAATATTTCATCATTCTGTAGATTTTAAAAAAACAAACAGGCTTTTTCTTGCAGACTGCAGACGTTTGATCCACCTCTTCTGCTGCAGATGTCTGCAGATGTGGTCCGCAAACTGCAGACGTTTTCCTGCAGAAAAAACAAACAGCACCTTAGTATTTATAGTAAAAAAAAATGAAAGCAGCTCAATCAAGTATGAAACGGATAAATAAATTGCATTAAACCCCTTCAAAATATAATTTACTCACCTCGTTTCATCATATCGAAGTAGTAAGTCAAAATTCAATCACTATTTTTATAACACCCGGTTCATCATACCACCAATATTATCCGCTTTACTCACGAGGAGCTCACGGATTTTCTTTTGGTCACACGGGTGAAATCTTTCCAGGGAGGTCACCGATCCCAGGATTACTGCCACCTGAGCACGCTTAACTGTGAAGTTCTCCTATCATCCACAGTCAATACGCCCAAAACGCATTGATGATATTAGAGACCAGACATTCCTTATGAACCAGGATTCTCTCTTGTCCAGGACCGATGTGGGATTTATGTAGGGTGTCACAATCACCCCTCTTTGGACTCATCGTCCTCGATGAGCCCGAGAAGTCACCATTCTCGGTGAGGTATGTCCCACATCCCGAACGGCACAGGAGTGGCTCTGATACCATTCTGTAACACCCGGCCACTCATACCACCAATATTGTCCGCTTTGCTCACGAGGAGCTCATGGATTTTTGGTCGCCCAGGTGAAATCTTCCCAGGGAGGTCACCCATCCCAGGATTGCTGCCACCTGAGCACACTTAACTGTGGAGTTCTCCTCTCATCCACAGTCAATACGCACAAAACGCGTTGATGATATTAGAGAGCAGACATTCCTTATGAACCAGGAATCTCTTCTGTTCAGGACCGATGTGAGATTTATGTAGGGTGTCACAATTTTTATGGATTTTAGAAGGTGTAAAATTAGGGAGCTTGTGTCGTGATTATTATTATTATTATGGAAGATTGGATTTATTCAAATTTAAAGTATTATTTATTGGTCAATTCATACTATTAATTTTGTCGGTAACAATCTCAAATTTTATTTTTAATAATTATATTACTGGAACTGTTGTCGGTAATAAAATAAAAGTTAAGACTATTACCGGCTAAATCAATAATATGGATATCGATCAATATCGCTATTATTATTTTTAACTTTCAATACAACATTATCCATTCTAGAAACGACGCCGTGCCGCCACAAAAGAAGCTATTGTTTTGTCTTCACCTATAAAACATTAGTGATCATATATATAACACACATATATGCATGCATGTGTGTACGTGTGTGTATATAACACGTTTTTAACCCTTAACCCTCTGTGTTATCTCCAAAATTACGATCAAACTCTAGCCAATACACCGTGCCATCAACGTCAACCAAAACTTTTATATAAACATATTTAACTTCAATAATAATCAAAACGTACACCCCATGGTCCGCACCATTAGCCTCTAACTCTCAATAATTCACCACTATGGCTGACTCACATGACCATAGTGTCGACCCACTCCTAGTCGGGGTTCTCGGGGTCGTTTCTGGTGCGATTTTGGTCGCGTTAATCCACTGCTTAACCGCTAATTGTCTTCATAACGGTGATCCAACCACCTCCGAGCCTGCTAGACCACCAAACATGAACCGTAGTCCAAGAATCCGTATGGACCGTGAGGCCAACCCAAGATTATCGGTCCCGGTTGATGCTAGTGGCTCGAGCTCAAGTGGTTCGTCGAGGTTGTTGGGTGTGCATAAGTACTCGAAAGAGCTTAAGGAGGTGACATGTGTGGTTTGTTTGGGTGAGTTTGAGGAAAATGAGGATGTTAGAATAATGCCCGAATGCGCACATGTTTTTCATGTGTCGTGTATTGATATGTGGCTTTTTTCGCATGATAACTGCCCGCTTTGTCGGGCTAACGCGACTCCTCGCGCGCATGATGTTCTTCTGTCGATATTGGCTTCCCGACCCGCTGAGTAATCGGACTCATAACATTTTGGATTTGAATGTTAAGTGTTTATACAAGGTGTTTTTCAATGCTTGTTAAAGTAAAAATGTAAAATCTTAGGTAAACTCTTATTTTGAACATAACAATATTCTCCACCTTGATTTGGCACGACATGATGTACGTATGAGAAAACTTTTTGTATGTAATATACGTATCTGACATTCGAGTTACACAGAATTACTGTATTATTTTAAAGAGTAGTTAACCAGTAAAAGTCTCTTAAATATATTAAATTACATAACATAATAAAAAATGCGTCAATCGAAATTTTGAACGCATAATAAAAATTCAATATACCTACAGTCACTTTCTACTATTTTCATTTTTTGAAACCTAACCATTAAATCAATTACAAAATCATTTCTAATTTAGTTGTTTAAATACTTTAGAATGACGACATGGGCTAGTAGAGTGGGTAAACAAGAGTAATGGCCTATGGGTATCAATTTTTTGATTTTTATTTGTTCTGTAGATGGATATATGTTTATATTTTTAAAACTTATAATTTTTTTATTTTTAAAGGGTGAAATTAAAAATATAAATTACTAGGGTTGATGTTTAATGGGAAAAGTTCATGGCAGTCGATATCAAAGTTTTATAGAAGTTCAGAAATTTATCCTATATATAACACTAATTTTGTTCCTATGGTGCGGTTCAACCCGGGCCTAATGGCCTATAGCCGAGGTCCATCACAGAATTTAGGCATAGATTCATATATTGGGTATCTTTATAGTAAAAAAATATTTAAACTAAAAAACTTAATTATGATTATGAGTTTTGACACGTGTTCTATGATTTTAAAGATGAAAATATTTTGATTATTGTGTTAAATATTTCAGTGCATAATGTTTAATACGTTAATTGTACTGGATACCAGTTCATCGGGTAGAGGTTCAAATAAAAAATAAATTTTACCTAAGTAGGCTAAGAAAAAACATAAGATTACATGTGCCACTCTTTAAATTAGGGTTAAAAAGTATTTTGGTCCTAAAACACACTCATCAGTCCCTTTTGTATTTTATCAAAATGTAGCACAAATTCGAATGTAATGTACTAGATTTTTTGATATGTTAGATTGTGTTATATTTTTTAACATGCTAAATTATGCTGAGTTATTAAAATGCTGGATTGTGTCGAATTTTTTTAAAGTGCTAGATTGTGAGGTAAATGAATAGAATTCATGTTTTGTCATAAAACAACATATTTAAAAACCAAAATATTTGAGTTAAAAGAGCACGCAATGTCTTTTTTTGTTAAAAAAGAAACAAAACAAGAGATATATTGTTGTATTAACGCAAAACAACAAAAAACAACACAAAACGTGTTAGATTAATGCAAAATGGTAAACATTAAAATAGCAAATAAAGTGTTGTTTCTATGTTTTTTGATATTTTGCCATAATGCACCACAGAAATTTCACATGAGACCTTATTGTTTTAACGTAAAACAACACAGAACATGTTACGTAAAACCACACAAAACTGTGCTATTTGATAAAAACAGCACAAAACTATGCTGTTTAACGCAAAATAGCACAAACTATGATGATTTTATAAAATATAACACAATTTTGTGTTGTTTTCATAAAATACAGCACAAAACTGTGCTGTTTGAAGCAAAACGACACAAAACTATGATGTTTTTATGAAATACAACATAATTTTGTGCTGTTTTATGAAATACAACACAAAAACGTTAAAAATGCAACACAATTTCACATAATTTGATTTTTTTGATAAAAAATATAGAAATACTATACTCAGTTTAAAGAGGAAAAATACTTGATTTTATGGTGTAATTTATTTTAAAAAATAATATCATATGAAAAGTTATTAGCATTTAAAAACTTTGGGAGAAAATTTTAAAAAGTCAACAATTATTGGTAATATTATAAAATATCCAAACTATCATTGCTTGTTTATTTTTCTTACACTTTGATCCTAATCCTTAATTAAATAATTAGAAGGCTAAAATTACTTCTTAGTATTCTTAGGGAGAACTTATTTTTTAAAGGAACCTCCCTCCCAGTTCATCATGCCATATATTTTATATAATTTGTTATATGTATTATCATTATGTTTACTTTTTAGAATATTTTTTTATTATTTTATTTATTATTTTTATAAATTATATAAACTTGTTATCTGTCATTGTATTTTACAATTAAAATTATACAATAATATAATCTCACCAATGTATTTTTTAAAACTTATAGTGTTCAAGATAATACAATATGTTATTTTTATCATTGTGATTTATAGATTATACTTATTGTTATCTATCATTATGTCTTATAACTAGAAATGCACAATGATATTATTTCACAAATATAGTTTTCAAAATTCATAGTATCTAAGATAACACATCAACGATCAAAAAATATAATAATATATTTTATCATTGTGTTTTATATTTTATGTTTGATATAATTTTATATTATTTAGTCATTGTTTTTGTGTTAAGTTATTACAAACTAAAAATACACAAAAGTGTTATTTCATAATTATATATATATATGTATATATATATAGAATTTAATATTAAAAAACAATATTATTAAAAAAATACAATAACTAACAAAAATACATAATACATCGTATTAAAGACACAATCTCGAGCATAAATCATATGAGCGTAAAAACATAAGAAAACTATTATTATTTTATGTAACGATACTATACTCTTTTTAAAGATATATTTTTTATATTTTTATGGTGTAATTTTTATAAAAAAGTAAATGACCTATATAATAGTTATGAACATTTAAGAAATAAAAAAACTTGAAAAAAATTCAACAAAAGTAACTATGTCTAAAATACTCATCTTACAAACTTTTTTCCTATATTTTGTATTAACCATTGATTATAAACTAGGGATGGAACCCACGCGCGTTGCCACGTGGTTAATTTTGAATATCTAACAAGGCGCAAATGTTAAGTAGCATGGCATCTAAGTGTATTATCTATTTAACCAGTAGATCTAATGTCATCGTCACATTCAGATTAAAAGTTGAAATTGGTAGATGTTATGTTAGTGCAAACTTAGAGCAATAAATCAAATAAATATGAATACTATTTTACTAGCAGGATGGCCAAAACGATTTATATGTATAATGTATTAAGAAGTCGCATACCAGTACGTTTAATGCAGCAAGTGTGGCCATTCCTTCACGAGTCCACTGCATAAATCGAAAACAGGAATTTAGAAAAGTTAACTATAGATATAATAAACTTTGGCATTGATTAGCAACTGGAAAACAGTTAAAAAAAGTATAACTTTAAGGAACAAAAATTATGCACCTTAGATGCGGAAGCAATATGATGGACAACAATGGTATTTTTCATGTCAGCAAGGCCAGGTTTCATGTATGGCTCATCCTCAAACACATCAAGACCAACTCGAAACATGGGATTATGTTTCAAATGCTCCACAAGAGCTTCTTCATCAACCACTGGTCCTCTGCTACAGTTTATAAGGATCGCTTCCTGTGTGTTTAAATTCAAATAAATTAGCCATTTTGGCTTATAAGAACTCAGTAAAATATAACTCTTATACTTTGGTTGAGCTTACCTTCTTCATCTTTGAAAGCCTTTCTTTGTTGATACGATGATAAGTTTTTTGTCCAATATTGGATGTAGACTTATCTATGTGATCATACGCAGAAAACATCAAATAGAGAATATATAAAGTAGATCATGTTGTGTAACGACCCCATGTTGTTTCTTGATGTCAAAATATGTGAGACATTAACAGAAAACATGTTACATGTACAATGTTCGGATCGCAAAAAACCTACAACCTCACTTCCTCTTGTTAGTCAAAAAATACTGGCATCATACAAAGCCAGTGAATCAATCACTTTCAGCAAAGCTTTGGAGTCGCTTGTTGCGGTGAAGCCGGTGGCGACATCGATACATTCTTGTGACACGAAAGCGACGATGGCAACACCGGCAATCGGTCATCGTTCCTCTTTCGCTTTCGGCTATTCGGTTCTACTGCTTTCACTCCCCGGTTTTCGGTTTTCAATATCGAGTCTTTCAATCGTCTAACATCTGATAGCTTCACTGGTTTCAGTAGATACTCCTCAGCCCCTTCTTCCAAACATCTGTTGTTACAAATGAACGAAACTGAATCTATTGAATGTTGTTTAATGGTTTGTTTGATTGATGTTGTGTGAAAGTGAATTGGGATCTTACCGATCGATTCGGGTTATGATATTCTCAGAGGACATGATGACTACTGGTATCTCCTTCAACGTTGAAGAATTCTATAAATTGATGAACATATGGGTATTAGATAACCATGGTGATGAAGCTTATATGTGTCTGTTTTGAAATTGAAATGATAAATACAGATGAAATGAGATGAAAATAGATTTGCAGACCTTGATTTTCTTTAGAAGTTCGAATCCTGTCATCCCCGGCATCGAATAATCGGTGATGATCATGTTTACCTTCAAATCGTGCAATCATGAACAACATACTTCAAATTTAAGAAACTTTAACATCGATCTATTAAAGAATTGAAGAAATCAAAACTCATTAAATTCTAACTTACATCAAATTGAGCAGACTTTTTGTCTTCCTCTAACCCTAGATATTCTAAAGCTCTGCTTCCACTATCAACAATAGTAACTGCAACAATCAACCAATCCCACATCAATTTCCCACCAAAATCAGCTAATCAAAAGTTCAAAACGATAAAAAAAGAATCAAAATCCAAATATCTTGATCAAAATCGTACCTTTGAAGGAGGAGATTTTGAGGAGCTTCTCGATGACCTTCCGATCGATGTTGCTGTCATCAACGGGAAGAACGTGCAACTCTTGGGACTTTGAGGGTGTAATTTGATCATGATTCATCGTCTCCATTGGTGATTGAAATCAGAGTATCAGAGATGAAAGATTGAAGCTTTATGTGGAAATTGTTGAAGAATATGTAGAGATTTGGGATGATATAAATCACAAAACAATAACAACAATCCAAATAACAGAAATTGATGACTTCAATCGAAGCTTACCTGAGGCGCCGTGAAGCACATCAAAGACAACGCAGTGTCCAGAACACCTCGAAACACCCTCTTTTGCCTCTTTCGACTTGCGGTACTGCTCTTCGGCAACTCGAATAGCATCCATGATTTGGGGATTAGGGTTTTCTTACGGCGCCGACCTCCGCCTCCCCGACCTCCGCCTCCACCCTTTGTCACTGTTAATCGTCGGAGAGCAACCCAAAAGGAAGCCGGAGGCGGTGGCGCTACGGCGGTGGCACGCCTGCGGTGACCCAAAAAGAGGAGATAGAGATACTGTGTGGGTTTGTGATTTGATGAGAACAGATAGAGGTGAGGAGGTCGGTGGCACACCGATATAAGTCTTTAATAAGAATGATAATATTGAAGTTTCAAAGTACTTTTTATTTTTTAATTTTAAAAGTTTTTTATTTGAACCATTACTTAACACACAAGGAGAAAATATTCAAGCCAAAAATACGTTTTTCTAAAATCTAGGGGGGGTGAAGATGAATTTTGTTGAACATAAATTTTCATAACTTACCCTTCGTCTTCATTGAACCACCTGCACACATCACAAACCCATAAAAACCCTAAACCCTTTAACTATCAACAAAATTATCAATCTTCACCACCACCACCACCACCACTACCAACAACAACAACACCACCATCACCACCACCACCACCAACGGCAACCACCACCGTCGGCCACCGGCCACAACCACCCACAAAAACAGAACATTTGTTGGTATGTCTACCTCTCTTTTTCGAGCTTTTTATTATATTCAAGAAACACCCTTTTCATTCTTGACATAAACAAATGCATAATCACAACAAGAATCTTGTTTTATTTTATGATAATCAAACAGTCTCAAGATCTTGTTAATTATATATACAACTAAACAATCATCCCATTTATATTCTTTCATTCAATCTTTTTCTTTATTCTTTCAATTCTTGATTTATATAGCACCACCACAAGATGCACAACAGCCACAACAGTACCACCACTAACTCCACCATTAGGGTTCTTGACACCTCATCTCCGCCGTCTACGACCACCACCACCACCACCACCACCACCACCACCACCACCGGAGTTCCGGCGTGTGCATCGTGCCGCCACCAGCGAAAAAAGTGCACCGAAAAGTGTGTTTTGGCGCCATATTTTCCTGCTGATAAACACCAAGATTTTCAAGCGGTTCATAAGGTGTTTGGAGTTAGCAATGTGACTAAATTAGTGAAGGGTTTAACCCGAGAAGACGCGGAAAAGGCGGTGAATTCGCTCATATGGGAAGCGAATTGTCGCGCAAAAGATCCGGTGTTAGGGCCATTGGGTGAGTTCCAAAGGGTTTGTGAAGAATTGAAGTTTTACAAAACACAATATCAAATAGCCAATATGCATCATAATCTTCGTACTCAAGTTCCAATGACTCAAGGTGCTGTTTTGTATAACAATAAACCTTCACAACAACGTTTGATTGGATCATGGAATGTTGATCATAACAATGTGATCAACAATGGTATCAACAATGGTTCGATGTTGGATTACATTCGAGGCAATGGTGTCGTTGGTGGTATCGATAACTCACGTATGTTCGCCTATGGATCTTTGCAAAGTATGGAGAAAGTGAAGCAAGAAAGAGGTGAACAACAAGGTTCTTTGATTCATTCACAACAACAACAATTGATGAATGACTTTAGTCAATTTTATTAGCAAGGTACTTGTGTATCTTTTTTTCTTTTCTAAGATTAGGGTTTTCTAGCTAAAGATTTTGCTATATGTTTATCATTGTAGACAATTTTATACAAATAATCCTAACATTTGACACGCAAAATGTACCTATTTTTTCAGATTTATGACTTTTAATAGGATATGATATTGTGATTTTAATCGTGGATGATGAGTTTTGAACCTCATTAGTTGTTGCTAATTAACGAGATCGACTTAAATAATTCTTTGTTTGTATGGTCATCTTTAACTTATATCATGTTGACTTATTGATCAAACCCTAATTACTATTCTTTAGATGAATAAATAGAGTACGTTATGTGGATAATGTCAATCTATAGAAGAGATATATTTAGGTGTTAGGGTAAATAATATGTAGGTGTTATTAATGTTTGTTAGAAACAATAAAATGTCATTATCTCTTCCTTTTTTTCTTACTTCTTGACCTCTTACCATGACTTTTAATGTTTATTTTCATTAATATTAGCTGTTGTATCAGTTCAACCGTACATCTATCTAAAAAGATGTAAAAAAATTGTAAAATTATCTAACGATTTTAATTTACCTGGAGATAAAAAAATTTTAGTTAAATAAAGAAAGATAAAACTAAAAAAGAACTAAAAGAAACAAGAAATAGAAAAAAGAAAAGATAATTCTAGGGAAAAAAAAGAAAAAGAAAAACAAAAAGACAACAACTTACTCAAGAGACTCAAAACGGCCTGTCAAGAAAGAGGGACTGTGGGGCTTGAACCTACGCCACACGCTTTAATAGAACTAAGGCGAACCATTACGCCCATGGGGAATTTCGTTTTGAAGCAATATTTAACCAAAAGCGCGCACACAAAATTGAAAAAAATAACAAACATTGTCGTTGCCACATGTACGCATCGTTTCATGGAATGTACGATTTGATTGTTTAGTGAACAATGAAATCCCCTCACATCGTGCATTAGGAAATTATTAGAAGTTCAGCACCCATCTTCTGTGGATGAACTCTTGTCATTGTATGATCACCTATTCTATTTGTTATCTTCGATACATGTCACACGTAACAAGGATCGATGGGTATAGAAGAATATGATAATAAGGATGGCGCTTTTTCGTTTCATCCTATGAGAAAGGAACAACAAAAACATCAAAGTCCCTTTAAAGTGGATATGATGTAGTTTCAAATGAAACAACCATACCCATTAAAGGTTAATTATTTTGTGTGGGACCAAAGCTAGATAGAATCCCCAAAAAGTTGCCCTTATTCGATACAACGTGATATGATTAATTTGAATATCTTATGCGTAAACTCTGGTTATGGCAAGAAGACGCAAATCACATCCTTGTACATTGTGTTTTGTGGTAAATTTGTGTTTAGTGTAAACTATGGGTTTAAAAAGACTTCATTACAGATATGGCTGATTTATAAAGCAATAAATGACAAGGTGTTTAACAAAAAGAAAAAAAGATTCGAACTTTCAATACTATGAAAGATATTAAAATCATGTTGTTTCTTTGGGTGAAAACAAATCAAAGTTCTATAGTTTGGATTGGGTTTTCTGGTGTAGTTTTGATATCAAAAGTGTTCTCATGGTGATGTAGTGCAATCTTCTAGCTACTTGCTAGAAGTAGTTTATTCAATAATATAACTACTCTTAAAAATATGATATTTTTTAAATTTGTAAATGTATACGTGTAAGTTAAGGTTTTCCTTTCCACTTTTTGTTACGCTTTATTAGAGGTGGGCCAAAAAAACCGGACTGAAAAAAGAAATCGGCCCGGTTTAAAAAACACTCGATTTGAGCCAAATAGGTTTCAGCCCGATTTGAATCGTTGGTTTGTATGATGTTTTGATAGTCTGACACCCAAAACCGGTTCAACTAGAAAAAAAATTCAAAAACCAGTCCAAACCGATTTAAGGGGTTTGAGTATTCAGTTTGAAAATCCGTTAAAAAAATCCATTTTGATCACAAAACAGAAAAACCAAACCGATTTCAGAATAAAAACCGGTTTCGTTTCACTCCTATATGCTTTATTGACGAACAATACATTGAAAACTCATGTCTAATTTATTTATTTATTTATTCGTAACTAGGTTAGTTCCCGTGTATTACACGGAATGAATAAATAAAGTATTAAATAATTAGTAATCAAATTTATACATTAAAAAATCATGTTTGAAGATAAAATATGATTATAATTACGTATAAATAGATACTTTAAGTAAATAAATAATAATATATTTTTCTTAAACTTTCTTTTATAATTTTTTTTTAAATATTTTATTTTAAGAAAAATGATTTTTTAAAGAAAAAGTTCATTGTGTTATGTATTTTATAAAATTTTTATTTTTAAAAAGTGTGTTTTAATTCAAAAATAGGTTTTTTATTTATTAATTTATATAGTTTTTAATTTAAAAATAGTATGAGTAAAATTATTAGTATTCAATATTATTATTAACAATATAGAGAAATGAGAAAATTAATATGACAAGGCTTACAATTATTTCATGTTTATTTTGATTTTTTATAGACAGATATATAGGCTAAAATCCCTTTAATTAAACGGATTATAGTTAGTAATAACACGAAGAGTTAGATTATAATATTTTAATATTAACTATAATTAAAATTATATATACGTAATAGTTCAAGAAAATAAAACAACTATACTATTTTTAACTCTTTTATCTCAAAATCTTGTTTTTTTTTTGTAATTATTTTGGTCGTTTTAATAAGACTGTTTTTAAAAGATTTCACCTTTATAATTTTTTTGAAACAAAACGACTTAAAATATTTTTCTTAAAAAGTTTAGTGTTTTAGAAAATTTTATATTATATAATTTTTTGTTTTTTATTATTTAGATTTTAATTAAAAGATGTGATTTTTAACTTCCTTCATAAAATACATTTAAAAAAAATGTAGTTTGATTTTATAAAATCTAGATAAGAGAGAGAAATATAGCAATTAATAAAATTAATTTTAGTAAGAGAGAGAAACTTGTATTACTATTTAAATTACTATAATAGTCTTTTGAAGAGAAAATTAAAGTGTGAATATGTAGAAATTAGACAAGTGGCAAAAAAGTAAGTTAAAAACATGACAATCGGTAAAAAATTTTTTTGTATTAGATAGTGTAACATCAATTATTTGGTCAAAATAGGTGTACTTTTAATCATATATTCTCCACTCAATTCCCTCAATTTCCCCAACTACCAAATCTTTGTTTCTTTCATACAAACTCTCACGCTCTCAATAAACTAACTCCTTAAATCCATCATATCAATTCAATAATAATCACCACCATCATCATCACCATCATCTTCACCAATGGATCGGGTCAACTTCCGGACCCAAGTCCTAACCCGCCACCTAAACAACCACCACCACACCACCACCGATCTCCACCCAACCCCATGCCTCAGCTACACCCCACCGGAGCTCTCCGAACCACCACCCGAATTCGACACAAAATCGCTTCGTAAACTCCTCGACCGCGAAAGCATCGATGAAATCGACTACATGTTCGGTTTGATGATACAAAGTCCACTGTTTTGCCGGAGAGAAAAGGGTGGTAGAGTGTTTGTTTCGCCCGATTTCAATCAGTCAATGGAGGAGCAGAGGGAGATGACGATGAAGAGAATCGCGTACCTTAAGGAACGAGGGGTGTTCGACGGGTGGCTCACGACAAAGGGCCCCGAGGCCGAGCTCTCGGGGTTCACTCGTGCGAATTCGTGTGGTGTGTTTGATCATTCCTTGGGGATTAAACTTGGTGTTCATTTCTTTTTGTGGTATGCCTCAAACCTTAATATTGTTTGTTAAAAAGATATGGTGAAATCGTGCTAAATTCAAGATTTTTATCGGTTTTATAAGTGCTATTTCTAAAACCAACATTAGATCTTCTCTAAGTCATGTTTAAAGTTTATAAAGTTTACATCTTTATGTTGTTTATAACTTTAGGGGTGGTGCGATTCAATTCATGGGCACGAAACGCCATCACGATAAATGGTTGAGGCCGACCGAAACTTACGAGATCATAGGATGTTTTGCAATGACCGAGTTGGGGCATGGAAGTAATGTATGTTAAGATTGTATAATCGTTGAGTTTCGGGTTGTTTAGTGTTTTAAACTAAGGTGTCACTTGTTTCTTGAGTTACTTTAGGTCCGAGGGATCGAAACAATCACTAGATATGATGTAAAAACCGGTGAATTCGTCATAAACACTCCTTGTGAATCTGCTCAAAAGTATTGGATTGGAGGTGCAGCTAATGTAAGACATTATTTCATGTTTGGTTACTTGATCATTTACAAGTTTTCGGTTTTCATGATATTGGTTTATGTTAATTTGCAGCATGCGACACACGCAGTCGTGTTCTCACAACTTGAAATCAATGGTGTGAATCAAGGAGTTCATGCATTTATAGCCCAGATTAGGGATGAAAATGGAAATGTATGTCCGAATGTTCGTATAGCCGATTGTGGTCATAAAATTGGTTTAAACGGCGTTGATAATGGTCGAATCTGGTTCGACAATCTACGGATACCTAGAGAGAACTTGTTGAACTCTGTTGCTGATGTTTCACCAGATGGACAATATATAAGTGCAATAAAAGATCCACTTCAGGTTATCTATAAATTTTATCTCGTCATATTTCATTATCTCTTATCATCTGGTCCAGTCGTAAAAACATTTGCTTATACATTGTGACACTTGATTTCAGAGATTTGCAGCTTTCATGGCTCCCTTGACATCTGGTCGTGTGACTATTGCCGCGAGTTCAATGAACACGACAAAGGTACCAAATGCTACTAACACGTGGTTACTTATAGTTTATGCTCTATAAGCTCACAAATTAGCTTAATTATATCTAATAATAATTTATATTTTGTCTATTCTCTCCAGAAAGGTTTAGCAACAGCAGTAAGGTACTCTTTGTCAAGACGAGCCTTTTCTATAAACCAAACGAACCCGAGGTTCTTTTGCTTGAATATCCAAGTCATCAGAGGCGGCTTTTACCTCTTATAGCAAAGACGTAAGTATCTATCAAATATAATATCCCGCTAACCAATAAGATCAGATAAAACACAGTCTGAGCTAGTTGGTGTCATCAATGCTTAAAGCCAGAAAACCAGTAGAAACTGAATTTAAACCTGAGATCACTCGAATGCATTTGATATCAAAATGTTTGTTTAAGTTTATTCTGATATGTGTATTTCTTGTTGCTTTGCAGTTATGCTTTGAGTTTTGCTTCCGAATACCTGAAGACGATATACGCAAACAGAACACCAAAATCGATCAAAAGTATTCATGTTATTTCTAGTGCACTCAAGGCTATTCTAACCTGGCATAGTATGAAAACTCTTCAGGTTTATTGATAATATACCATTGTTCTAACAAGTTCCATCTAAAGATTTCAAAATATCATTGTTTTCATATGTTAATATTGTCATTTCGAGTCAGGAATGTCGAGAAGCTTGTGGTGGGCAAGGTATAAAGACTGAAAATCATGTCGGTCAGTTGAAAAATGAGTATGATGTGCAGTTAACTTTTGAAGGTGACAACAATGTTCTAATGCAGCAGGTAATAACTCATAAAAATGATTGTATTTTGCTAATCTAGATTTGTTAGCTTCACGCGTTAATAATAATGATATTCGTATTCGAGTTCAGGTTAGCAAGGCATTGTTCATAGAGTTTTTGGCAGCCAAAAGAAGAACAAACCAATTGAAGTTTTGGGACTTGAACACTTGAATAAACCTGCTCCTGTTATCCCTTCAAATCTCACAAGCTCTATACTTAGAACCACTCAATTTCAGGTAATAATGAAAAAAAAAATTTTTTTCTTAATTTTTGTTGTTATATTAATTAGTGTCAGTTTAGGAAATTTTGACACAGAGCAGAAGTTGAAATAAACAAAAAGAATACCTTAGGAAAAGTGATATGGTACTGGATGATTAGACAACTGTATCAATTAAGTTTGTATATAGGGTATATATATATATCGAAATTTGATAGGTCGAGTTAAATTTTAAAAAACTGAAATTGACTGCATAATAATGAAACTGACCTCTTGAATAAACACATAAGTTATTCAAATCAAAGTATACATCACATTCTTTTACATAGAAAGGAAATGAATTAGAAAGTGTAAAAGTGAGGAAAACATTGAGTGCTTCATATGATAAATTGAGACAAAATAACAGTTTTAAGTCTTTTGAAATGTTTCTGTCTGTTACTTAGTTATGGGCTTTGTAACTTCGGATGTAGGTTCGGTTATACCACTTTTTTTAACTCTAGTAGTTTTCTAGCCGGTTTGTTTTGTCCAGTTGGTCCAATTATAAGTCTGCTAGCTCTTGGATCAGCTTTGTATCAAATCTGAAAATAGCTTTTCATGGCAGATCGACATCTTTTGCATACGGGAGAGAGATTTACTACACCGTTTTGTTACAGAAGTCTCACAACGCCAAGCTCAAGGAGAAAACAAAGAACATATATTCACAGTGGTGAGGTCACACACTACAATAAATCTTGATTATATTTTATATATCATCAGTTTATGATATTATAAATTTTACATATTTTCAGACATATCAAATTGCTGAGGATTTAGGTCGAGCCTTCGCGGATCGCTTGGTTCTACAAACATTTCTTGACGTTGAAGCAACCGTTCCAGCAGGTTCTTTGAAGGTAAAACTTGCAAAATGTAACAACAAATAACAAAAAGAAACTAAATTTTGTTATGAATATTGTTGCAGGATGTGTTAGGATTAATGAGATCAATGTACACGACAATTGTGATGGAAGAAGACGCGTCATTTCTTCGATATGGCTACTTATCAACAGACAATGCTGTAGTGGTCAGGAAAGAGGTGATGAAACTATGCAGTGAATTAAGACCATATGCACTCCCTTTGGTGTCTTCTTTTGGAATCCCAGACGCACTTTTGGGACCGATTGGCTTCGACTGGATCGACGCCAACGCATGGTCTTCGGTTTAAACTAAATGTATTTGACACTGATTTTGTTGTGAAATTATGGCGGTAGTTGGTTGAAGGGTAGGGGATTGGGGAATGAGAGAAAAAGTATAATCTGTCGATCATACTACTTTGTTAAACGGTTCTCAGAATAAAATCTAAAATATAGCTTGCCGTTGATCAAACCCCTCAATTAATTAGTGATTCTGTAATGTTTTTTCACCTAAGAATATATGCATCACATGTTTGGAAACTTGTGAAATCCTTAAGAACTCGACATTATCTTTTAAAAATATAATATAACTAGCTATAATAAACCCGTGTATTACACGGATTGAATAAATAAAAATTTAATATAATAAATTTTATTAATTATAAAATAATATTTTAATATATGATATGACTGAAATTATGTATTAGAAATGACTATAAGTAATAAAACAGTGATATTAACTTTTTAAAATTTTTTTTAATTTTTTTAAAAAGAAATAAATATTTTATCCTAAAACAAACTGTATAATAATGTCATTTTTAAAAATTTTCTATTATAACTTCCATATTTAATTATTTTTGGTTTTAAAAAATTAACTTTTTAAAAATACCAATTTTAAAATATTTTGTATTTTATAAAAGTCTTATGCTTTAATAAATTTATTATTTTATAAAAAATATTTATTTAGAAATAACATTAATAAATATATCTTTTTATTAATTTATTAAATCTGAAAAAATATTAAATAATATTATTATTAATTAAGGTAATTATTTAATAAGAGAGAGAGGCGTTGTAACATTTCGTATTTTGCAAATAATAATAATAACTAATAATAATAATAATAATAATAATAAAAAAAATAATAATAATAATTATAATAATAATAATAAAATAATAATAATAATAAATAATAATAATAATAATAATAATAATAATAATAATAATGATAATAGTAGTAATAATAATGATAATAGTAATAATAATAATAATATTAAAAATAATAATAATAATAATAATAAAAATAATAAAGTACAGGGGGTGTTTGTGCAAATTCTGAAACTTCAAAAGAAGTTTCAGAACATAAAATAGCAATTTACAAACCGCAGGGACCATTGTGCAAATTTTTAAAACCATTCCCCCTACCCGATTTTCCGGCGCCGGACTCCGTCGACTCCGGCGAAGCTCCGGCGATGTCCAAATCGATTAATATACACGATTTTAACTCACAAAACCGGTCCTAATGCGTTCGTGGACTAGTTTCGAACCCAATGCACCCGTTAAACACGCTTAACCATCGAAATAATCGGATCCAAAGCTCTCACATCGAAACCACCAAAATTCCCGACCAAATCAACCAAAACACTTGATTTCGAACCCCACAATTTGACCGAATTGTGTCTTGGATCCAATTCGAAGTGGAATCCAACGAAAACAGGCATTAAATCCGACAAATTAACGGATATAATTCCACTTTAATCTCGGATTCTAATCCAGCTCATTAATACACTCAAACGATGATAATAAACAAATTAAAGTTACCTAAACGGTCCTATGTAAATACCCAATCGATCTCAGCTTTCAATTTCACCAAAAATCAACACAAAACACCCCATTGATCCTCATTCTCTGTCGGACCTGCAACTCTATCGAACATCATCTTCCGAATCTTCTAAACCCAAATTAACAGAGGGCTTTTGACCATTACCATCTATAGAAACTATCTGCAAAGTTAATTTGATTTCCATCGAGGTTTGATCATCATTTGGTTTCGAAATAACTACGAACTGTTCTTCATCTGTTCCTGTCGAATTAAATACCCAATCAGGTAATTGAAAACACCAATCTGCTCGATTTTACAAGGGGAACAAAAGCCCCATAAACTCGATGGGTAATAACATCGAATCGGGTTCAATTGGGGGGAAATCAAATTAGGGTTTATATTGATTTGGGGGAGTTTCTGAGTCAGTGTTTAAAACAATTAAGAACCATCTTTTGACCGCGGCTGCGGCCTTGGTTCACTGGTCCCGTGTCCCTTTGTCATCTTTGAGGTCCCGGGTTCGACCCCGGGCCACCTCACCCATTTTTTTTTAATGCCTTATAAGCCTCTAAAAATTTTAGAAAAAATCTAGAAAATTATGAAAATAAATCTTATAAACTTTTCTTATTTAAAATGTTACATAAATAATTTCTGTAAATTTATTTTAGTTAAAAACCTTAATAATATTTATAAAATATTATTTATAAATATTATAAATAATTATTTTATAAAAATGGACATTATATCACGTTTAATTACGAAATAATCATGGAAATTGTAGGAATTATACATCTTATAATTTCACAATTATTTACAAACATAATTCATTATAAAATATACTTACACAATTAATTTAGATTAATAATTTTTTATCGTATAATACGTTATTGTAACGATATTTATTACAAAGAATATATACAAAATATATTCAAACATTATCCGATATTAAGCCTAATTTCATTTCTAGATTAAAACACTTAAAAGATATATTTCTTTCGAATAAATATAATATACAAAACTCCAAAATTCTAAAACTTTAGTTCACGTCTAAATGTTAAACTTATTATTGAACTTAATCTTGTAATAAAAATATTTTAGGTACCTTGTAAAGGAATTCGTTGAAACGACGCTGGTTATTATTTCTTATTATCATCCAATATATACTTAAACGCCAAGTGAGTATTTCTATACCCATTTTATTATTTCACACACTTTTGGGTGAAACATGTTACATTATAAACGTAGCACTTGTAAACACTTTGATTCTTGTAAACTTATGGCAATTTTCTTGTGTGTTGTGATTAGTTGAATCTTGTAGCTACCATGTAACGTCGAATACATGTACAATCATTAACTATTGCTAGCCTGGCGACGTCATAGATCTATGGGCCTGACAAGCCTGCTTGGTTGATCCAAGTACACTTAGCTAATCGTATATACTTGTAAACGTTTGAGACTTGTAAAACTTTGTCAAGGTTTGATTGTGCATTCTGTCTTACATCCCTAGTTACCTTATTCTCTAATTTACAACATGAATTGCCATCTTTTATATACTTAGGTATTCAAAACTATAGAATGCTCACCAACAATATGTTGACCATTTATTTTTAACATGTTTCAGGCAATAGTGTTATGTGGCTGTGAACAATCGTAACTCTCACGCCTCGACGATTCCGCCGTCAAGGTTGGGGTGTGACAGGCGTGAAAGTTTTTGTGAGAATGATTGTGGTGTTGCCATGTGTCATCCTAAGATACCTTTTTATTAGAGTAGGAAGATAGCGTCGGTTTGCTTAATAAAAAACCAAGCTCGTTTTATATTTAGAGCGAGGTTTTTAAGGGCGGTGAAAAACCGCTCTAAAAATTTAAAATAACCGCCCAACAAAATAATTCTGTACTAGTGAAGGTATTAATTTACAAAACTTGCTTCTAACAAGTATTCAAATATGAAATGGAGCTAGGTTTTTATTTATTAATTATGCAACCGAACTTTCTATATTAATTGTTTACTGAAAAATTACAATGTTACCTATTTGATAAAATTATTACGATTAATAATTGGCAATTCGACAAGAATTACAACAGGTTGATCTTCCAATTAATTTATTGGTAAATATGGAGATTAACAACAAAAACGAATCAAAAATTGTACATCTTGTGATCATAGGTCTTCGATAGAGACAATAAATCGGTGAACAATGTGTTACGTGTGTACACTATAATAATTAACTCAAAGATGAATATACAATGTTAAAAGAAAGTATGCATTAAAATTTACTTTCAAAACCGAGTATTTATGTGACATCGTTTTGTTCGATCTATATAAAAGATATTGAGCTATAACAGATATCATGCCTTAAATATCACTTATACGTACTGGCTCATTGCTTTTGCATGAAAGGAGAATTTGGTTGGCATGAGAGGTCATAAGTTCTAATTTTTGTTGTTCGCAAGTAATTAAATGAAGACTAGGATAAAAATCAAATATTAACTATTGTTTATTGTGTAATCCATTAACCCAACTAATGGTTTATAGGAACCATTGTTAGAGTTACAGTGGTGATTAAAGTAATGATTCACAACAAACATTAAAAAAATTAAAAATAATATAACAAGACTATATTCGAATTAAAGATATTAAAATGATTTATTTTATTATGTAATTTGTATAAAAAAATAATATCATATAAAAAAGTTAAGAAAGTTTTAACAAAAGGGTGATTTAAAAAAAAAAATAGAGGATATTTTTTAAAATGGGAAGAAATCGTTACATCATTAATATAACAGATGTAAAAGTTAGTTACGTTACATAATTATAGTATAAGTATTCCTTACATTAGGGTTAAAGTGGTTATTGTAATATAGAAAAGTTAACAAAAGAACTTTACCCATGAACACTATATATTTATCATTTAAATAAGTTATATATAGTAAATAAGATGGTATATGCTAGTTATATTTGAGACTAGTGAATAAATTCGGCGCTTCACGGGTGGATTAAGTATATAAATAAATAGAAGCATAGGAAAGAGCACCGGTAAATTAAAAAATTGAATAACCAAAATACAAACCTCATAAGATAAAAGAAACTTTTATATGTTTTAATTTATTTATTTTTACATAGTTTATTACTTTTCTGTGAAGGATATCACTTGAAATTTATGGTAACTATGTGTTGAGGCGGAAGTATTGTCATAGTAATGTTATCAAGTTTATTCGCAATCCAACATTACTTTCCTGTATAAAATTACCTTGTTTTTAACAAATTTTGTATCGAACGTCAAGGAAAAAATTAAACACAATTACGTATTCAGACTTTATAAAAAAGTTAACGAAGCTATTCATAAAAAATCAATATAGTAAAACATTAAATGGTTAAAAACAATAGCATATATTCTATAAAATATAACATGTGAAATTAAAATTATTGAGCAATTAGCTAGCTAGCTAGTTTATAACACATGATAATATATATGTGATCATTTATAAAAATTATATGAATCCACTTATGGAATATCACTTAGGGAATTTTTAAATGTTTTCAAGTTCTAATCCCTATGTAATCACTTAGTGTTGCTAATTATATATGTGATGTAACACATGATAATATATGTCTTTTATAAGAACTAGGTTTTAACCCGCCGCGCGTTGCGGCGGTTTTTGCGGCGTGATAATGTATAAACTACGACCAGCCGACTCGTTCCCCAACTAAATTTACGTCAAAACGTAGAGTAAGTCGAATATTTACCATTGAATGATAACATGTTATATTCGGCCCAATTATTTTTAAAACAAATTTATGTCGAAAAGTATAGAAACTCAAAACGTACATAAAAACACGTGTATTGACGTTGTATGCGATGCGATAGAGTATATGTTACAAAAATGCCCGACTCGAACCGTATTTTCTTTGTCGAATAAAACATATTATATTTAACCCAACTCGTTTCCCAACTAAATTTGTGTCGAAAATTTTTTATCGCGTCAATTGAAACATATTATATTTGACCCAATGTGTTATTATAATATATAGTATATAACATATAATATTAAAAAAAGAAAAAGATTAGGTTTTGGCGCGCGCGTTGCCGTGTGTATGCGAGTTTTAATGTAACCCTAAATCAAAATCAAAATCAAAATGAAGGTTCAAAACCACAAAATCAGTAAAATACGCAAAGTAAAACACACAAAAACCCTAAATCCATAACACACCAGAATATGCGGAACCCAAAATAGGTGTTAACCCCGCCGCGCGTTGCGGCGGCGTCGTATGTGATGCGATGTAGTATAAAATACAATCAATTCAAATTGTTTTTGTAATGTTTCTCTCTCTAACCCTCTCTCTCTACTGTAAATCAAATGAACAGATCATCCCTTTAAAAGAAAAGAAATAGTGGGCTTAAGTAAACACCCACAAACATTTGTGGCAGAAATGAAAAGCGAAAAAAGTATACTGATCCCACCGACATCTTGTAACACAAAAAAAAGAGAAACAAAGAGCTTATGGCGGCGCAGATGTCCGAAGACGACAGGCCAAGCGGCGTCACCGGAAACGGCAAGCTAAGCAACCATCGCCCTCCTCTGCCGGAAGCAGAACCGCAACTGGCCGAACTTGTGGCGGCGCAGATGTCCGAAGACGACAGGGCAAGCGGTGTCGCCGTAAACGGCAAACCAAGCGGCCATCGCCCTCCGCCGGAAACAGAACCGTAACCGGCCAAACTTGTGGCGGCGCAGATGTCCGAAGACGACAGGCCATGCGGCGTCGCCGAATCAAATGAACAGATCATCCCCTTAAAAGAAAAGAAATGGTGGGCCTAAGTAAACACCCACAAACATTTGTGGCAGAAATGGAAAGCGAAAAAAATATACTGATCCCACCGACATCTTGTAACACCAAAAAAAAAAGAGAAACAAAGAACTTATGGCGGCGCAGATGGCCGAAGACGACAGGCAAAGCGGCGTCGCCGGAAACGGCAAGCCAAGCAACCATCGCCCTCCTGCGCCGGAAGCAGAACCGCAACCGGCCGAACTTGTGGCGGCGCAGATGTCCGAAGACGACAGGCCAAGCGGCGTCGCCGTAAACGGCAAGCCAAGCGGCCATCGCCCTCCGCCGGAAACAGAACCGCAACCGGCCAAACCTGTGGCGGCGCAGATGTCCGAAGACGACAGGCCATGCGACGTCGTCCGAAACGGCAAGCCAAGCGGCCATCGCCCTCCTCCGCTGGAAGCAGAACCGCAACCGACCGCAAAAAAAAACAATATAAAAAGCTTTAAATAGAATAGTAAATGAAAAGAGAAAAAAAAAACCACCGACATAAGTCTTTAATTATATATAATTATAAGAATCCACTTATGGAATGTCACTTAGTGTTGCTAATTGTGTATGTAGTATGCTTACACGTAAGGCGCCGAAATCGAATCCTAATGTTTACAAGTAAATTAAAAAAATGGAACTTGAGTTGATATAATTGACATGTTTTGTTATGTGTCACATCCTCAATTTTCACAAACGGGGTTTTACCGTTAGGCGTGTGACATACCAGGATCTCAGACACGATCATATCAAACGACACTATATGAATTTAAAAATAAATGTTTGACTTAAATCATAGTAACGTAAATGAAATGAATAACAGTACGGAAGCGAATAATGAAATGTAAACAATACTGAAAGTCTGAAATGCTAAGTCAAAACAATGTCTAATGCAACATAAATGGATCCGATGAATGCATGTCCTGAGTGCGTTCCTTAATCGTGCATCATGAGATTTAAGCGTTCCTGTTACCTGAAAAAACATGCTAAAGTGTGTCAACATAAAGTTGGTGAGTTCACAGGTTTTATCACAGATAAAAATATTTATAACTGTTCGAATGGTATAGTAATTAAAGCATATCGATAGGTAGCTAGTCTATAAACAAGTTACTTAGCGTTTCGAACCGAAGCTGACTGTTTGTATGTTTGTATGTTTGTTGCCTTCCCGTCACGTCTCACCAGACAGTGACAAATGTTAGGTCAATAATGCACCCGTTTGACCTCCAATCAAGCTAGCGTGACTAGCCCGGGCGGGGTTTGTCAAACCCAGTAGTAGTACTCAGAATTACCTCGCTACACATTACTAACGGTTCGAGAATGTAAGGACTTTTAAGTATGTTTGCACTAACGTAACAGGCGATAAACAATAATACCAAAACCATTTTGTAAATATGTTTGCATGTTTTCTCCCCCAAAAAGGAAAGAAAGTAAAATAGGGGCCGTGAAGACTCACCTTGAATGCACAGCAGAGAAATAATGTTCGAGCAACGGTTAATGTTTCGGTTAACCTGAATTTCATTTAATATGAATATAAATAAATGTTATATATGATTTACGAGTGTAAGATGTCGTACGGTTACGCGATCATGGTTCGGTTCGATGTCGATTGTCGATGATTTTCATTCACACACAAACACACTCTAATGCATTAACACTACAAAACGTATACATTTGCAAGACACACATATTTTTATGAAAAATATATATTACCAGGCTTTGTGTAAATAATAGGTGTTACGTCACATAATATATATTTATTAGTTTCCCAAATATAGTTTTCCAAATCTAACCGTCTTATATATATATATATATATATATATATATATATATATATATATATATATTTTAAGTACTCTATATACATGGAATTAATTATAAGGCGTTTTATAATTGAACCCGTACGTTCTATGCGTCTAATTACGCCCACTTAATCATTCCATGCTCCCACTAAATTGTTCCATTCGCCCAATTTACAACCCCATGTGCCTAACATGCAGCCTCTAACACACCCACACATCATGTTTAACACCCACACCCACACCATACGCATACATACATGCAACATACACATTCTGCTAATCATTTCATATGCTCATACACACTCATATATACATAAATAAATTTTCATGAACATGCATCATATCCATTCTGCCCAGCCCCCATGTGCGCACCATAACACACACACCCCACTAACAATAATCCATGCACAGAATGCAAAAAGGAAAACACACACATACAATGCAATGAATCTGTAATGAAAATTTTGCCATATACATCTGTGCATTACATGCATACAAAGTCATATACATACATACCAATGGCAGCCTGCTACCAAAGAAACACACACCATTTTAGCACACTCGTGACATATATATATACGCAGAAAGCACATACATACATATATATATGCAGAAAACACATACATATATATATATATATATATATATATATATATATATATATATATATATATATATATATATATATATATATATATATATATATATATATATATAAACGCACAGATCACATGTATATGTGATGTTGAATGACTCAAACTCCATCGTACTTTCTGGTGAGGAACTTTTTGCATGTGCATGCGTGCACACGTGTTTATTATGTATTTGAATAAGTCTTGAATATTTGAATAATAAGGCTAAGCCTAACGAACTAGTTTGTTATATAGGCCTAGTCTTTAGGGTTGTTCCACTATTTCAGTTGTTTCTGCTAGTATATATAGCTAGCTCTTTTCATGTATTCGATGCACTCTTCACTCTTGATTATTAATAATATAAAAGTTCATGAGTATTGTTTCTGTTATTTGTCCTTCATTTGAGTTCTATATACCAACAAATTGGTATCAGAGCTAGTACTCACGACTCTCCCATGGCTGATACTTCGGTTCCTCCCTCAACTACTACTCCACTTATTCCGATCTTCAAAGGGGACGGATACGAGCATTGGAGCCTGCGCATGAAGACAATCCTGCGGTCTCGAGACCTTTGGGAAGTTGTGTTCCTGGGTATAACTGCTGTGAATGAAGGAGCTCCAGATAACCGAGAGGTAAAGAAGAAGAATGCCCTAGCAATGTCTCTGATCCAACAAGGCGTTCATGATAGCCTTTTCTCACGAATTGCTGCTGCCAATTCGGTAAAGGAGACATTGGATACCCTACGTATTGAATTCCAAGGTGATTCTCAAGTCCAAGCTGTTAAGCTTCAGGGTTACGTAAGGTGTTCGAGAATCTCAGCATAAAAGATGATGAAACGGTGGGAGATTACTTCTCACGCGTGATGAACAATGTTGGCCAACAGAGGGCATTTGGCGAAGAACTTACGGACCAGAAGGTAGTTGAAAAAATTCTGCAAAGCTTATCTTCTCGATTTGATTATGTGATCCCATCCATTGAGGTGGTATATGAAACCTCTGATATCACCCCGGTTAAACTCATGGGACTCTTGCAGTCCCAAGAGGAAAGAATGAACATTAGGAACTCCCTTGAGAGTCCTACGAAAAAGACCGACGGCCAAGAAGAAAGAGCACTGCAGGTGGTCCAAGATCAAAGATCTCCACAAGGGAGGGGGCGTGGCCGTGCACCATTCCGTGGTCGAGGAACCGGTCGAGGACGAGGAGGATTTGACAGAAGCAAGGTCCCACAATGTTACTGTTGCAAGAAGTATGGGCACGTCAAGAAGGATTGTTGGTACAACAATGAAGACCAAGCCAATGTAGCTGATAATGACGATGACCAGGAGCATGCCGAAGGAGATGACGATCAGCATCTCTTGATGACTATCACTACTAGTCCGGGTAACTCTAATCATTTGTGGTTTATTGACTCGGGGTGCTCTAATCATATGACAGGGTCTAAAGACAGCTTTGTAACTCTTGATGAATCTTTCAAGTTGAGAGTTCGACTTGGAGACAAGAAGAAACTGAATGTTGAAGGAAAGGGAACCGTGAAGATCCGTACGGGAGAGCACTCATTCAAGCTTTTAGAACATGTTTATTATGCTCCAAAGCTTGAATACAACTTCCTCAATGTCGGACAACTTATGAAGAAAGGCTACGAGTTGCGGTTTTTTAATGGCAAGTGTGTTATAATGGATAAAGACACCCAGAAAGTACTTCTGGAGGTGTCACAGGCGAGCAACAATATGTTTGTATTGGATGCTGCCAGTCTTGTCACCATTCAAGATCTTTCTGCTCGTGATGCTCAAGCATTTTGTTGGCATTATAGATATGGACATCTACACTTTGATGGCCTTAAAAAACTACATGACAAGGAGATGGTAATTGGTCTTCCAAAAATTCATAAGCCTGTATTTTGTGAAGCTTGTGTTACAGGGAAACAAGCTAGAAATTCTTTTCAAGCTACTTCATGGCGAGCTCAACACAAACTAGAGTTGGTGCACACTGATGTTTGTGGCCCCATGCACATTCCAAGTCTGGGTAATAATGTCTATTATTTACTGTTTATTGATGACTTGACTAGAATGAGTTGGGTTTATTTTTTAACCAACAAAAATGATGTATTTACAAAGTTTAAAGTGTTTAAGGCTTATGTAGAGAAAGAACGTGGTAACCCAATTAAAACTTTGAGGTCTGACCGAGGTGGAGAATTCTGCTCACGAGAGTTTGACAACTTTTGTGAACAAAATGGCATCAAGCGGTAACTAACTATACCTTACACACCTCAACATAATAGGGTTGTGGAGTGGAAGAACCGAACTATGATGAATTTAGCTCGAAGTATGCTGCATGAGAAGGCCTTACCAGCTTACTTATGGGCCGAAGCTGTTGCTACTGCCATATACACCATTAACCGATCACCCTCTAAAAGCCTTGCCAACCTTACACCTTTTGAAGCCTGGTCCGGTAAGAAACCTGTTGTCTCTCGATTGAAAACTTTTGGATGTGTAGCATATGGTCTAGTACCTACTCAGTTGAGGAAGAAACTAGACAATAAATCAGAGAAGAATATCTTTATTGGATATTCTACTCAAAGTTGTGGTTATCAGTTGTTCAATCCTGAGACAAAGAAATTTTCAGTCAAAAGTGATGTGGTCTTTCTTGAAGAGACCAAATGGGCATGGACTGATGTGACAAAATCACCCAACAAAGAATACACTTTTACTGACCCATTCCCCTGATCACACTTTTACTAATCCAAGTACTTTGCCTATTCCCACACCTACTCCCCATGAGTCAACTCCTAGTGAATTGTCTCCATCATCCCCTACACAAAATAGTCAAGTACAATCCACTATTCAACCCACTACCCAACCTACACCTTTCGAAAACCATACCCCACAACCAGCTGCTACTGTTCCCGAATCCTCTAGGAGGGTGTCTAGACCTACTAGGTGGCTGCAGGACTACCATTCAGGTGAAGGTTTATCTGAAGATGATAATAATGTTTTAACATGTCAAATTGCTCTAACTTTGGCAGATCCTAGTACTTATGAGGAGGCTGCTAAACATAAAGAGTGGAGGGAAGCAATGGTTACTGAACTACAAGCCATAGAAAAGAACAATACTTGGCAGTTAGTATCATTGCCTCCTGGAAAAAATATTGTGGGAGTCAAATGGTTATACAAGACCAAACTAGGATCGGATGGGGAAATTCTAAGGCACAAGGCCCGGTTGGTAGCTAAGGGCTATTCTCAAAAACATGGAATTGATTTTCATGAGACCTTTGCACCAGTGGAACGATTCGAGACCATACGTATCATTCTTGCTGTTGCTGCACAAATGAGATGGATTATTCATCAATTAGACGTAAAGACGACCTTTCTTAATGGAGATCTGTCAGAAGATATTTTTGTTGCTCAACCAAAAGGTTTCATCAATCCTGATAAGGCTGATATGGTGTTTAAATTGAATAAAGTGTTATACGGGTTAAAGCAGTCTCCCAGGGCCTGGTATGCTAAGATTGACAACTATTTTGTGAAAGCAGGGTACATGAGAAGTCATAATGAACCCACCTTGTATGTCAAGAAAGGAAGTTCAGGTAATGTTATGTTGGACCAAAAGAACCAATGAGCCAAGATCAGGAAAACCTCTAAGTCCCACATGACATCACAACAACTGCTGAAGACCTTCATCAGCAGTTTGACAAAGTCTGAAGAATCAACAGCTGAAGATCAAAGATCTGAAGTACAATAGCTGAAGATCCCAAGTGCTGAAGATAAGTACTGAAGTCTGAAGTACTGAAGCAATACAAGTACTGAAGACTTCAAGTACTGAAGACAAGTGCTGAAGATCAACAACTAAAGAACTGAAGAACTGAAGATCAACAACTGATGCACAAAGTCTGAAGATAATGACTGAAGACATCAGCTGATGATAACTACTGAAGTCATCAGCTGATGAATCATCTGAAGACCAAAGTCTGAAGACCAAAGTGCTGAAGCTTCAGAGTTTGTCATAACAGCTGAAGAAGTCTTCTTCAGTTGTTGTGATGGTTTTTCTCTTCAGTAGTTTTATGTTTTTCTTTTCAGTAGTTTGTACAACAACTGAAGAGTTTGTTCTTCAGCTGTTATAGTTCAGTAGTTGTAAACGACTGAAGAGTTTGTTCTTCAGTCGTTGTAGCTTTTCAGTAGTTTCCTTTTCAGTACTTGTAATAGGTAAGATGTTGTAAGAAGATGTCAGTTGTTGACATCTTCAGTAGTTTAAGGTTCCATCAGTAGTTTGTTAATAATCGGTTGATGTCACTATCAAGTGACATCAGCATTCGTCCTTTTACTTCTATAAAAGGACGATGTGCCTTTTGTATTTGGCGCCGAAACGTGTGGAGTTATAGAAAACATCTTTTGCAGAACTTTTCTCTCTCTCTATGTTTGTACTTTTACATGCAAAATCTTTTGTGTTCTTGCTGTAATCGCTAATTACTGTGCTAAATCCGCTGCGAATACAATCTGATTGATCAAACTAGAGGCTGAGATCCTGTCAAATGGTGTCAGAGCAGGTTAATCATTGATCGATTTCACTATTGATCATTTGAAACTGCTCTTTTGATCTCTACGTTTGATCGAATTAGCAATTTGCAAGAATTAGCTATAGAGAGTGAGATTCTGCTGTTTCTGGCCGAAAACTTGAGGTTCTCTCTTGGTTTTGAGCTACATTTGTTTTGTTCAAGCTTGATTTTGACTAAAAACTGAGATGACGACACCAACGAACGATCCTCACAATACTAGTTCCTCAACCAAGCCTCCGATGCTTGTGAGGAATGAGTATAACATATGGCAGCGTCGTATGCTTCACCACTTGTCTGTCAACAGTGCTGGTTGTTGGAAGTCAGTGGTGCATGGACCATACAAGCCTATGGTGAGCGTCCCTGAATCAAATGAACAGGTTCCGAAGAAACCTGAACAATATTCGGACGAAGATCTTAAGCTGTTCGAGATTGATGCTAGAGCCCATGGAATTTTAGCCATGGCTATTCCAAATGAGATTTATTCAGGGCTTTTGCATCATGAAACTGCTCATGACCTATGGGTTGCTCTGAAGGAACAATTCGGAGGAACCGATTCGGTCTTAGAAAATACTAGGGAAATCCTTGCCCAACAATATGAGACATTCTCTCATAGGAAGGGTGAGACTCTGACTCAGCAGTTTGAGCGGTTTTCTTGTTTGATCTCTGAGTTAAAGATGGTCAAACAAGAGTATACTAACAGCCAGATGAACAACAGATTCCTCAGATCACTGCCTGAGAGATGGGACACTTATACTATTGTCCTACGCTCCAGTGCAGATGATGTGCTTCAAATTATACATATAAAACATATCAATTGCACATCAATTATTTTATAAACTCTTAATGAAAATGATGATTTGATACCTAAATCGTTCATATTGTGTTTTCAGGCTTGGAAAAGGCCAAGATGAACAAAAGGTGCATAAATAAGAAGAAAATGAAGAAAACCAAGTTTTGGAATTCAAGCATGGGGCCGTGCCTCATTGAGCACGCCCCCATGCCTTGCCTGAAACACACCCCCGTGCTAATTTGAGACACCCCCGTGATTGGACATCTGACAGGACAAAAAGTACTGTTCCCCAAAAGCAGTCACGGGGCCGTGCCCCAATAGTCACGGGGTCATGCTTGGCCCTTTCACGGGGCCGTGCCCCATTTGTCACGGGGCCGTGCCCAACAACTCCTGCACGTACGAGCCGACCAACTTTCGTAAGCATTGTACTATCACGGGGCCGTGCCTTTTAGGCACGGGGCCGTGCTTAAACACTCCAGAAAGCCTATAAATAGGACTTCATTTGCAACTTTGAAAAGAGCTTTTTGGGAGGTGAAGTGCTGGTGTTCCCTCTCGGGAACCCAGCCTTTAGAGGTCCTTAGAAGGTTTTGGAGGTCCATTCAACACTTAGAAGAAGCTCGGGATCGTTTAACATCATCCATAGTGAATCATCGGTTTGATTGTTCTAATTTATCGATGATTTCATTACTATCTTCTATCTTTGTTGTTAGGTTCAAGCTCATTATGAGCTAAACTTCATTTGTTATCCTATTTAATGAAACTTATGTAATTTGTGATGAACTAATGGTGTGACAAATATTGTGTTAATGTTATGGTGGTCTTGGGAAAACTTTCGATGGGTAGCACCTACATTTGAACGGGGGGTTATAAGTTTATGGTTTGTAATTGTGATTGTCATACACGGTTGAAAAACGTATGATCAACTTTTATTCATAACAACTATGGCTAATTAACTAGAGATGGTTATTAGAAATCATAAGACCTTAACTTTCTGATCATTTACGGGTTCCCTTTTATTAGTCTGAGAAATCTACAGTAATTGTTATGGTTTTCTAAAATTAATGGTATGTTAGAATAGAACTTGATCAACTCTCTTCTTACATTAAGTTATGTTTTCAGAAATCATATGTCGAAAAGGACACAAAAGATTTACCTACATCACTAGGGCCTTGACCTAAGCAGTAAATCTCAACCTGTGTTGGTCCTGGTCACTACGGAGCGGATAGACGAGAAATCGCGCCAGCTCATCTTTATAAACGTTAACACAATTACTTTATTCAATATTTTAATCACACCACCAATTCATCACAGTTGCATAAGTGTAATCTAAATTAGGATAACAGCCTTACTTCACTGAAAGAATCACTAAAAGTCTCAATCTATCTTTATCTATCTTTATTTATTGTTATTTTGTTTAACTTATCATTTTCTAAATCAAAACTGATAGTCAATTATGAGGGTTGTTGAGTAGGCTTAGTGTGTCCACGGATTGATACTCGGTTCTTACCAACACTATATTACCTCACGATAGGTACACTTGCCTTTTGTGTGTGTAGTTAGTATTAGTAATAACCATTTAAAACTGAATTTGTGCGAAAAACCTTTATCAAAATATATATACTTTCACACCGCATCAAGTTTTTGGCGCCGTTGCCGGGGACACATGGTAGTTTGAAAGGCAATCCAAATTTTTGACTATTTTGTTTTACTTCAAAAATTTTTTTTTTCTTATAATTATAAAAAAAGAAGTCGATCCACATAATGCTATCAAGGTTGAAAACAATGAGGGACTAAGCTTCAAAGTTAATGGTCATCGGTTAATGGCCAAATCGATGTACCAACTAAGATTTTCTCGGAGATGATAAACCTCCACCTCATTAAAAACTAAGTGTGGTGAAGGGTCTAGCCAAGGACCCGTAACCAAAACATGGCTCTATGTTACTTTCAGTCTATTTATTTTTATTTTGTGTGCGTAGGACTTTAACTTTCTGCTTAAATAAATTGGTGATGTTTTAGATTAATCTCGATGTATTCTTTTAAGCTCATTCAGGGCGGCTGTGGAAAAACGATCGCACGTATTTGACTCATCATTTTAGGGGAGTTTTCGTTTGCCTTTCTCTACTTAATATTTATTGTGAATCACATTGAGGACAATGTGAAGTTTAAGTGTGGAGAAGGGTATCTATGCTTGATACTTTGCTTATAAATAGGTTCAAGTTATAATTAAATCTTTTGCAAAAAGTCACTCTAGTTTTAATGTTTGTGGCAACAACACAGGAAACATGAAACAATTTTAGATAAAACAAAATATAAATATACGTTTTCGAGAAATAAATAAGCAAATAAAGCAAACCCAAATAACTTTAAAAATGTTTTTTGTGATATCTTGAAAAGCAAAACGAATTGGTAAAAATATTCAAACATGTAAAATGAAACACTTATACCCAATTCCATCCGATATGTGAGCTTATTTTTTAGCCTTAAACAAGCTTTTGCATTTATGCAATTTTGCTTTCATTATGGATATATTGAGGGTGCCTTATGTTGCATGTGAATTAGAACTTGTTTTGGGTATACATTTCAAAACCTTATAAGTGTTTCTTGCATAAAAAGGATTTAGGCAATTAGGAAAACCCGACATTCGAGCCTCTACCATTTTCAAATATCCTTACCCAAACATTATCCCTAGTTAGCCCCGTTGAGCTTAAACGTTTTCATTTTCCATCACCCAAACCACTAAGACATTTAACCAAAGCCTTCAATAACACCCGTTTTCGTTAAAGACATGTTTTGGCTTATTTCAAAAAAAAAGAGAAAAAAAGAGAAAAAAAGAAAAGAAAAGAAAAGAAAATAAAAAAAAGAGAGAAAGAAAAAAAAGGAAGAAGAAGAAAACTAGTTCCATCATTTTGTGGTATTTCAAGATATGTGTTAAAGAGAAAAAAAATGATATAAAAAATGCCCAACTTGTGGAGAACTGTTTTCACGAAGGAAAATGCAGCAAAAGCCAAACCGAATCCAAAATTCGACATCCGAATCCGTTGGGTGCTTTTAGGCTCCGAGCCGAACGACCCTTAAAAAGGATAGCTATGTATATCTTCGGGTTAAGGAGGAGGTGCAGTTTTTGAAAATGCAAATACGGTCTTGACAATCTGACCATAAACGAGTCCTTGAGTTTGTATATCCCTTGCAGCTTGAGTATTGTATGGGGAACCTTTTTATTACTTTCCTGTTAGTTTATATCAATCAAATAAGCCAAGATCATCGTCTTTAGCATTTAGCCACTTTTTCGCCAAATAATCCATACCCTAAACCTAAGCCAAGTTACAACCCATCAAAGGCCTAATGATTTATGCAAGTAAATACCTAACATAGGTGGAGATTTGATCCTTTACCAAACATATGATTTTACACGTATTCATACTAGGCAATTGAGCGCATTAGTCATACTTCATCTTATGTATGATTCCATATATATAGCCGAGTGTAAGTGCACCTTGTGAGAAGTGTGAAGTTTTACATGTTAAAAATATTTACAAACCATTCTATTGCTTGAAAGGATATCATTCCACATGTGCTTAACTGTGTATATTTGGGTAAATCAAGTTTGCTTGTATAGTTCTCGAAAAATATATTTATATCTTGAGTTATTTGGTTTTTGGTGGTGTTGCTATTTTGAGTGATTTTGCTTGAGGACAAGCAAAGTTTAAGTGTGGGGATATTTGATGTGCTTCAAATTATACATATAAAACATATCAATTGCACATCAATTATTCTATAAACTCTTAATGAAAATGATGATTTGATACCTAAATCGTTCATATTGTGTTTTCGGGCTTGGAAAAGGCCAAGATGAACAAAAGGAGCATAAATAAGAAGAAAATGAAGAAAACCAAGTTTTGGAATTCAAGCATGGGGCCGTGCCTCATTGAGCACGCCCCCATGCCTTGCCTGAAACACACCCCCGTGCTAATTTCACACACCCCCGTGATTGGACATCTGACAGGACAAAAAGTACTGTTCCCCAAAAGCAGTCACGGGGCCGTGCCCCAATAGTCACGGGGCCGTGCCCCAATAGTCACGGGGCCGTGCTTGGCCCATTCACGGGGCCGTGCCCCATTTGTCACGGGGTCGTGCCCAACAACTCCTGCACGTACGAGCCGACCAACTTTCGTAAGCATTGTACTATCACGGGGCCGTGCCTTTTAGGCACGGGGCCGTGCTTAAACACTCCAGAAAGCCTATAAATGGGACTTCATTTGCAACTTTGAAAAGAGCTTTTTGGGAGGTGAAGTGCTGGTGTTCCCTCTCGGGAACCCAGCCTTTGGAGGTCCTTAGAAGGTTTTGGAGGTCCATTCAACACTTAGAAGAAGCTCGGGATCGTTTAACATCATCCATAGTGAATCATCGGTTTGATTGTTCTAATTTATCGATGATTTCATTACTATCTTCTATCTTTGTTGTTAGGTTCAAGCTCATTATGAGCTAAACTTCATTTGTTATCCTATTTAATGAAACTTATGTAATTTGTGATGAACTAATGGTGTGACAAATATTGTGTTAATGTTATGGTGGTCTTGGGAAAACTTTCGATGGGTAGCACCTACATTTGAACGGGGGGTTATAAGTTTATGGTTTGTAATTATGATTGTCATACACGGTTAAAAAACGTATGATCAACTTTTATTCATAACAACTATGGCTAATTAACTAGAGATGGTTATTAGAAATCATAAGACCTTAACTTTCTGATCATTTACGGGTTCCCTTTTATTAGTCTGAGAAATCTACAGTAATTGTTATGGTTTTCTAAAATTAATGGTATGTTAGAATAGAACTTGATCAACTCTCTTCTTACATTAAGTTATGTTTTCAGAAATCATATGTCGAAAAGGACACAAAAGATTTACCTACATCACTAGGGCCTTGACCTAAGCAGTAAATCTCAACCTGTGTTGGTCCTGGTCACTACGGAGCGGATAGACGAGAAATCGCGCCAGCTCATCTTTATAAACGTTAACACAATTACTTTATTCAATATCTTTAATCACACCACCAATTCATCACAGTTGCATAAGTGTAATCTAAATTAGGATAACAGCCTTACTTCACTGAAAGAATCACCAAAAGTCTCAATCTATCTTTATCTATCTTTATTTATTGTTATTTTGTTTAACTTATCATTTTCTAAATCAAAACTGATAGTCAATTATGAGGGTTGTTGAGTAGGCTTAGTGTGTCCACGGATTGATACTCGGTTCTTACCAACACTATATTATCTCACGATAGGTACACTTGCCTTTTATGTGTGTAGTTAGTATTAGTAATAACCATTTAAAACTGAATTTGTGCGAAAAACCTTTATCAAAATATATATACTATCCGCACGCATCAGCAGACCTGGATACTCTATCTCTCACCCAACTTCATGGGAAACTGCTCACATTTGAGAGAGAGAGATAGAGCAAAAGAGGAAGTTGTCCACTTCTGGCAAGCTCACTGATGACTTTGTCCATGGCAATGCTGCCTTGATAAGTCAGGAGTCTGAATATATTGCATCAGAGAGTTCTTATGATGAGCATATTGATTTCTCTAACCACTCTGAACAAGCTTTTGTTGGTGTTAGTAGTAGTTCAGGAGGTAGCAGTGAAAATATGTGCTTTCTGATGGAGGACTTGAAGGGCATTCCAGATGATGATCTGGAGGAGATGGATATTTTGAACCAAATGGCAATGATAAATATCAGATCTCAAAAGTTCTACAAGAGAACTGGCAGGAAGTTCCCTGGTCTCTCTGGTAAAACCAAAGTTGGTTTTGACAAGAGCAAGTTGAGGTGTCACAAGTGCCAAAGGCTTGGACACTTTGCTAGAGAGTGTAGATCATCTGGATCTAACTCCTCTCCACCCTTTGTGACTTTTCCAAGCAATAGCTCACAGCACAGAGGGCAACATTCCTCCAGTTCTGGCCATCCATCACAAGCACAGGCATCACCTGCTTATTTTGTGCCTCAGGGTCATATACCATACCCATACCCCTGCTACTATGTGCCTCAGCCCAGTCAAACTCAAGAACCTTCTGCTCAGCCACCACATGCTCTTCCTGAGCCTCAATCTTCCCAATCTCATCATCAAACACAACCTCAACAACACAGCTTCTTCACCCCAGGAGTTGTTGACTGGAGTAGTCTGCTAGATGATCTATCTGGTCAGGAACAACTACTCCAAGGTGCTGGTCAACATGGTGGTGATAATCCAATTGGAAATATTGCTCTGATGGCCCTTGAGTCTGCTGAGGGGTCATCATCCAATGCCTCATCGCAATATCCTCTGAGGCCAAAGCCAAGCTTTGTTCTGAATCATGCATAGCAGTATTTGCTTCTATTAGAGAAGCAAATATAGCTTTAATAGATAAAAATCTTGAGCTAGAGCACACCATTTCCAAAAAGAAAGTTGAATTTAAGGCTGCACTTAATGAGAAAAATGATGAGATTTATAAGCTTAAATGCCAAATAAAAGATGATAAAGCTAGGGAAGATGTACATCTAGAGAAGTACAGAGACCTCAAGGAAACTCTTGCAACCACCCAAGTAGAGTGTGATCGATGGGTGCAATCATGTAAGGGTTTTGAAATGCTTTTTAGCAAGCAATCAGCTTCCAATGTGAAGTTTGGCATTGGTTATAATCACACTGCTCCTCCAACAGATTTTACTTCAAGAGCAGAAGTTGAATCTGATGGAGAAAGCAATAACCAATCCTTCTCATCATGTGACCTACTATCTTCTGATTCAGCATCATCAGAGATAGAAGTCCGCATTAACTCCTGCCAAAACCAACCAGCTGATGATACAACAGCTGATGGTTCAAATGCTGACTATCACATGATCAAAAAGTTGATCAACTCAGGTGTTGTCTCTAGAAGTACTGAAAGTACTGGAGAGCAAGTGATAACATCTGAAGTTCAAACCTCAACTACTGTCAGCACTAAAGAGAAGAAAACTAACAGTAGAAAAGGTTTGAAGACAGCTAAAGAGGATGTCAGGAAAGCAGGCACTACTAGGAAGAAAACTGCTAGTACTGATAGCAAACAGCTGAAGAACAAGTCTTCAGCAGTTTCATCATCCTCAGCTGATGATCAACATAAGATGAAGAAGAAGACATGTGAGATATGTGGCTTGTTCAATCATCTTACTGATGATTGCTGGTACAAAAGGGGTTCCAAACTCAAACAAAAGGAGAAAATTAATGAGGACATAAATAAAATGAAGAATGAGTTTGAAACCAAGTTTGTACTAGCAACATCAAAGCCTGAAATCCCTAAGCCCAAAGCTAAATCTAAAAAGAAGGTAGGGGTTACTCAGGCAACAACTGAGGTTGCTCAAAAGAAGATGGAGCAACATAGGAATCCATCATCAGCAAGTCCCAATGTGTTTGAAGAGCTGAAAGCTTTATCACAAAGTCAGACACAACTGGTGATGATGGTTCAGCATCTAATGGGAAGAGTCAACCATTTAGATGCTCTTGTGTTGAAACCACAGAAAAGGAAGTCCAAGCCAAAGGGTTCCTCTTCTGCACCATCTCCTTCACCTCAGGCTGTTACACATAACACACCTGTTAGTGTTGCACCTGTAGTTGAGAACAGACCCAAAACCAAACAGGTTTGGGTCTCTAAAACTAACTAACATGTGGTTATGATTGTAGGGTTCTTCAACATGCCAAAGAAGCATCTGGTATGTAGACAGTGGAGGATCTATGCACATGACAGGAAGCAGCTCCCTTCTTAATACTACTCTCAAGGAAAGAAGGGATTTGTCTCCTTTGGCAATGATACAAAGGGTTACATCATCGGAAAAGGCTTTGTTTCTAATGGGGAAATAAGGTTTGATGATGTTAACCATATGGAGAATCTCAAGTACAACCTCTTGAGTGTCAGTCAAATGTGTGATAAAGGCCATGTTGCCCTTTTCACAAGCCAGAACTGTCGGATTCTGTCATCCAAAGTTCTAAATTTGATTGACAAGGTGTTGGATGAATACACTCTCCTGAAGGCCAACAGGACAGGAAGAGTGTATGCCTTAGATCTTTCCAAAAAGATAGATCTAAAAGGCCATCCTTGCCTATTCTCAAAGGCCTCTCCTTAAGAGTCTACTCTATGGCATAGAAGTCCGGGGCATGTTAATTTCAAAAACATGAATCAGCTGATAAGCCATGGGTTGGTAAGAGGATTGCCTTTAAAGGAGTTCAAGTGTGAAGATGACTGCACTGCTTGCTTAAAAGGAAAACAACACAAAGTTTCATTCTCTTCAATAGAAGAACCAAAGTCCACTGCCTGCTTGCAGCTTCTGCACATGGATCTCTTTGGTCCTGTCAGAGTGATGAGCATGACAAAGAAGAGATACTGCCTGGTAATTGTGAATGATTATTCTAGGTTTGTATGGACTTTCTTCTTGCACTCCAAGGATGAAGCAGCCAAGACTATCATGAACTTTGTGTTATTTGTAGAAAAGCAGTATTCCCTGCAGGTCAAGTGTGTGAGGAGTGACAATGGAACAGAGTTTAGAAACCACACACTTGATGACTTCTACCTGTCCAAGGGAATTAAAAGGCAGTTTAGTATTCCTAGAACTCCTGAGTAGAATGGAGTGGTTGAGAGAAAGAACAGGGCTCTTATTGAAGCTGCAAGGTCAATGCTAGCTGACTCAGGGCTGCCACTGACCTTTTGGGCTGAAGCTGTCAATACAGCTTGCTATGTACAGAATAGAGCTTTAGTGAATAAGAGGTTGATGAAGACTCCTTATGAAGTTCTTCATCATTTGGCCCCTCTGATTTCATTCTTTAGAGCCTTTGGGTGTCCATGTTTCATTCTCAACACTAGCAACCCACTCCAGAAGTTTGCTAGTAAGGTAGATGCATGGTATTTTGTTGGTTATTCATCAACTTGCAAAGCATACAGAGTCTTCAACTGTAGGACAAAGACGGTTGAAGAAACTCTGCATGTTAAGTTTAATGAATCTCCAAAGGACAAGATTACACAAAACCCTGTGGAGTTGTTTGATTTGGACATACTGCAATATGTTCCTTATCAACCTCCAGCTGTTGAGCCTGTCAACAGTTATCCACCTGGTGGTACTGATGATGATGTAGTCAGTACTCACCTCTTCAGGTTTAGTGACAACCTGCCTGAGTCCACTAAACCTGATGCTCCTGTAGCCTCAGCAGCTCCATCCACAACAAATGCTGATGAGATTTCTGCTTGCTCTACTTCATTTGAGCAGCCATCTTCTACATGGTTTCAGGAATCTCCATCACCATCTGTTGCTGTTGATGGGTCTACAAACACTTGCACAGATATTATAGTCTATCAAAAGCTGAAGAATCACCCCACATCTCAAATCATTGGTGATATCAATGCTGGAGTTTCAACCAGGAATCAATTGTCCAACTTCTGCTTCTATGCTCTCTTCATCAGTCAGCAAGAGCCAAAGAACTATCATGTTGCTTTAAGAGACAATGGATGGGTGGAAGCTATGTAGCTTGAGCTTCTTCAGTTCAAGAAACAGCAAGTGTGGGAGCTTGTTCCATTACCCCAATGTAAGTGTGCAATAGGCACCAAATGGGTATTTAGGAACAAAACAGATGAGAAGGGCCAAATAGTTAAGAACAAGGCCAGGCTGGTTGTTCAGGGGTTTGCACAAGAGGAAGGCATCGATTATGATGAGACCTTTGCCCTTGTGGCAAGACTGGAAGCAATCAGACTGTTCTTAGCTTATACTGCCTTTCACAGTCTTAAAGTCTATCAAATGGATGTCAAAAGTGCCTTCTTATATGGTAAAATAAAAGAAGAAGTTTATGTGTGTCAACCACCAGGCTTTAAGGACAATAAACATCCTGATTGGGTGTACAAGCTTGATAAGGCTCTTTATGGGCTGAAGCAAGCTCCTAGAGCTTGGTATGAGACACTATCAACTTTTCTTCTCCAAAATAAGTTCACTAAAGGCACCATTGATAAAACCTTGTTCATTAAGACTGTGGGACAGCATAAGCTCCTTGTTCAATTTATGTAGATGACATCATCTTTGCATCCTCTGATCCAAAGTTGTGTGATGAATTTATAATGCTCATGAAGCAAAAGTTTGAAATGAGTGCTATGGGCGAATTACAGTTCTTTCTAGGTTTGCAAATCAAACAAAGGGATGATGGAATCTTTATCCATCCGTCCAAATACACCAAAGAGTTGTTGAATAAGTTTGATTTACAAACCTGTAAGCCCTGTTCTACTCCCATGAGCAGCATCACACAACTGGATATAGATCAGAAAGGTAAAGCGGTTGATGAAAACCTTTACAGATGTATGATTGGGTCCTTGATGTACCTTACAGCTTCTAGACCAGACATCATGTTTGCAACATGTGCTTGTGCTAGATTTCAGGCTGCACCTAAAGAATCCCATTTGATTGCAGTCAAAAGGATCTTTAGATATCTGCAAGGTACCCAATCACTAGGTCTTTGGTATTCAACTGGGCATTCTTGCAAATTAGTTGCTTTCTCTGATAGTGACTATGCAGGATGCAAAGTCACCAGAAAATACACTTCTGGTGGTTGCCAATTCCTAGGCAATTGTTTAGTTTCTTGGCAGAGTAAGAAACAAACATCAATTGCTACATCCACTGCTGAAGCTGAGTACATTGCTGCTGCAAGTTGTACATCTCAGATACTCTGGCTTCAGAACCAACTCTTGGATTATGGCATTACAGAGACTAAGACTCCATTATTAATGGATAGTGCGTCAGCTCTTTGCATTGTTAAAAATCCAGTCTAGCACTCTAGGACCAAACATATAGAGATCAGACATCATTTTATTCGGGATTGCTATGAAAAAGGTCTGACTGATCCTAAGTTTGTGCCTAGTGCTGATGAGCTTGCAGACATATTTACTAAGCCTTTAGATAGTGCTACATTCCAGAATATAGTGCTAAGGCTTGGTATGCTGCAGCTAGAATAATTTGACCAATGTTGATGATCTCAGTTCACAAGTACTGATGAGCATTAGTATGCAAAGGTCAAATATAAGTACTGATGAGTAATTGAGTCTTCAGTATTTTCACAACTACTGAAGACCAAAATGCTTCAAAGTACTGATGTACATTATTTGTTGAAAACAACTGATGTAGTGAGGTGGATTACAACTACTGATGTATTTTTTTCAAACAAATAAGTACTAAAGAACAAATTTTGTTCACAAGTACTGATGTGTAATCTTACACATAAGTACTGAATACAAAATTTGTTCACGAGCTCTGAAGAGTATTTCATCAGCACTTGTGAACATCTGATCACAAGAGCTGAAGGCATAAATATTCACAGGAGCTGAAGGGTCTGAAACATCTGAAAGTCAGCCAAAGAGCTGATGAGTAAATGTGGAGGTCAGCATGAAACAACTGATTTGACGGAAACAGCTGATGAGTAATTTTACTCTTCAGCTGATGCCAACAGCTGCTGTTTCATACCCAAACAACTGAAGGACAAAACCATGTCTTCAGTAGTTTCACAACTACTGATGACTAACACCAAGTCCTCAGTTGTTTACAACAACTGAAGCAATACCATGTCTTCAGTAGTTCACAACTACTGATGTCAGTAGTTCACAACTACTGAAGGCTAACACCAAGTCTTCAGTTGTTATAACGTCTGAAGATGAAAACTAGGTCTTCAGTAGTTTATAACTACTGAAGACTGACAACAAGTCTTCAGCCGTTTACAACATCTGAAGGACAAAACCAAGGTTTCAGTAGTTTCATCTACTGAAGACTAACACCAAGTCCTCAGATGTTACAACCACTGAAGGTTAAAACCACGACATCAGTCGTTTCAACAACTGATGACTAACACCAAAACCTTCAGTAGTTTTCTTTCAGCCTTTGCCATACCCTATAAATACCCAACGTTCAGAGCTTTTAATTCTCACTTGACCTAACTTTTCAAAACCTCTGAACTTCCCATACACCATTAATGGCGGCCATGCAACTCAAACCTCGACACAACTGTGTCGCACATCTCACTGAATCGCCATTTTGGGCCGAATTCCATAATGCCGTTGATCTCATGTACGAATCTCCATACCAAACGACTTTTCTTCTAAACCCCACCATTTACACCGACTCCCTATCGGAGTTCTGGACCAACATCACCGTCCAAACCGGAGAGAATGATGGCGAGGTCTCTCTCCGGTCCTCCGTAAACAACCACCTCGTGGTTATCACTCCAGCTACTATTCGACAAACCCTAAAGCTGGAGGATGCCACCTTCCCTACCACATACCCCAAAGGCGCCCTAGATCTATCTTTCACCGCTAACGACTATCAGGGTGACCTATCTGCTACCACCTTGTTGAAGAAACACTTCCCAGATCCCTAATGTCTCATCTTCCACATGGTGAATGTGTGTCTGGCCCCCAAAACATATTCATGGGACCAGATGTCCACAAGGTGGCAACATGTATTATATTCTATCCTTGAAAAATAACCTCTGAACTTTACTGATACGTTATTTTGGGAAATCAAGGATATGGCCACAAAACCGATTTCTAACCGTTGGATCTTATATCCTCGGTTCATAATGGCCATCATCGAGAGCCAGCTTAGTGCTGAGGGACTTGTTGGCACTGGGGTCCCTGCCATGGCTGTTCTAGCTGAGGTATACTCCAGGCACAACACCAACCAATCACTCAAACAGGCAGCCAAGCTGCGAAAACCCACGCAGCTGGAACCCACAGCCTCCTCCTCTAAATCCAAAGTCCCCACCAAGCCAAAAACCAAAAGAAGCCATCAAAGGCTACTCAGGGAAATGAGTCCCCTGAGGATGCCCCTGCAACACAAAGGCAGGAAGTGGCTGCTGGTTCGATTCTCCCGGCAGTCACCACGACTCCACCCACCACCACCGCACAGGCTTCCTCTCAACAGGAGCCTGATGCAACCACTTCAGGGGCTGCCACACATCTGGGGTCTTTCTCACTTGAGGAGACTGCCATTGAAATGCACACTCCTCCCCATGTGCACACTGCTTCAAGCCCATCTCCCACTAAAACCGCCCCACAAAGCCCTACACTCATAATAGCCAAAGTGTTTACTCACCTGAACACTCCACCTTCTCCCCAGAAACCAATTACAACTGGGGAAACTCCAACCGAAGAGAGGGTGGACACAAGTGTTGGTGAGAGCCCACAATACAGAGAATCACATGTCCAATCTCCCAGTGTGGCTAGGGAGATAGGATATTCTGGTGAGGCTACCACTTCCCCTGCATCAGCACATGAGCAGGAAGAAGTTGGTACAAGCAATAAGACCTCACCAGAGGCAACTGCCGATGATGGATACAATCCGGAGGCTGGAAGTCCCCAGTACCAATACAAAGGGGCACATGCAACTACTGAGCCACACTCAGTGCATGTACATCCTGACACTGTCAGGAGGTCAGGTGATTCAGTGCAAACTGATGATGACCTGAGCTTCTTCTACGATGTAGTTGCTCAAAACACTATCCTAGATGATGAGGTAAGTAGACTCAAAGAGCTGCTTGCCAAAATGTCTCAGGATAGAAGTCCATCTGCCACCATTGATCCACGGATGTCACCTTCACCCGAAGGTCTCCAATACACTCAACCACTCCCAAAAAATCAGCCACCTGCCTCTGCTTCTGGCACTAGTTCTCAGGAACAGAACCCTCCTAAGCAACTAGTTGCTATCTTCCATCAATCCCTGCCTCTCATCACACCAATAATCACAAATATTATGATAAAAACCATTGATGAGAGGCTTCCCACACATATACAACCCATGGTGGAGGTTGCTGTTACCAAAGCACTTGCTGATAGTCAAACCCCAACCAATGCACCTAAAAAGGGGGAGACATCAGTGCAAGCTAAGAGGAAGAGGGTAGAGGAAGAGAAAGAAGTAGGGAAAGAGGTGGAAACTGAGAGGGTGTTGGTAGAGGAGACAAAGAGGGTGAAGGAGAAGGAGAAGGTGAGGGAGGAGAGAGCTGAACCGATTACAGTGGCTGAAATCCAAAAGGATTTTCATGTCACTTATCAAAAGAAGACTAGAGAGGAGGGAGAGAAGGTAGAAAAGGGGGATGCTGATCTAGCAGTCCTTGTCAAGGAGGCTGATGCTGAGCATAGTCGATCAATGGACTCTCTCATTGATCAGCTGTTCAGGCAAGGCTTTGACAAGGACACTGCCATGCTAGATCAGGAGATTAGGAACATGGAAAGGAAAGAGATTGAATACCGATGGTCTACTTATACTCAAGAGGATAAATAGAGACTCGAGGCTATGAGTAGATTCATTTCGAAGTATCTAGGGAGGCCAGTCCTTGATGTCAAGGCATGGACCAGGGACAGAATCTTGGCTATAGCCACCAAGATCTGTTCGGCTGGTGATTTCACAAAAGGGCTGGTCGCTGAAGCCCTTGCTGAAGCCGGTGCTGGGAACAGGACCCTGCTAGTAAAACAAACCAAACCTTCCCTTATCTCTAGGTTACTAGCAAGGCCTGACAATATTTCCACACCAACAACCCAAACACAACCCACAAAACCAACCCCTTCACCATCAAAACCCACAACCAATGATCCACCCTTGCAGAAGAAGAGAAGGGTGTTGAGGCTGCAAGAAGAAAAAGAAGAGGAGGATGAGGAGGATAGACTGCCTCTTTCTGCAGTCATTCCTCTACCCAAAGACAAATCCAAAACCATCACTCCCACCTCACAGATGGATAATGTGAGGGTTAAGATAGAAGAAGAGGAGCAACAGAAGCTTCATGATGCTGAAATGCTAAAGTCAATTTATCAAGCTTATGCTGCTTCTACTTCTATCATGAATATGAAGAAGGAAGCTCTGAGACTCTTCACTCTCAAACAAACTTTCCAATATGACAAAGAGAGAGTGAGGACTTGGCCTGATCCTAGGGTGGCTCACAGGATTACTAAGAAAGACATTCCTGTGAGGTACAAGAGCCAGATGAAGAGGATTGTAGATGAAGTGATCACAGTGGCTCTTGTATTAACACCCTGGGAAATTGTAGATGAGTTCGAGAAAGCCTATAAGTCTAAGCAACCACCCGAAATGATGTTGGAGAATAGGGTGGTTAGGAAAGGCTTAATTTATAAGAGGCTTGAGAACTTTCACAAAGATGAGCTCAACTTGTTGCTAGAAGGCAGACACCCAGATGAATTCGCCTATAGACAAGTTACAACAGTTGAGCTCAAGAATGGCAAACAGGCCAAGTTTGTCTCAGAGCTGTACGGCCGTGAAGGATTATTTGAAGGTGCGGCTGAGGACCTATCCAAAGAAGAACAACTCACATTCCTCAGAGCCTACACCAGAGAATCCTACAGGCTCGTACGTGGGAGGTAGGTCTCATGGATGGGACAACAGCTCTGTGTCCAATTCCCCAAAACAAAGCTCCCATCCATACTTAGTCAAAAAAATATCAGAGACCTCCTCCCAGGCCAGTGCTTATCAGGGTCAACTTCTGATCTGATCCAGAAGGAAATAGACCAATATTTCTGCCAACAATAAGTGGGACGACAAATAAATTAGAGGTTTTGGCTGCATTGGTTCAGGGGGAGTTTTTTAGACCAAAAGAACCAATGAGCCAAGATCAGGAAAACCTCTAAGTCCCACATGACATCACAACAACTGCTGAAGACCTTCATCAGCAGTTTGACAAAGTCTGAAGAATCAACAGCTGAAGATCAAAGATCTGAAGTACAACAGCTGAAGATCCCAAGTGCTGAAGATAAAGACTGAAGTCTGAAGTACTGAAGCAATACAAGTACTGAAGACTTCAAGTACTGAAGACAAGTGCTGAAGATCAACAACTGAAGAACTGAAGAACTGAAGATCAACAACTGATGCACAAAGTCTGAAGACAATGACTGAAGACATCAGCTGATGATAACTACTGAAGTCATCAGCTGATGAATCATCTGAAGACCAAAGTCTGAAGACCAAAGTGCTGAAGCTTCAGAGTTTGTCACAACAGCTGAAGAAGTCTTCTTCAGTTGTTGTGATGGTTTTTCTCTTCAGTAGTTTTATGTTTTTCTTTTCAGTAGTTTGTATAACAGCTGAAGAGTTTGTTCTTCAGCTGTTATAGTTCAGTAGTTGTAAACGACTGAAGAGTTTGTTCTTCAGTCGTTGTAGCTTTTCAGTAGTTTCCTTTTCAGTACTTGTAATAGGTAAGATGTTGTAAGAAGATGTCAGCTATTGACATCTTCAGTAGTTTAAGGTTCCATCAGTAGTTTGTTAATAATCGGTTGATGTCACTGTCAAGTGACATCAGCATTCGTCCTTTTTCTTCTATAAAAGGACGATGTGCCTTTTGTATTCTGAAACGTGTGGAGTTATAGAAAACATCTTTTGCAGAACTTTTCTCTCTCTCTATGTTTGTACTTTTACATGCAAAATCTTTTGTGTTCTTGCTGTAATCGCTAATTACTGTGCTAAATCCGCTGCGAATACAATCCGATTGATCAAACTAGAGGCCGAGATCCTGTCATGTTATCTATGTTTGCTTATATGTAGATGACATTATCTATACTTCATCTTGTGGTGCCATGATGAAAGATTTCAAAAATACTATGATGAGTATGTTTGAGATGACTGATATGGGGGAGCTTAAGTATTTCTTGGGTCTTGAAGTTAAGCAAACATGTGATGGGATCTTCCTGTGTCAAGAAAGGTATGCAAATACTCTTCTTGACCGATTTGGATTAAAGAATAGCAAGGAAGAAGTTACTCCCATGAATAGCAATGAGATGCTGCAGTTGAATGATGAGGCAAATATGGCTGATGAAGAAATGTATGGAAGTTTGGTTGGTGGGCTCATATACTTAACACATTCAAGACCAGATCTAGCCTATTCTGTAAGTATTGTATCCCGTTTTATGCAACAACCATCTAAGATTCACTTAGGGGCTGCAAGGAGGATCTTGAAGTATGTGGGAAGTACTACAAAGTTTGGAATATGGTACAGGCATGTTCAAGGAGTTAAGCTCATTGGTTATAGTGCAGCGATTGGGCTAGTTGTGCAGATGATCACAAGAGTGTTTCTGCTTATACATTCTCTCTGGTAAGTGGGGCAATAGCTTGGAAGTCAAAGAAACAGCAAACGGTAGCTCTATCTAGTACTGAAGCCGAGTATATCTCCGCTACAGAGGCTGCACGCGAAGAATTTGGATCAGAAGAATTCTTGAAGATTTGGGATTTAATCAAATTGATCCCACGGTGATTTTATGTGACAAGAACTCAACTATAAACTTATCAAAAATCCTGTGATGCATAGCCGCTCCAAACATATTGAACTTAAGTATCACTACATAAGGGAGATGGTTATTCAAATGCTTGTTAAGTTGGAATATTGCAGCACTCATTCGCAGCTTGCCGATGTATTGACTAAACCGTTGCCTAGAGAAAAGTTTATCCATTTTCGTCACATGTTGGGTGTCATGGAGTTTGATTCAAGGAAGGGTGATGTTGAATGACTCAAACTCCATCGTACTTTCTGGTCAGGAACTTTTTGCATGTGCATGCATGCACACGTGTTTTTTATGTATTTGAATAAGTCTTGAATATTTGAATAATAAGGCTAAGCCTAACGAACTAGTTTGTTATATAGGCCTAGTCTTTAGGGTTGTTCCAATATTTCAGTTGTTTCTGCTAGTATATATAGCTAGCTCTTTTCATGTATTCGATGCACTCTTCACTCTTGATTATCAATAATATAAAAGTTCCTGAGTATTGTTTCTATCATTTGTCCTTCATTTGAGTTCTATATACCAACAATATGTATATACAAAGCAGCGCACACACATAAGAACGAACACCACACGCAACACATATACGTATACATACACGACATATACATATAATCGAAACACACACAACATAGCAATTCGAAACCGACACCACAATGAACGCGAGTCTTGAACGCAGAAGAACCGTACTCGAAACCGAAAAAAAACATTGGACGATGAAGAGGAGAATCATACCGTACGACTGTTTTGGTTGTTAACCGAGGCTGTCGGAGATGATTGCAAGCGAGGGAGACGTCGGAGGTACCCGGTCGCGAGAAGAGGGCTGCCGGAATGATTCACGCGACAACACTCGTGATACCGTGCTCGCGATTGAGAGAGGCGTCGAAAGAGTTTGACCGGAGCAAGAAGTTGCTGAGGACAGACGGAGAAGATGAAGATCGATGGGGGCCTCGATGGAGGCTGCCAAGCATATGGAGAAAGGAACGTGGGGGGGAGAAGGTGGTTAAAGTGGGATTGTTTGTTGGGTGTTGATAACCCATTCATTTGCACCATGTTGTTTAATTATTATATTGTTGCTTTGGGTTGGATGGGTTGGTTATATAATTGAGTGGAGGTAGAAATTAGGGGATAGTGATGAAGATAGGGTTGATGGGTTGGGATTATATATTATTAACATTTACATTTTGAACCCTGAACTTTTAATTAGTTATTTCCTCTAGTTTAGTTAAATTACATTTTAGACCCTCTACATATTAATTATAATAATAATAATAATATTAATAACAATAATAGTATTAATATTAATAATCATTATACTTAAATAATAATAAGATTGATTAGTAATAAAATAACGGAGGGAGGTTAAATAATGAGATCGGTGTTAGTCTAAAAACTCGGGTTGTCACATCATCCCCTTGTTGAAGGAATTTTCGTCCCGAAAATTAGAATGTTACGCTCGGTTAAACGCATGAGCTTCAGTTAGGGTTCAGTCAAATGTGTGAGATTCGGTTAGGGTTGGTGGTTAGTAACTTGTTTGACAGTTAGGGTTGGTGGTTAGTAACGTGTTTGACAAGTTTGACAGAGTTGTGACATCATCCCCTTGTTGAAGGGAATTTCGTCTCAAAATTAAAGGAAAAGGTATCTCGAGAATGAATACCTTAAGAAATAGGTGTCTGATTGTTGAACAGTTGTAGGTACTTCTTCTTCATCTGATCTTCGCATTCCCAGGTAAACTCTAGTCCACGCTTTGAGTTCCATCAGACTTTGACAGTTTGAGTGTCTTGACCTCTCGGTCCATAACTTCCACTGGTTCCTCGATGAAACGTAGTTGTTCGTCAACATGTATCTCATCTAATGGAACGACGAGAGTCTCGTCTGCAAGGCATTTCCTCAGGTTTGAAACATGGAACACATCGTGTACCCCACTGAGTTCTTTAGGTAGGTTCAACTGATAGGCTACGAGGCCAACCCGTTTGACAATCTCAAACGGTCCCATGTACCTAGGGTTTAGTTTTCCACGTTTCCCGAAACGAATCACACCCTTCCAAGGTGACACTTTCAAAAGCACTTTGTCACCTATTTGAAATTCCAATGGTCGGCGGCATTTATCAGCGTAACTTTTCTGTCGGTCACGTGCTGCTGCCATGCGGTTATGAATTTGCACGATCTTCTCAGTCGTCTCGTGCACAAGTTCAGGACTGGTAAGTTGACTTTCTCCAACTTCCGCCCAGCAAATAGGAGATCGGCACTTACGCCCATACAGTGCCTCAAATGGAGCAGCTTTGATCGACGTGTAATAGCTATTATTGTATGAAAACTCAACTAACGGTAAGTGAGTTTCCCAACTGCTGCCAAAATCAATCACGCAAGCGCGTAACATGTCTTCCAAAGTCTGGATCGTACGCTCACTCTGGCCGTCAGTCTGTGGATGATATGCAGTGCTCATATCTAACCGCGTTCCTAATGATCATTGTAAAGATTGCCAGAAGTGTAAAGTGAATCGAGTGTCACGATCAGAGATGATGGAAATTGGCATACCGTGCCGAGAGACTATTTCCCTTAGGTAGATACGAGTCAACTTCTCCATTCGGTCAGTCTCCCTAATTGGTAGGAAGTGTGCGGATTTCGTCAAACGATCAACAATTACCCAAATAGTATCGCATCAGCTGGGAGTCTGAGGCAGTTTCATGATAAAGCCCATAGATATCTGCTCCCACTTCCATACTGGAATTTCTAGTTGTTGAAGTAAACCAGATGGTCATTGATACTCCACCTTAACCTTAGAACAGGATAAGCATCTGCTTACGTAAGTGGCAATGTCAGCTTTCATGTTTGGCCACCAGTAAAGTACTTTTAGATCGTGATACATCTTGTCTGAACCCGAATGAATAGAGTACCATGACTTGTGAGCTTCGTCCATTACCAGCTCTCATAGGTCTCCATACAAAGGAACCCATATTCGGTCCATGAAGTAACGGATTCCGTCAGATTTGATTTCCAGTTGCTTCTCCATGCCTCGTAGTGATTCGGCTTTCACGTTCTCATCTTTCAATGCCTCTCGTTGAGCACTACGTATCTGATCGGGTAAACCAGTGTGAATAGTGAGTTGTAATGCTCGAACTCGTTTCAGCTTAGGTGTCTCCTTTCGGCTTAAGGCATCAACTACTACATTAGCCTTGCCTGGATGATACTTGATCGCACAATCATAATCGTTTAACAACTCGACCCATCGACGTTGTCTCATGTTCAATTCCTTCTGTTCGAAGATATGCTGAAGACTCTTGTGATCGGTATAAATGGTGCACTTGGTACCGTAAAAGTAATGTCTCCATATCTTGAGAGCAAACACAATGGCTCCTTACTCTAAGTCATGTGTCGTATAGTTCTTCTCGTGAACCTTTAGCTGTCGGGAAGCATATGCGATCACCTTCTCGCATTGCATTAGCACACAACCGAGACCTTGAATAGAAGCATCACAATGCACTACAAAATCCTCTGTTCCCTCGGGTAGGGATAATATTGGTGCCGTGCAAAGTTTCTGTTTTAAGAACTGGAATGTTGATTCCTACTTGTCACCCCAACTGTACGCAATGCCTTTTCGAGTCAACGTTGTAAGCGGTTGAACGATCTTCGAAAACCCTTCGATAAATTGTCGATAATATCCAGCTAATCCAAGAAATTGTCGTACCTCCGTCGGAGTCTTTGGCGTAGCCCAGTTCTTGATAGCTTCTATCTTTGTCGGGTCAACATGTATACCCTTCTCATTGACTACATGACCCAAAAATTGGACTTCCCGAATCCAAAAGTCACACTTTGAGAATTTGGCGTATAGCTGTTCTTGTTTAAGTAATTCCAAGATCAGTCAAAGGTGTTCCTCGTGCTCTTCCTTATTCCTTAAATAAATCAAAATGTCATCGATGAAAACGATAACAAACTTGTCCAAGTAGGGTTTGCACACTCAGTTCATGTGATCCATGAAAACTGCTGGTGCATTAGTCAGACCAAATGGCATTACCAGAAACTCATAGTGACCGTATCGAGTTCTGAATGCCGTCTTTGATATGTCCTCCTCTCGGACTCTTAGTTGATGATATCCTGATCTTAAATCTATCTTCGAATAAAAGCTTGACCCTTAAAGTTGATCAAACAGATCGTCAATGCGAGGTAGGGGATAACGGTTCTTAACCGTCACCTTGTTCAGTTCACGGTAATCAATACACATGCGAAAAGTTCCATCCTTTTTCTTGACAAACAGTATTGGAGCTCCCCACGGTGATGAGCTAGGTCTGATGAATCTTTTATCCAAGAGTTCTTGTAGTTGCGTAGCCAGTTCTTGCAGTTCCTTTGGTGCTAGTCGATATGATGCTCTAGCCATCGGTGCGGCTCCAGGTGTCTAATCAATCTGAAAATCGACTTGACGATGCGGTGAAAGACCAGTTAAGTCTTCAGAGAAAACTTCAGGAAAGTCACGAACGATAGGGATATCTTCAATTTCCTTTTCTTCGGTGGTCTTCTCTGTGATCATAGCTAAAATGGCAGTATGGCCTTTGCGTAAGAACTTCTGGGCTTTCATATACGAAATGATGCTAGAAACGACACCACTTTTCTCACCCTGAACGGATAAGACTTCACCACTAGGGAGTGGTACACGAACGATTTTCTCGTGACAGAAAATTTCAGCTTGGTTTTTAGATAACCAATCCATGCCAACGACTACGTCAAAACTACCAAGTGTAACAGGCATAAGGTCTATCTCAAATTTGTGTCCTGATAGCTCTAATTTACATCCCCTAAGAATATGAGTTGCCTTGATCATTTTACCATCAGCTAGTTCTACCGTATAACTAGGGTTCATTTCAGTCAAGGTTATGTCTAAAAGCTTGCTAAACTTAGTAGATATAAAACTCTTTTCAGCGCCGGTATCGAATAACACAGAAGCAAAACAATCGTTCAGAGGAAACGTACCGGTAACCACGTTTTGATCGTTTCTTGCTTCACCAGAACCAATCACAAAGGCGCGACCTCTGGCGCCATTTCCGTTGTTGTTTCCGTTATTGCCCCTGTTGCCATTCTTCATTTGTGGGCAATCCTTCCGGTAATGGCCCTCTTTACCACACTCAAAACAGCCTTTAGTTGCTTCGCCCTGTCGTGGTTGCTAAGTTTGTTGTTTGGTCATCAGTTCACCCTTGCAGTCTTTAGCTGCGTGACCCATCTTTCCACACCTTTGGCAACGGAATCGATCACACTGGCCATGATGATGAAAATTGAACTTGTTACACTTTGGATACTTGCCCGCATAACTGCTCGATCCCTGACCATTGTTGTTGTTGTTGTTGTTCTGATTATTGTTGGTGAAGCTTCTGGAGGAATCAAACTTTCTGGCCTGCTATTGTTGGTTGTTATTGGAGTTTGAGGACTTGTTAGTGCTACCATCCCACTTTCGCTTATTATCAGATAAGCCAGATGCAGCGCCACGTTTAGGCAAAGTACCCTGTGCCACTGCCTGATCAGTGAGTTTGTGAGCTAGTCGAATAGCCTGCTGAATAGTGACAGGATCAGCAGCCATAACACTAGCTTGGATTTGAGGAGCTAGACCATCAATGTACTTCTCAATCCGTTTGTAGGCTAGGGTCACCATCTGAGGACATAAAGCAGCCAACTCGTGTGAACGAGTCGTGTATTCCTCAATTTCAGAGCCAATCATTTTAAGATTCCAAAATTCACTTTCCAGCTTCTGGACTTCATTCCTCGGGCAGTATTCTTCCTTCATTAGTATCTTGAAATCACCCCAAGGCATACTGTTAGCAGCATCAAGCCCTAAGGTCTGGACCTATGAGTTCCACCATGTCAAAGCTGGTCCTTCTAGTGTGCCGGAGGCGTACTTGACACGACTTCCAGCAGGACAGTTGCACATGGCGAACACTAACTCGAGCTTCTCCAGCCAGCGAAGTAGTGTGACAGCACCCTCAGAACCACTAAAAGAGTGAGGCTTACAGTCCATGAACATCTTGAAGGTACAGATAGTTGGACCTCCTTGATTCAGATTTGGTCGTTCTGGTTCTAATTGCGGGTCTGCTCATAAGCTGCAAGCGCGTCAGCTACACGCTCATTGAGATGGCATCCAATTCAGCTTGAGTCATGTTGATGTTTCCTCGTCTACTCGGGCGTCCAGGTCTTCTTCCAGACATGATTCTTCAATTCACAATACAAAACATTCACTATCGAATAATAACTATTGATAAAAATAAATTGTTTCATACTAGTAGGAATGGAGGATTTGTTTGCATATCGATAGTGAGGTTTCATGAGAACCGAGACCTCATGCCTCCAAGTATAGAAATGAGAATTTGTACTGATTATGACCGTTATCACCCAATAGAGTTGCCAGAATTCTCATGCACGAAAAATTAGAATTACGTGTGCACCCGTGATTCTAATTTGCTTTGCATGGTCACCCATGGTTCCTCCCATTCGAGATAGCATGCCTTGTCAAGTACCGAGTGTTATCAATGATAGAGGTATCAAAGATATATTTATTATACCAAGGGTCAAATAACTAAGGTTGTACAAAGGATTCGGTTAAGATAACAACGGGGAATCAAGACGATCTGGCCTTTTCCCTTTGAAACTCTAAGCGTCTACATGTCTAAGTCTGATCCTCTGATAGACTTCAAATCCCTTGGTTGTCCCACGTTTACTGTTCAGACTAGTGAAGATGATAGGGCATGTTGGAAGTAGAAACAAGTACAATAGAGTTGGAAAAGTAATGTGCGTTGTTCTCCTTGTTCGTCGTCGTTAAGTTTGTCGTGTGTGTTTGAAAAGAGTTTCGTGTTCCTAAGTGGTAATGTTAGGTTCAAAGCTTCAACTCCAGGATTGAAGAAACAAGTGTAGATGTTGGAAGTAAGCGAGCGGGACTCTCCGCCCCTCTGTTAGTCGAGGATGATACATGCGACATAGATAGTGCGGGTAATGTTTGATCGTTCAGTAATGTAATGTTAGCATGCCGGGAGAATGATCGTACAACAGTTGCAATCATGTAAGAGTGTCTGTGCAATACTAGTGTTGTGTCTAAGGCTATAGTCTAGATGCAAATGCAATCCTAGTTCTCTATAACCAGTGGCTCTGATACCAATCTGTCACACCCTCAATTTCCACAAACAGGGTTTTACCGTTAGACGTGTGACATACCAGGATCTCAGACACGATCATATCAAACGACACTATATGAATTTAAAAATAAATGTTTGACTTAAATCATAGTAACGTAAATGAAATGAATAACAGTGCGGAAGCGAATAATGAAATGTAAACAATACTGAAAGTCTGAAATGCTAAGTCAAAACAATGTCTAATGCAACATAAATGGATCCGATGAATGCATGTCCTGAGTGCGTTCCTTAATCGTGCATCATAAGATTTAAGCGTTCCTGTTACCTGAGAAAACATGCTAAAGTGTGTCAACATAAAGTTGGTGAGTTCACAGGTTTTATCACAGATAAAAATATTTGTAACTGTTCGAATGGTATAGTAATTAAAGCATATCAATAGGTAGCTAGCCTATAAACAAGTTACTTAGCGTTTCGAACTGAAGCTAACTGTTTGTATGTTTGTTGCCTTCCCGTCACGTCTCACCAGACAGTGACAAATGTTAGGTCAATAATGCACCCGTTTGACCTCCAATCAAGCTAGCGCGACTAGCCCGGGCGGTGTTTGTCAAACCCAGTAGTACTACTCAGAATTACTTCGCTACACATTACTAACGGTTCGAGAATGTAATGACTTTTAAGTATGTTTGCACTAACGTAACAGGCGATAAACAATAGTAACAAAACCATTTTGTAAATATGTTTGCATGTTTTCTCCCCCAAAAAGGAAAGAAAGTAAAATAGGGGCCGTGAAGACTCACCTTGAATGCACAGCAGAGAAATAATGTTCGAGCAATGGTTAAGGTTTCGGTTAACCTGAATTTTATTTAATATGAATATAAATAAATGTTATATATGATTTACGAGTGTAAGATGTCGTATGGTTACGCGATCACGGTTCGGTTCGATGTCGGTTGTCGATGATTTTCATTCACACACAAACACACTCTAATGCATTAACACTACAAAACGTACACATTTGCAAGACACACGTATTTTTATGAAAAATATATTTTACTAGGCTTTGTGTAAATAATAAGTGTTACGTCACATAATATATATTTATTAGTTTCCCAAATATAGTTTTCCAAATCTAACCGTCTTAAATATATATATATATATATATATATATATATATATATATAAGTACTCTATATACATGGAATTAATTATAAGGCGTTTTATAATTGAACCTGTACGTTCTATGTGTCTAATTAATGTCCCATGCGCCCACTTAGTAATTCCATGCTCCCACTAAATTGTTCCATGCGCCCAATTTACAACCCCATGTGCCTAACATGCAGCCTCTAACACACCCACACATCATGTTTAACACCCACACACACACCATACGCATACATACATGCAACATACACATTCTGCCAATCATTTCATATGCTCATACACACTCATATATACATAAATAAATTTTCATGAACATGCATCATATCCATTCTGCCCAGCCCCCATGTGCGCACCATAACACACACACACACCACTAACAATAATCCATGCACAGAATGTAAAAAGGAAAACACACACACACATACAATGCAATGAATCTGTAATGAAAACTTTGCCATATACATCCGTGCATTACATGCATACAAAGTCATATACATACATACCAATGGCAGCCTACTACCAAAGAAACACACACCATTTTAGCACACTCGTGACATATATATACGCAGAAAGCACATACATACATATATATATATATATATATATATATGCAGAAAACACATACATGACATATATATATATATATATATATATATATATATATATATATATATATATATAAACGCACAGATCACATGTATATGTATATACAAAGCAGCGCACACACATACGAACGAACACCACACGCAACACATATACGTATACATACACGACATATACATATAATCGAAACACACACAACATAGCAATTCGAAACCGACACCACAATGAACGCGAGTCTTGAACGGAGAAGAACCGTACTCGAAACCGAAAAAAAACGTTGGACGATGAAGAGGAGAATCATACCGTACGACTGTTTTGGTTGTTAACCGAGGCTGTCGGAGACGATTGCAAGCGAGGGAGACGTCGGAGGTACCCGGTCGCGAGAAGAGGGCTGCCGGGAATGATTCACGTTACAACACTCGTGATACCGTGCTCGCGATTGAGAGAGGCGTCGAAAGAGTTTGACCGGAGCAAGAGGTTGCCGAGGACAGACGGAGAAGATGAAGATCGATGGGGGCCTCGATGGAAGCTGCCAAGCATATGGAGAAAGGAACGTGGGGGGGAAGGGGCAGAAGGTGGTTAAAGTGGGATTGTTTGTTGGGTGTTGATAACCCATTCATTTGCACCATGTTGTTTAATTATTATATTGTTGCTTTGGGTTGGGTGGGTTGGTTATATAATTGAGTGGCAGAAATTAGGGGATAGTGATGAAGATGGGGTCGATGGGTTGGGATTATTTATTATTAACATTTACATTTTGAACCCTGAACTTTCAATTAATTATTTCCTCTAGTTTAGTTAAATTACATTTTAGACCCTCTACATATTAATTATAATAATAATAATAATATTAATAATAATAATAATAGTATTAATATTAATAATCATTATCCTTAAATAATAATAATAAGATTGATTAGTAATAAAATAACGGAGGGAGGTTAAATAATGAGATCGATGTTAGCCTAAAAACTCGGGTTGTCGCATTATGTTTATGATATTTACGAGATTTAGTGATTTCATTTATGTGTTTTACACTTACAAAGTGCAAAAGATGTATTTTCTTGTTTTTTTCAATTTAGACGGGTTGACAAATCTTTTCAGATTTACTGCTTCTGTTTCTTAAACCTATCTAAAAAGATTTTCTACTTGACTTTTAACAATCAAACAAGTAGTTTGCATAGAGATAATGATTCAAATTAATATTTCATTGTTCTAAACAGTTACTATGAATTCTGTATATTCTCCTTTTTGTCTTCTTTTCCCAACCTTTATATAACTACTAAGTTTTTACACCCATACACAACTCACCAATATCACGAATACAACCACTATCTTCTTCATTCACTCATATATCATTTATGGATCGGGTCAACTTCCGGGTCAAAGTCCTAACGGGTCATCTTAGAAACCACAACAGCGCGACAAGGGGTCTACTTGACATGGTTGAATGTGTCAACTACTCCCCACCAGAGCTCTCTGAACCGCGGTCTGTTTTCAACACGAAGTCAATGCGTAAGCTGCTAGACGGCGAGAGCATGGTTGAAATAGACCATATTTTTGATCTTATGATGCGGAGTGAGCTATTTTGCCCGAGGGAAAGAGGTGGGAAAGTGTTTATATCACCGGATTATAATCAGTCAATGGAGCACCAGAGAGAAATGACGATGAGAAGAATCGATTACCTTCGAGAACAAGGGGTTTTCGATGGGTGGTTGACTCGAAAGGGGCCTCAGGCCGAGCTTTTGGGATTTACTCGTGCTAACATTGCTGGTGTTTTTGATCACTCTCTTGGGATTAAACTCGGTGTACATTTCTTTTTATGGTCTGAATCCATTGTTCTTCTTCGTTGAATTGATTCGTAACTAATAAAATACTGTCACCTGATCTAACCCGACCTGTAATCATTTTCTAATTAGGGGTGGTGCAATTCAGTTCATGGGCACAAAGCGGCATCACGATAAATGGTTGAAGCCAACCGAAACTTATGAAGTCAAAGGTTGCTTTGCAATGACGGAGTTAGGACATGGAAGTAACGTATGTAAAGAGGATGTTTTTATAACATTACTAGGTTAATACCATGTGTATTACACTATGTTAAATGAAGAGTATATTTTAAATAGGTTACTAATAAAGATTCAGGAATCATACAACCATATTAAATAGTTCATAATATTATTATGGGGTTTTTATTCACTTTTTCTAGAAAAAAAATATGTTAGCCAAAAAAAAGATTTTTTCAATTTTTTTTTGACAAATGACATTTTTTTTATAAAATTTCATTATTTTAAAACTATGATTATAATTATTTCTGTTTTTACAAAAAAAATTCTTTAGTTATATAAATTTTATTTTGTAAGAAGGGTCGGTTTTAAAATAAGTTGTATTTTATAAAAAAGCTCCTTGTGGTAGAAAACTTTTTTATTTTTAAGTGTGTTTTCTTTAATAAGAAGATCTAGTTTTTAATTTAATAAATATGTTTTTAATGAAAAAATTAGTACGAAAATACCTAAAATCACGCCATGTGGCAAATCCTAAATTTTTATTTAAATAGTAATTATACAGAGCTAATTCAAAAATAATTTAAATTGGATCATTTTCTAGCTCACTTGATTTTATTTAATCTATCAGTTTTTAGATCACCTTTGCACCAACTATGACTAATTTATTTAATCTATCAGTTTTTTAAATCACCTTTGTACCAACTATGATCTTGTGACGTAGCTGACATATGTTCACTTATTGAGTTATTTTTTTAGGTTAGAGGCATTGAAACAATCACGAGATATGATTCAAACACTCAAGAATTTATCATCACTACTCCTTGTGAATCCGCTCAGAAGTATTGGATCGGAGGAGCAGCTAATGTAATTCATCTTTCTCTTTTATTATTACAAAACACACATAAGTGTACGCTCATAGAAGGTTTCCCATCTATAAAAATTTGATTACATAACTCTAAACATATCAAGAGTTATAACAGTTTTAAATTGACGTCTTCTTGCCCATTTGCTAAAAGCTCCCATGCATCCATGAATTACGAGCTAGCTCTTGGATACACTCTATATCGATATATGATCAAACTATCTTTAGTTACTCATGTATTATATGGGTGGTGAAGAGTTAATTATTAAATAACAGAAAAACATAATATACGAAGTATATTACACGGGTTGAAAAAATAAAAAAATACTAAATTTAGTAAACCAGTTTATTACACGAGTTGAAAAAATAAAATTGATTAGTTATTGATGTTATTTATATAATACTAAATTTAGTAAACCGTGTATTACACAAGTTGAAAAAATAAAATATTAACTATAATGAAAGTTTATGAAGTATAAAATGATATTCTAAAATAAAATATGATTAAAATTACATATGAGTAATAGTTATAAGTAATAAAATAATATATCAATTTCTAAACTTTTGTTTTTAAACTTTTTTCCCAAAATAAATTAAATATTTTTTTCAAAACAAATCTTATTAAAAATCTTATTTTTAAAAATTTCTTATTATAACTAATAATTTTAATCATTATTAGTTTATAAAAAATTTACTTTTTAAAACATCAATTTTAAAATATTTCATATTTTAAAATATGTTTGATGCTTTAGAAAAATTCTTATTGTATAAAAATTTATTTTCTAGAAATAACATTAATAAAAATACATATTTTCTTGATTTATTAAAAAATATTTCTAATCTAAAAAAGAATTAAATTTATTTAATACTTTTTAATTTACATAATTATTGAAGAGGAGAGAGATTTGAGAAAAACAAACTTAGTGGGTGTAGAAATATGTCAAGTGTCCTCTAAATTACTTTTGTAGTATTATATATAAATTTATGTTTTTTTTGGATGATATGTTTTGTGTTTCAGCATGCTACACACACAATTGTTTTCTCGCAACTCAAAATCAATGGTGTAAATCAAGGAGTGCATGCTTTTATAGCCCAAATCAGGGATGCAAATGGAAATGTATGTCCAAACGTTCGTATAGCCGATTGCGGTCATAAAATTGGTTTGAATGGTGTCGATAACGGTCGAATATGGTACGAATTGAAACTTGCATACAACTTATAATATTTATGAGATACCAATATAATACATTATGAGATACCAATATAATACATACGTTTCAGGTTCGACAATCTGCGAATACCCAGAGAGAATTTGTTGAATTCAGTTGCTGATGTTTCCCCTGATGGACAATATTTGAGTGCGATAAAAGATCCCGATCAGGTTAACGCGTTTATCAAGTGATTTTTTCGGTTTAAGTTCCTTAAAAACTCAAGTTTTTGTTTACTAGTGATGTGTAAACAAGTTGCTTGTTTGTTACATGTTCCAGAGATTTGCAGCATTTTTAGCTCCGCTAATATCCGGACGTGTGACTATAGCATCGGGTTCAATGAGCATCACAAAGGTATTTCGATTACTTATAGCGTAAAACTGCTAAAATTAATAGAAAACTCATCAAAATCAAAATCAACGCTTCACAACATCCGACTCATTCGACGTGTTCTTCCTTATTTTATAGTTCAGTAACTCTAAACGACTAAACGTGTTAAAAGCTATACCTATGTGAATTAACTACTTCTCTATTAGACTTGTATCCATCCAATTGCTCTTAATACAAATCTGCTAACTCTTGGATCAAATTTATGTCATTAAGTTCTTTCATTGATTGATTGTGATGATTATACACTGTAGATTGGTTTAGCAATTGCAGTAAGGTACTCTTTGTCAAGGAGAGCCTTTTCAATAAGACCAAATGAACCTGAAGTACTCTTGCTTGATTATCCTAGTCATCAAAGGCGTCTCATACCTCTCTTAGCGAAAACGTATGTAACTAACTGATAACTACCTTAAGATGAAATTTTTTTACCAATTATATTAACTGCAACTTTAACATTTGTTATCTTGTTTATTGACAGATACGCGCTCAGTTTTGCTTCTGAATATTTGAAGAACATATACGTGAATAGAACACGCGAATCAGTTAAAACCGTTCATCTTGTTTCTAGTGTACTTAAGGCTACCTCATCTTGGCACGGCATGAGAACCCTTCAGGTTTTTAAACGCAAGTAATCGTGTTGAGTTGTTTACTTCAAAGATATACTATAACCTTTTTCATGTGTTGATATTGGATCAGGAATGTCGAGAAGCGTGTGGTGGGCAAGGTTTAAAGACCGAAAACCATGTTGGTCATATGAAAAGCGAGTTTGATGTGTTGCTAACCTTTGAAGGCGACAATCATGTTCTAATGCAGCAGGTAACATAAAGCTTGATGGATGTGGTACACAAGAGTTGATTTGTGTCACTCGGGTTATAAAATGGTTAGAACGGGTCACTCCTATGAAACTAGCTAACTTAGGACATGTCGGTCTAAATGGGCCAGCAACACCCATATCCATGAATGCAGGCTGCAGCCATCACTTATCGGTTTCCATTATCGGAACCCATTTGACTCGAACCAAATTGATATTTTTAAAACGAACCTTTAGCTAGCCATTCGAAAATGTACTAGGCTCAGGAGGATCAAAAAGGATTCTTAAAAATATTCCTTTTGGTATACATAATTATAACAATAACCATACCCAATATTCTCCGACTATAGCAAAGCTACTGACAGGGTATGGAGAGGGTGAGATGTAAACAAACCTCACGCCTATCACAAAAGATAGAGAGACTGCTTTCAGCAAAACCCTAAACTCCTTTTGGTATACGGTTAATAAAATACATTTGTAATAGTAATTTATATCCAAATATTCAGATTAGCAAGGCACTCCTAAAGGAGATTGTGACAGCCAAGAGAAGAAACAAACCCGTGAAAGGTTTGGGACTCGAACACCTGAACAAACCCGCTCCTATCATCCCCCCTCACCTCACAAGCTCCGACCTTAGGTCGGCTCAATTCCAGGTAATTAACAAGTTTACGACACGTTTGGACACCAAAACCCTCACTATACTTTTCACCTCAAACAATAAAAAAGCACTTGATAACATACGAAACGTAGTTTGAAACTGTTATTGTGGCAGTCTGACATCTTCTGCCTACGCGAGAGAGATTTGTTGCATCGTTTTGAAATGGAAGTCTTACAACGCGAGGCTCGGGGAGAAAGCAGAGAACATATATTTACAGTGGTTAGCAAACTCCCTTACATCTAAAAAGTTTTTCTAGTAAAGGCGGGAATTCGATCTAATTAACTGATCTAGTTATGAACTAGTATTTTGATCATATTATATCTTTAACAGATCTAATTCTAAATCAAACGAATAGATTAAAAGGAACGCTTTAGACGGGTCAAAAGTTTCTAAAAGTGATTTAATACAAAGAACCTCTTAAATTTAGTAACTTCTCAACCATCTTGATCTGTTACCCAACCCGCCTAATCTTTAATTGCATTGGTGATTCTAACTTTTTCCATTCTCCTACTACTATTAACTAGACTTATCAGATTGCTGAGGATTTGGGAAGAGCCTTCTCGGATCGTTTAGTTCTGCAAACATTTCTTGACGTTGAAGCAACTGTTCCAACGGGCCCCTTAAAGGTGAACTTATGTTTCCCTTGCATTAATATTTGGAAAATTTTAACTTTTTGAATGTTGTTGCAGGATGTGTTAGGTCTACTGAGATCAATGTGCACGACAATTGTGATGGATGAAGATACATCGTTTCTTCGATATGGCTACCAATCAACAGACAATGCTGCTATGGTTAGAAAAGAGATTTTAAAACTATGCAGTGAACTAAGACCACATGCACTTGCTTTGGTCACTTCTTTTGGGATCCCTGATGCGCTTTTGGGACCGATTGCTTTCAACTGGATCGATGCCAATGCGTGGTCTTCGGTTAAGGACAACGACATGTTGTTCCCATTTTTTCCAGATATGTTGTAATATAAATTCACATGAAGTGTATTCAAATGTTTACAACCAACTAGTTATAAACCAAAGCATAACTCTACACACAGTAGGGTGAGGCTATATATATATATATATATATATATATATATATTATATTATATTATATTTCTATGTAAATGCAAGTATATATAAAAGTATGTAACTAAATTTGTTTTGTATTGCCTTTGCAAGTTCAATATGACAAGTTAGTTGGATATTCTTTTCTGATATTTTTAGATAAGCAATTGTCTTTACTCATACATGAGCACTAGTTGGCTGGGATTCTACTTTGAAGCCAATTGTTTGACCACAAAAGCACAACATATTTTAATATTATGGTTCTATAATGTAACACCCTCAGTCTCATAACAATATAATATAATAAGGAGGGTGATACTAGTTGGGTTATAATAATAATTCAGAGACTACAAACGCAGCAGAATTTTATATATATTAAAAACTGTTTACATTGTTAACAATATTTACAAGAGTTTAACCGACATTTCAAAACTTTGTTAAACTTCAAGTACTTCATTCTCAAAACCCAATATTTATGGTCAGTATCATACACCATAACCGGAAGCTAACTCTGTGGGGGACCATCACGAGCACCTCTATTACTACCTGGCATGCATAAGAAACAAACACAAAATCAGATAAACTGGTGAGTTCTAACATACACCACATTTCAATAACAATAACCCATCAACTGTTACCATACCGAATGATTCACACACACATCCATCAGTCCATTTATTTATCCCAGTATTGATATGCATATCGAATACCCACAAGGTATTTATGGACATCTTTTTATCAATTTTTAATTTGGTGGGTCAAACCTCCACCTCGCGCGTTGACGGGTCAAACCTCCGTCTATAGTTGGTGGGTCAAACCTCCACCTCGCCATTCATCACAATTTACCACTTTCAACTCATTTTCACATTTTCTATTTATTTATATGCATGCCAGTGCCCGATTTTGTCAAACAACATTTATCAAACGGCATTAACACATAAAAGGGCAATTAGAACTCACCTTAATGCTTTCAGCACGTGTTTACCAATCCAAATACACTAGGGCAGCTAAAACTTCTCCTTCTCAAAGCAAATCTAAAACAACAACCCTAACTTAGTCAAATCACCCCTAGCTGACCACTTCACACGACTAAGGCTATGCGACTGGACTCATTCGTACGACTGAACATGCGACTGAGCTTAGTCGTACGAATGGACCATACGACAGAGGTGCGAATAAGCTATACCAGGGTTTTTGCGAATGACCTCCATTCGTACGATTGGTTCATGCGACTGTAAAACCTTGAAATCTCCCAGAAAAACAAATAAACACACGATCTCAATCTTGTGAATGCGGAATGTAAACAAGATTGGAGTGAAAGAAGATTGAATTGATCACAAAATGATTCGTTGATTGAATAACACAATCTATGAAAGGTCTTGTGCGATTTCGCACAGTACAGATATGAAAAATGAACAAAAGCTGCATTACAAAACGAAAACTAAGCTATTTATACTAAACACTAAGGTTCTCGTGCGACAGGCTTGTCGCGCGGATCTGACTTTCGCGTGGAAGCTTCTTCTCGCGTGGAATCTTCTTCTCGCGTGACAACTTCATCTCGCGTGGAACTGGCTTTCGCACATGCTGTTTTTAGACTTCGTCTTTATTTAGTCTTCAAATGTTTTGCCGAGCCTTGATTAGTCTTCTACAATCTCCCCCTAGGCTCGGTGAAACATAATCAATCAAAGTCAACATTTGCCTTCTTGTACGAGCCTGCATATGCATACCATTTGTTCCTAAGGATCCGGTCAATCATCCACACATACTGGCAAGATAGAAAATAAACGGACTCATCAGCTGAAATATGGCAGTGTAATAGCTTGATTAAGTCGTCTTTGCCGAACTTCATTAGGTCTGCTGGATCAATGATTCTAAAAGACTTGTCAGTACATCTGATCACAGCATGACCGAAATCCTTCTCACATCTCCAAGAGAGTAATTGCTTTAAAGTGTTGGGAGGAACTGGAGCATGTATTGGGACTTTCCTGATAAATTTAGGATGTTGATAGACTCGTATTTTCATTGGAGCTTTAGTCTTTTCATCTATTCTTGTTGAGTCATCAATCAACTTAGATTTGGCAGTTTTAAAGTCCTTGAAATTTGTACGCATCTCCCTTCGTATCATAGATCTTATCAACTCAGCTTCACTATGATTACTTTCATTAAAATACGGAGCTTTGCCCATAGAGTAAAGATCTGCAGCACGTAAAGTATGAAAATCTTGTGTGCTCTTCAAATAATCTATTTCTCCATTCCTTCTTTTTATCACATATAATCGTTTCTCTCCATCATATCCCCAACTGATCACATGAGACATTTCACCATACTTCTGCTTAGGCTTAGAAATAAATAGAAAATGAGCTTCAGTAGGTGGTGGTGGTGCTTTGAACATTAATCCTCCTCTAGTGAATAATGCAATTTGACCAGTAGAATCTTTCTTGGTTGAACCAGCAGGAGTTGTACCACTCATAGTCTCAGTAGGGATTTCTCCTTCTTCAAGATTAATGTCTTTGAATAACTCTTGAAGGTTGTTCCCAAATATGTCAGTATATTCATTCTATTCCTCCAAATCATCAAACATATCAAATTCTTCTTCGACAACTCCTGATGAAGATTGTTGAAAAGAATACAATTCTTTTTCATACAAACTCTCAGTAGCAGGGTCAATAGGATCATATCCTTCCGGGTCACTAACACTTGGTCGATTGACATTATCAGTGTTAGTTTCACCAGTTGGACTCGAAGATAGTCCAGTAGCATCACCTCCATCATCATCATTGCCTCCATCATCATTACCATCATCATTTCCACCATCATCTCCACCATCATCATCATCATTTTCATCATCATCCTCATCATCATCATCCTTATTGTCATCTGAATCAGCATAATCAATCAACTCTTCATCCTCCTCTTCATGAACAATAGGCAAAGTAATCATATGCTCTGGCTCAACGAAAGCTATAGATGTGAAAGCTTCGGTGGTAGGTACTTCAGATGAAATTGGAACATCCTCAGTAGTGCTAACACTTGGCTGTTCAATAGAAGTTTGAGCTTCGTTGACCATTTCCTTCTCTGGAATATTTTCAGCAGGGGATGTAACCACCCGTATTTTTTTTATATTAACTTCTGTTAATATTTGTTAATAATACAATCATGGGGATTTCAATTATAAAGCTTTCGATAATAAATCATAATAACAATAATAATAATAATAATAATAATAATAATAATAATAATAATAATAATAACAATAATAATAATAATAATAATAATAATAATAATAATAAAAATAAGATAACAATAGGTTATAAAAAAAAATAACAAGATAAAACTTAATTAAGTCCAGGGGTCATTTCTGTCAATCTGGAAACTTAATAAGAAGTTTAAGACATAAAACATAAAAGTTGAAACCGCAGGGATCAATGGTGTAAAATTTTAAAAACCCACGGCCTCCCCCCCCCCGATTTTCCGGCGAGACTCCGGCGAGTCTCCGGCCGAACTCCGGCGAAGCCAAAACGATAAAATTACTCGATTTCAACTCACAAAACCGGTTCTAATGCATTCGTGGACTAGTTTCGAACCCAATGCACCCATTAAACATGATTAATCATCGGGAAATTCGAATCCAAAGCTTCCACATCGAAATCACTAAATTCCCGACCAAATCAGTCAATTTATCCGATTTTGAACCCCACAATCTCACCGAAAGCTTCCTTGGATCCAATTCGGATTGAATTCCAACATAAAACGTGTTGAATTAGTTAAATAAACGGCTATAATCCTTACTTTTATCTCGGATTCGATACAGCTCGATAATACACTCAAACAACAACAATAAACAAATTAAAGCTACCAACACGATCATTTAAAAACACCTAATCAAACTCAGGTGCCAATTTCACCAAAAACAAACACAAACACTGAAACCACTCATCATCTTCATCGCAACCTGCAACCCTATCGAACACCATCCTCTGAGCTTTATACTTCAAAATTGACAGAGGGCATTTGATCATTATCCTCATTCAAAGTTATCTGCTCAATTAATTTGATTTTCATCGAAGTCTGATCATCCTTTGGATTCAAGCAAACCCGCGACCTGTTCTTCATCGGGTAAACTTCGATCGAACACCATACATGTAATTCAACACACAACCACACTCGGTTTCACATGGGGAACAAAATCCCCATGTTTGTAATCGCTAACTGAATCGTTTGGGGGTTCGATTGGATGAGATTCGAACCTAGGGTTCGAATGGTTTTGGGGAAAATGGGATAAGAAGCTTAAAATCAATTAAAACCGGATCGTTACCGCGGCTTAGGCCTTTGGATCACCGGTTCATAACACACATTCTGCACAGGAGGTCCCGGGTTCGACCCCGGGCCACCTCACTCATTTTTTTAAAAGCCTTTTTAAGCTTTAAAAATTCCGGAAAAATTCCTACAAATCATAAAAATGTTTTTACAAACATTAGAAATTTTTAAAACAACCTAATTATTTTCTGAAATTTATTTCAACATTTTATTTATTTTAATTGTTTTAAATAAATAAAATAACTAATTATATTCTCTACCAATTTATAATTAGTGTATAATATATAATTATACAATAAATAAATTGAATCCAATATATATACATAGATATATATTATCCGATTATCGAAACAACTTTTATTTGAATAAATTACATGTATATAATTTTACACAATCGTATACAATTTATAACTTAAGTATATAATTAACATACAATATATAGTTATGCTTACTTATGAATAAATGTATTATATACATATAATTATGTATATAATTATACATATAATTATATATAATTACATGATTATATATAATTATGTATATAATTATACATATACAATTTATTAATAAATTGTATATATGTATAACTTATATGTATAAATTTCTACTAAAATCCTTGACATAATCACTTTCAACAAATTCGTTTATTTATTTCAAGACATCCAAACCAAATAAAATTAATTAATTTAAACTACCATTCAAGACCCAATGGAAATCCTAATACATTCCCAAATTCCCAAATCATTATTATTCTAATTCGAGACACCGTTTCTTAGGTCAATCGTAAGGAAATCATTGGTGTCTAATCTATCACATCCAGATTCTAATCTCATCAATCATGTGAGTATTCATATCCTCTTTTTATATCATTTCTTATTTGGGAGAAATCATGTGATACAATATATTCAATCATGATATTCTATTGTTATTTTATTCTAAATTCAATTCAAGACAGGTTATGTTATTACTTGCAATTATATGAACATACTATGGTAAACTGGACGACACTAAAATCCTAATTCAATCAATCAATCCTGGTATCAATCAATCGTTAGCTGACTTTATTTTCTCACATGATTTCAGGTTAAGCAAGATAGTGGACTTCTACCTGCTCATTTAAGACCCGGACTTAGTTAAAATAAAAGACAATTACTATTTGTGGTTTCAATTGTTGTATTTATGTATGTTGAACTTATATTATCTTGTAATCTGATTTTAATATTATTTCCAGTATTTGACAACCATGTGTTATGAACAATCAATCATTCCCTCGTCCGCTCCGATGATTCCGCCATCGGTCGGGGCATGACAGATTGGTATCAGAGCCATGGTTATAGGGAATTAGGTTATTAGAAATGGAATGACCTAGACTATAACTAAGTACCTTTACACATGAGTCCTCTCATGTATTCTACATGTTTAGATAAGGCTTATATGTGTCACTTATGCTTATTATGTAATTATGACATTTCCTTATACTTTGATTCTTACCTTTCACATACGAATTCTAATCATATTATATGGCATTATGTGCCTAAATCAAATTGTTTTCAAATTTTAAATTTTGATTTGTTATTCATGGTTTTTAAATATCGTCAAAGTCCGTGTCACATGACCGAGAACATGCAATGCTGGAAGAGTGGGATACCTGTATCTTAAGGTGTTCTGTCTAGGCAAGGTATTCATATAAATCCAAATCAACCGATGGATCCGTTTACCTTACCTGGGAACCCTCGAGATGAGTATTCGCTTATAGGTACGCATTTCTTCGTTAAGGTTGTGGTGGACACAAATACTTTGATAAGTCAACGTATTCGCTTTGGTTTGCGAGCTGAACGTTTACACTCCTAACCTCTCATTGTTATTTTAAACAATCTCATCAACGATTTTACCATTTTGAAAAGTTTTAAAAACCAATTACCTGTTTCTCATAAAGGTTTTTTTTCCATATTATACAGCATGTCTTCTCGTCAAAACCGCTCCCGATCTAGAAGCTCTGGCCGCAAGATTGCTGCTATAGTGGCACATGAAGTTGCTGCGGTCATTCCAACTCTACTTACCCATTTGAACCAAGGCAACAATACTGTTCAAAACCTAACTGCACCAAACCCTCCCAAAACTTGTACTTACAAACAATTCAGTTCTTGCAACCCCACCAAGTTCAGTGGAACTGAAGGAGCTACCGGATTACTACAATGGTCCGAAAGCATCGAGAACACTTTCCTAAACAGCGAATGCCTGAAAATCTAAAAGTCCGGTATGCCACAAGTGTTCTTCAGAAACGCGCACTTACTTGGTGGAACGGGGAGAAACGAACCCGTGGAACTGAAACTGCATTAGCATTGATGTGGGATGAAGTTAAGGAGCTCATGACTCGGGAATTCTATCCGAGAAATGAATTTAAGAAATTGGAAGCTGAGTTCTGGGACTTAACTCAAGAAAGTGGAGAAAATCTAGCTTATACCAACCGATTTCATGAACTGAGTCTACTTGTTCCTCACCTGGTTACTCCTTTATCTCGGGCTATCGAGAAATACATCGGTGGTCTACCCATGCAAATTCAAGACACGGTGTGGGGTAGGAATCCTGCAACCTTGGAAGATACCATCCGGTTAGCTGCTCAGCTAACTGACAATCATGTCAAGGTTGGAACCCTGAATAGGAAAGGTGCTAAGAAGGTGTCCGGGAAACCCTTAGCTGAACCCCCTAAGGAGGAAAAACCTGAACCTTCTCAAAACAAGAAGAGGAAGGCTAAATCCCAAAACTTTGCTGTGATTACCCCTGCTGTGCCAATTAATCAAGTCCCTCCAACTCGTCAACCAGTAGTTAACAACCAACCGCTGATGAAAAAGCCCTACGTTGGACCCTTTCCGCAGTGTAACAACTGCAAGTATCACCATCCCGCTAACGTTCAATGTCGTCAATGCACCAACTGTGGTCGTTTCGTCCATACATTCAACGTGTGCAAGAATACTGCAAGGGTTTCAGTTACCACACCGACTGTTCAGCATACCCCGACAATCACGCAAGCGAGAGCTTGCTACCAATGCGGGGATCCTAACCATTTCCGCAACCAATGTCCGAAGCTTCTCAAGGCTGTCCCTGCAGCTCAAGGTCGAGCGTTCAACATCAATGCCCAACAAGCCTAAGTTAGCAACGACGTGGTGAACGGTATGTTCCAAATTAATAATCAATACGCTTCGATTCTTTTTGACACCGGTGCTGATAAAAGCTTTGTATCCTTAGACTTTGAGCCCTTACTTGCTAGTGCCCGAACCAAGCTAGACAACCCCTTTACGGTAGAGATAGCTGACGGAAAACCCATTACAATTAATTCTGTTATTCTCGACTGTACCTTGAATCTAAGCGAGCACGATTTCTCTATCAATCTTATACCCATGCAACTGGGTAGTTTCGATGTTATAGTAGGCATGGACTGGTTATCAAAGAATCATGCCGAAGTGATTTGTCACGAAAAGACCATTCGTATTCCTCTCCCGACCGGAAGCATACTACAAATCTACGGGGAAAAACCCTACAAGGGGCTTAAACTCATGTCTTGTACCAAAGCCCAAAAGTACCTCCGCAAGCATTACGTGGCTTTCTTAGCCCATATCGTGAAGGCAGATGAGAAATCTAGGAAGATTGAAGACATTCCGGTTGTTCGAGAGTTTCCCGAAGTCTTTCCCGAAGACTTAACCGGTCTTCCTCCCGTTCAACAAGTTGAATTCCGAATCAACCTTGTACCTGGTGCAACTCCCGTGGCAAAATCTCCTTATCGACTTGCACCATCGGAAATGCAAGAACTTGCTAGTCAATTGCAAGAACTGTCAGACAAAGGATTCATTCGCCCGAGCTCATCACCATGGGGAGCTCCAGTCTTATTCGTGAAGAAAAAGGATGGCTCATTCCGTATGTGCATTGACTATCGAGAACTCAATAAACTCATAATCAAGAACCGTTACCCATTACCCAGAATCGACGATCTGTTTGATCAGCTTCAAGGAGCCACTCATTTCTCAAAGATCGATCTTCGTTCTGGTTATCACCAACTCCGTGTGCACGATGATGATATTCCAAAAACTGCTTTCCGAACGAGATATGGCCATTACTAGTTTACAGTGATGCCATTCGGGTTAACCAACGCACCAGCAGTATTCATGGATTTAATGAATCGCGTGTGCCGGCCATACCTAGACAAATTCGTGATCGTATTCATCGACGACATCTTGATATACTCCAAATCAAAATCCGATCACGAGAATCACCTTCGTCTAATACTCGAACTTCTGAGGAAAGAGAAACTCTACGCTAAATTCTTAAAGTGTGAATTCTGGCTTAATGAGGTTCAATTTCTTGGTCACATAGTAAACAGCAAGGGAATTCACGTTGATCCCGTAAAGATCGAGGCAGTAAAGAAATGGGGAGAACCTAAAACTCCTACAGAGATTCGTTCATTCCTTGGTCTAGCTGGATATTATCGACGTTTTATTCCTAACTTCTCAAAGATTGCTGTGCCACTCACTGCTTTGACCCACAAGGATAAGCCTTTTTCTTGGGGGCCTGATCAAGAAAAAGCATTTCAAACCCTCACTCAAAAGTTGTGTGAGGCACCGATTCTAACCCTTCCTAATGGAAACGATGACCTTGTTGTCTATTGTGACGCTTCAAAACAAGGTCTAGGTTGCGTTCTCATGCAGCGAGGCAAAGTTATAGCTTATGCTTCATGACAATTGAAGATTCATGAGAAAAATTATACGACGCACGATCTTGAATTGGGTGCTGTCGTATTCGCACTTAAAATCTGGAGACACTATCTCTATGGCACTAAATGTGTTGTATTCACCGATCATAAGAGTCTCCAGCACATCTTCAACCAGAAGGAGCTTAACATGAGACAACGACGTTGGGTCGAACTACTCAACGATTACGACTGTGAGATTCGTTACCACCCCGGTAAAGCTAATGTCGTAGCCGATGCATTAAGTCGTAAGGGTCAAGTTATGCTTCAAAGTGTTACCATTCAAACCGACCTCTTGACCCGTATACTCGAAGCTCAACACGAATCAGTCACCGAGGGCAACATGTATGAGGAAATGTCATGCGGTGCTGAACTCCAATTGGAAACCAAGTCGGACGGACTACTGTATTTTCTAAATCGACTTTGGATTCCGAATCGCGATAATCTTCGAACAACCATCATGGATGAGGCTCATAAGGCTCGTTATTCTATTCATCCGGGATCAGATAAAATGTTCATAAATCTTCGGAACCAATATTGGTGGCCCGGCATGAAGAAGGATATAGCCTTGTATGTATCTAAATGCCTCACATGTTCCAAAGTCAAAGCCGAGCATCAACGTCCCTTTGGATTACTCGTACAACCCGAGGTTCCATTATGGAAATAGGAAAGCATATCCATGGATTTCATCACCAAGCTGCCTCGTACCGCTAGTGGTCACGATAGTATCTGGGTTATCATTGATCGATTGACTAAATCGGATCATTTCATTCCAATTCGAGAAGATTATCGAGTCGAGAAATTGGCTCGTATTTACATCAATGAAATAGTCAGTCGGCATGGTGTACCTTTAGATATTATCTCTGATCGCGATGGTCGTTTCATCTCTCATTTCTGGAAAAGTCTCCAATCAGCTCTCGGGACTCAACTAAATCTTAGCACAGCCTATCACCCCCAAACCGATGGTCAAACTGAAAGAACGATACAGACGCTTGAGGATATGCTCCGGGCTTGTGTCATTGATTTCAGTGGATTGTGGGATTCTCATCTTCCGTTAATCGAATTTTCATACAACAACAGTTACCATACCAGCATCCAGATGGCACCATTTGAGGCCTTGTATGGCTGGAAGTGTCGATCTCCCATCTGTTAGTCTGAAGTTGGTGAATCACAGATTACTGGTCCGGAATTGATACAAGAAACAACAGACAAAATTCATAAGATTCGTGATAACTTGGTCGCTGCTAGAAATCGTCAAAAGCATTATGCAGATAAAAGACGTAAGCCCATGGAATACAATGTTGGTGATCTCGTACTTCTTAAGGTATCACCTTGGAAGGGAGTGATTCGCTTAGGAAAGAAAGGGAAGCTAGCACCTCGTTACGTGGGTCCATTCAAAGTGCTCGAGCGAATTAGGAAAGTGGCCTACAAGCTTGAACTACCCCAAGAACTTAGCAATATACATCCGACGTTTCATGTTTCAAATCTCAAGAAATGTCTTGCCGATGAAAATCTTCACATTCCACTCGACGAAGTCCAGATTGATGAATCTATGCACTTTATTGAGAAACCTGTGGAAATTATGGATCAGGAAGTTAAACAACTCAAACGCAGTTGGATACCCATTGTCAAAGTTCGTTGGGAGTCTAAACGTGGGCCAGAGTACACCTGGGAACGTGAGGACCAAATGAAAACCAAGTACCCTCATCTTTTCGTTTCAGCCTCCTCGTGAACAAATTTCGGGACGAAATTTCCTAAAGCAGGGGAGACTGTAACCACCCGTATTTTTTTATATTAACTTCTGTTAATATTTGTTAATAATACAATCATGGGGATTTCAATTATAAAGCTTTCGATAATAATAATAATAATAATAATAATAATAATAATAATAATAATAATAATAATAATAATAATAATAAGATAACAATAGGTTATAAAAAAAATAACAAGATAAAACTTAATTAAGTCCAGGGGTTATTTCTGTCAATCTGGAAACTTACTAAGAAGTTTAAGACATAAAACATAAAAGTTGAAACCGCAGGGACCAATGGTGTAAAATTTTAAAAACCCACCGCCTCCCCCCTTGATTTTCCGGCGAGACTCCGGCGAGTCTCCGGTAGAACTCCGGCGAAGCCAAAACGATAAAATTACTCGATTTCAACTCACAAAACCGGTTCTAATGCATTCGTGGACTAGTTTCGAACCCAATGCACCCATTAAACACGATTAATCATCGGGAAATTCGAATCCAAAGCTTCCACATCGAAATCACTAAATTCCCGACCAAATCAGTCAATTTATCCGATTTTGAACCCCACAATCTCACCGAAAGCTTCCTTGGATCCAATTCGGATTGAATTCCAACATAAAACGTGTTGAATTAGTCAAATAAACGGCTATAATCCTTACTTTTATCTCGGATTCGATACAGCTCGATAATACACTCAAACAACAACAATAAACAAATTAAAGCTACCAACACGATCATTTAAAAACACCTAATCAAACTCAGGTGCCAATTTCACCAAAAACAAACACAAACACTGAAACCACTCATCATCTTCATCGCGACCTGCAACCCTATCGAACAACATCCTCTGAGCTTTATACTTCAAAATTGACAGAGGGCATTTGATCATTATCCTCATTTAAAGTTATCTGCTCAATTAATTTGATTTTCATCAAAGTCTGATCATCCTTTGGATTCAAGCAAACCCGCGACCTGTTCTTCATCGGGTAAACTTCGATCGAACACCATACATGTAATTCAACACACAACCACACTCGGTTTCACATGGGGAACAAAATCCCCATGTTTGTAATCGCTAACTGAATCGTTTGGGGGTTCGATTGGATGAGATTCGAACCTAGGGTTCGAATGGTTTTGGGGAAAATGGGATAAGAAGCTTAAAATCAATTAAAACCGGATCGTTACCGCGGCTTAGGCCTTTGGATCACCGGTTCATAACACACATTCTGCACAGGAGGTCCCGGGTTCGACCCCGGGCCACCTCACTCATTTTTTTAAAAGCCTTTTTAAGCTTTAAAAATTCCGGAAAAATTCCTAAAAATCATAAAAATGTTTTTACAAACATTAGAAATTTTTAAAACAACCTAATTATTTTCTGAAATTTATTTCAACATTTTATTTATTTTAATTGTTTTAAATAAATAAAATAACTAATTATATTCTCTACCAATTTATAATTAGTGTATAATATATAATTATACAATAAATAAATTGAATCCAATATATATACATAGATATATATTATCCGATTATCAAAACAACTTTTATATGAATAAATTACATGTATATAATTTTACACAATCGTAGACAATTTATAACTTAAGTATATAATTAACATACAATATATAGTTATGCTTACTTATGAATAAATGTATTATATACATATAATTATGTATATAATTATACATATAATTATATATAATTACATGATTATATATAATTATGTATATAATTATACATATACAATTTATTAATAAATTGTATATATGTATAACTTATATGTATAAATTCCTACTAAAATCCTTGACATAATCACTTTCAACAAATTCGTTTATTTATTTCAAAACATCCAAACCAAATAAAATTAATTAATTTAAACTACCATTCAAGACCCAATGGAAATCCTAATACATTCCCAAATTCCCAAATCATTACTATTCTAATTCGAGACACCGTTCCTTAGGTTAATCGTAAGAAAATCGTTGGTGTCTAATCTATCACATCCAGATTCTAATCTCATCAATCATGTGAGTATTCATATCCCCTTTTTATATCATTTCTTATTTGGGGGAAATCATGTGATATAATATATTCAATCATGATATTCTATTGTTATTTCATTCTAAATTCAATTCAAGACAGGTTATGTTATTACTTGCAATTATGTGAACATACTATGGTAAACTGGACGACAGTAAAACCCTAATTCAATTAATCAATCCTGGTATCAATGGTAGATCTACTGGTTTGGATAACCCACCCCACATGGCTTACAAGTGGTGATTATGCCAGAGGCAATTAGCCAATCTATGGTATTTGTGTGGAGTCTATTATATGCAAGTGTCAAGTCAAGGGGTTTATATTGTGTCGGTTTATCTATATGCTTCGCTATTGCCATATAAGTCTTAATATTACCTTGTGAATTGAATTATTCTTAATCAATCAATCAATCTATATGTATATTCAAAACTGTGATTACTCACCAGCTAACTCGTTAGCTGACTTTATTTTCTCATATGATTTCAGGTTAAGCAAGATAGTGGACTTCTACCTGCTCATTTAAGACCCGGACTTAGTTAAAATAAAAGACAATTACTATTTGTGGTTTCAATTGTTGTATTTGTGTATGTTGAACTTATATTATCTTGTAATCTGATTTTAATATTATTTCCACTATTAGACAACCATGTGTTATGAACAATCAATCATTCCCTCGTCCGCTCCGACGATTCCGCCGTCGGTCGGGGTGTGACAGGGGATGGGCTTGGAGAGCGTCTACTAGATTCACCAATCACAGTAGTAGACCTTACGACTGGTGGTTGATGAAAATAAGTCGGTGATATAAATTCTCTAAGCTCATTAAGTTGTCTTTCCAACCCTGAAGTATAATCAAACATGTTCTTCATCTGTTGTTCAAGAGAAACTATCCTTGAATCTTTAATGGCTGAATCCAGATGAATCATGTTAATCAGATTCGACTTTTCTTCATTTTCCTTTTTCAGTTCAGCAATCATCTTTACATTTTCAAAACTTTCTTTCTCCAAGTTCTTTACCCTTTCTTCTAATGTGATAGAACGAGGAGTGCTTGTTGATTCATCTCTTCCTTGAAAATCTGGAGGTGTACTCAAGAATGTATCAACATCAAACTCTAAATTTTCTTGTCGTGGAGGTGTAGAAAAACCAGAGCCAGAAACAGGAACAGTTTCTGTCTCGGTAACAATAGTAGTAGTATCAACATGTGTTTCTTCCTCAGTGATCACATTTTCTGGTGATCTCTGAATATCAGAAGAGGTAGTCTGTTCAGCCTCTGTAATAATCACTTGAGTTCGTGGACGTTTTGGAATAACACTTCTCCCTCTTCTTCTTGCAGGGAAGTCTTTTCTTTTTGCCATTCGTTTGCGTCTAAAAGAAGTACTTGGGGATTCCACAGGAATGTAATCAGTGTCTCTCTCATCAGTACTTTTCCTGGTAGAAGTTGGTGTAGAGGGAGTCTGATCTGTTTGGATCTCATATGGAACATTCTCTATCTGATCACTTGGGGTTTCAGAACTGGAAGCTGAGTGAACAATACCTTCCCTTCTTTCTTCATTGGATGGTTCATCCCCAAACATTCTCTCAATCTCCTGATCTATATCATCTCTACACCAGAAGTAGAAGCATCAGTCTGTGCCTCATCAATGGGTACATCTCCTCCCAAATCTCCAACACTATCATCAACTTCTGAAAATCTACCAATCTTGGCAAAACTTTCACCAGAGCATTTGTTGCCTCTGGCTCCAGTTAGATGTGTGAAAATCTCCTTCTTTATAGTCTGTACAACATACTTAGGAGATCTCTGAGTAGCAAGCTCAGGATAAGCATCATTTATCACCAGCTGGATAAATCTTGGGTACATGATGAACTTTCTTCTAGGATTGGCTGTGGTGTTCTTTACCATCTCCTGGAAGATAACTCCAGATATACTAAAAGGTAGATCATCAACCAAAGAAACCAATAAGGAGCCAAAAACTGCACTCAAGCTATCCATCCCAGCTTTGAGGTTGCTCAGACAATGAATCACCACATGAAATAGGTATTTCCAGTAAGGTGGTAACCATTTCTTCTCTAGACTTGGATATCTGTACTCGTATCGCATACGAGCCAGACAATCAATCACAGTATCATCATCAAGTCTAGTTGGTGCACCCTCTTGATCATCAAACAAAAGAACTCGGTTCAGTATGGACTGAGAGACTGTCACTTGTTTGTCCTTGACAGTAGCAGTAATAATTTGGTTTCCTGCTTGGTCCTTTTTTAGAGCAGCAGTGCTCCAGAATGAATCTATAAGCTCAGAATAAATGGCAGGATCAGCAGATATGGCATACACAATACGGGAATTCTTCAGTCCTTCAATCATAGATGAAAACAGTTCCTTCCCTTCTGGAACATCATCTAAATAAGCAACACAATTATGATTTTTATTAAAAATCATTTGTGCCATCTGCATTGTCAAACAAAAACTCATGATTAGAAAACTTTGAATATAACTTAATTATCCTAACGTGAAACATTCTACATTTAGTGAATTTTCAGTAACAGAACTCTTAGTCGCTCGAATTTGAAACTTAGAAATTTTTAGCAATTAAGTTTTAATAATCAAGACTAAGCGTATGCTATAAGTTCATTTGTGAGAAATAGAAAATCAACACTTAGAAAAATTTTGCTTAAAAATTTCTGTCGTGCGAAAGCACTATCGTGCGAAAAATTCTACTTGAGCGAAAATAATATTTCGTGGGACAATTGTATTTCATGCGAAGGCAGATATTCATGCGACAGTCAAAACCTATGCGAAAACTTGTTTCAAGCGAAAAATCGTATTTCAAGCGAAATCAAGAATCAAGCGAGAACCATTTTCACGCGAAAACACCATTTCGCGTCTGTTCGTTTCCTTTGTGCGATTCGCACAACTCAACTTTCAAATTAACCTTCCAAAACATAATTTTAATCCATGAAATCCAGTTCATCACTGTCGCCTAAGTCTATTATGTTGATTTCATCTTTCAATTTCAACATTTTAAGTTTATTTCTTTGATTTTATTTCAAAGTTGTTAAATTCCCCTTTGTATTTCAAAGCTACAGTAACCATAACTATCGTGTTGTACCTTTTAAATGACACAATGAATGTATTATGAACAGTGTGATGTTTCAGAATACCAAACAAAAGTGATATGATCTCAGTCTTTGATTTTCAGAGGGAAGCGAAAAATATTTTCGGATGCGAAGCGACAGTGTGTTTCGGATGAGGTGTGAGCGAAAAGTATTTTCGTCTAAGTTCCTGTGGTATTTAAACCCTAGGCAGTGCACACGACAAGTCTGTTCGCGAGACAATCTTTTGCGTGACAACCCCTAGTCGCGCGAGATTAACTGTTTTTCAAAATTTTCAACTTTTAAAAGTTTTTCTCATTTTTTAAAACTTTCAACCCTTTTATTCTCAATTAATTATGTCAACATAAAGTTTTATTTACCAAGTGACCAATTAATTTAATGAATCTTCAATTTGTCAAAATTTATCTTTGTTATTTATTTGTCTTAAAAATAAAACAATATAAAAGTAAAATGAAAAACTTTTACACACAAAATAACAAAATAATGAAAACAATTAAAGAATCAAGATCGGATTTGTTTGTTTTGTAAGAATTTTCATAATGAGATCATATAGTTCGTTATCAAGTTAAGACTCTGTCCGGCTTTATTTAAAATAACTGGTTAAGTTGATTGTCAATTCTTTTGTCCCTTTTAAACTTATACTTCAAGTTTTACTCAGAAACATAATGAGTGATATATATCATGTTTTGTGTTGATTTAATATAAGTCAGTGGATCCCACAATCAGAACTTCTGTAAAGTAATTATTATCCTTCAAGACACTGTCGAGATTTCAAGTCACCCCAAATTGACTTAAACCATGCATTGTTGATCAGTGATACCATTTATAGTATTCCTAAATATAACTATTTGAGCATAACTAGCTTGAGAAATATTTCTTAACCCGGAATATTAACAAGTTTAAGGACTTACTGACAGCCATCCGGACTTACGTCTGCCCTCTCAAGATGTTTAGGACTTACACGCCATCCGGACTTACATGCCCCATCTTTCGATTTTGCCTTCCATGGTCAGAAAATATTCTCAAAATAGAAAATATATACCATATAGTATGTATGTCTTTTAGACATATCTTTTGATTTGTTGTGCTTCTTGGCATCTTATATCCTATATGGCCTTTTTGGCATCTTTTTGCTCAATTATTTTCTTTCTGTGTTTTTCTCTTTTTGTCCCTTTTTTTGTATTTTTATCTTTTATATATATATATAGTTATGATAATCATTAAATCAATCACATACAGGCTTGAGTATGACAAGATTATATCTCTCAGTCTGTGTTAGAACATTTTTGGCACAGAATCCTGATATGTTCCCCACTAAATCATATCTCTTTAATTCAAGTGTAATCACTCAATTATGATCTTTTCATTTCTGAAAGCAAAGCCTATCGACACATCAAACATAATCCAAGTGTATTTGTATTTAAGCCTTTGAAAGTACTTAGACTCTTTTAGAACTTTGTAATATCATTTCTTATTTAAGTATAAAAATTTCTTCTTTGTTTTTATTTTGGCAATCCTTTGATTTTAACTCCCCCTAAGACCAAAAATATTTTTCAGAACTTGTTAACAACAACCAAAGGCTTTAAAATATTTAACTTTGGGTTTGTGTTTATAAAATATTTCATATGGAGTCTTATTTAATCTTTTGTTGATTAAAACACGATTATGAACACAACATGCAGTATTTACTGCTTCAGCCCAAAAGAACAAAGGTAATTTGGCAGCAGATATCATTCTGTTATGGTGTGCCAGCAGCACTAAATTATCTAGCAATTCCCTTTGATTCACAAAATTCATTCAGAGTTTGATTGCAAAACTCTGTTCCATTGTTACTTCGGATGCATTTTACCTTTTTCTCTGTCTGATTCTCCACCAAAGTAATGAACTTGATCAAAAGGTATGGAGTTTCATCCTTAGATGCTAAGAAAAACACCCAAGTAAATCTAGAAAAGTCATCAGTAACAACCAGATAGTAAGATCTTCGACCCAAACTTAAAACACTTACTGGACCAAAAAGATCCATGTGTAAGAGTTGTAAGATTGATTCGACTGAGTTGTGTGCAATTGGTTTGTGAGGAAGTTTATGTTGTTTACCCTTAGAACATGACAAACAATGTTCATTTAATTGAGATTCTTTTTCAGGTAAACCAATAACATGATTTCCACGTACAAGTTTATTCATGTTTTTAAGATTGACATGTCCTAACCGACGATGCCATAACATGGAATCATTCTCCGAGGCTTTGGATAGTAAGCAAGAAGCTGTTACCAAAGAATTAGAACAATGCATATCAAGAAGATATGTGTCATTGTCTCTCGGAGTCCTCATCAAAATCCATTCATCCGGAACAACAAAACCCGGTTTTAAGATTAAGCATTCTTTGTTAGTAAAGTGTGTAGAATATTGTTTGTTACAGATTTGAGACACACTTAACAGGTTATGTTTTAATTCCTCAACAAAATTAACATTTTCAAAGCTAAGGACACCATTTGTAACTGTACCACGCTTTGTTATACGTCCTCCTTTGTCCCCCGTGAAAATCAGTCTTCCTCCGTTATATGACTGAACATCTTGTAGTAATGATAAATTCCCAGTCATATGTCTTGAACAACCGCTATCTACATGCCATAGGCTTTCAATAGTCTTTTGCGGTTGACCCTGCATAAGTAACAAAATTACTTAGCTTTTAGTACCCAAGTCAAACATGACTTGAGCACATTATGTGTTGCAGCAAGACAAAATGATTTGAGATTATTATATTTGTTTAGCACATCAGTCTTTTCATTTACACTTTTCATTTTGATGTTTTCTTTTACATCATTAGTCAAACTTTTATTCTTTTTGACATTATAATCATTAACAACTTTAGATTTCATTTGGTTTGCAAATTTTCCACGAGTAAAAAACAATTTTCTATTATGAGCAATAGAATTATGAAATCGTTGTTTGCTTAATGATTTTTGTCGAAAAGGACAATTATTTGCCAAATGATTTATGTTTCCACACTGATAACATCTCCTTTGTGGTGTGTGAAAAACAAACTGTGGATGACAATTATAAAAATTGTCATAAAAACCAAAGTCAGATTGACTAGGTTTAACATTTTGCACAGTCTCTCGAATCTTTGCCTCATTTGATAATTGCATGTTCATCTTTTGCAGATTCGAGGAAATTGTTGATGTATGACCACTTTTGAATTGAGAATTGGCAGTTTTGACTTTTGGAATTGATGGTGCTGGAATAGGACCAGTCTTAGATTCTGCTGGAGTAGGACCAGACTTTGAATTTGCTAGAGGTGGACCAGGCTTAGATATACGAATTGGTGCTGGAGAAGGACCAGGCTTTTGAATTTTCAGATTGAATGCAGAAGAATCATTCACTTGCAAATCTGGGCTACAAATATCTTGATTCACAAGGTTAGCATTATAATGAAGTTTATTTTTAAAGAATCGAGAATTCGTTTCTTTAAAAATATGCTCTTCATTTTCAATTAAACCTTTAGAAACAAATCTATTTTTAAAATCTTTTTCAGTTCTTTCTTTCTGATTTGCCCTTTGATATGCATTCAAATTATATTTACTATTTGATTTCATCTCATTCAAATCAACAGCCTTTTCATTTCCTGACAAAGTTTGTTTACAAGCAGATCGTAAAACATTTACATTCTTATTTTTCAAACTGTCACTCTCATTTTCTCCCTCACTTTCACTCTCCCAATCTTCAACCAACCCATCCACCTTCAATTTATCTGCACAAAAATTTTCAGTTGATTGTTTAGGTTTGGTTATTATAATAGGATCAACAGATAGATTTACTTTGACTGAAGGTTTTAAGTCTTGAGATGGAGAGAAACCAATCCCATAGACCATATCAGAATCAGAAATGACATCAGATAAAGGTAAACATGAATAATCATGATTAATTGGAGGAACAATGTTTGAAAATCCAACACCGTATTTTCCTCCTTTAATCTTCCGTGTCATTTGTGACTTGATTATTCCTTCAACCATTGTTGATGAAAGTTCAAATTTCTCAACAGTCAATTTAGCAGTGGCTAGTTCACTGTTGAGTCTATTAATTTCTAAAGCGAGTTCATTGTTTCTATTTGTCAAATCATTATTTGTACATTCTTCATCATGAAGATTTAATTGTAAATTATACACTGTATTATTTAAACCTTCAAGTTTTTCTTTAAAAATCTTTTCATTTGATTTGTGTTTTCGAGCTTGATACTGAAGTTTTTCAACTTCCATTATCAAGTTCTCATTATGAACTCTATATCTTTGAACTTTCTCAACACATAAATTTGTGCATAAACTATCATATACCTTTGGTTCAGAAGTTTCCCCTTCAGTTTCTTCTACTTTCTTGACCATAAAAGCCTTCATATTAGCTGCTTGTTCTTCCACTGGAGCAACGTCAACAGTCTTTGGATCATTACATTTGCATTTGACTGGAGGCTCGACAGTGTACTCTTCAATCATAATCCTCTCCTCAGCAACCTTCTCAACTAGATGTTTCTTCACAACTTTCTCTTTCTCTTCTTCAACATTCTCCTTCACTTCTTCAACATTCACCTTCTCTTCTTCAACTTTCTGATTTTCTTCCTCAACTTCCACCTTTACTTCTTCTCTTTTAGCAAACAAACCTTCCATCAAGTCATCAGAAATGAACTCAGCAAATAAATTTTCTTCTTCTTCAGGTTCAGGAACAATCTTTGCAATGAATGCAGTAGACAATGTTAGATCAAGGGCTTCCATTTGGTCTGACCAGTCATAATCAGCATTAGTTTGTAAAACCAATGCTTTAGTACCAGAAGTACTAGCTTTGTCCTTCTTTGGCTCAATTTCCACAGTCACCATCTTCTTAGGGCCTTCAGTTTGACCAGTCTTTGGTTCAGTACATTCTCTGGCGAAATGACCTGGTTTGTCACAGTTGTAACACCTCAGGTTAGACTTGTCGAAACCGATTTTGCTAGAGTTGTTAACACCAAACATTTTTCTCCCAGTTCGTCTAGCAAAATTCTTCGCCCTGTAAACCACCATGGCCATTTGATACTTGATGTCATTTTCTTCAACATCATCAGGATTGACTTATTGAAGATCATCAACCAAGACATTAGGAGCAGTGAGTCTTCCAGCCATAAAAGCTTCATAACTCGACATGAAAGTGGTGAAAAGGGCAAGATGCTCCTCAGCAATCTGGACAGTCTGCTTTGATGGATTAGTGGTAGCAACATAAGCAGGTTAACCACTATGAGAATCTTGAGATTGAGGGACTTGTTGATGGATGATGGGGGAATAGTGTTGAGCAGCTGGAACATGAACTTGATGGTTTACTGCTGGTTGCATATAAGAAGATGCTGCACCTCCAGATTGTTGTTGCTGACACATTTGTGTATAACTGACATAGTAATTCGGATTACTAGCCATCTTTGCATAGAGAGCAGTTCCTTCAGCACCCAGAGAACTGAGATGATTAGCAGCTCGCTGCTTATCGTCCATCTCATAAGACTTGATAGTTGAAATGAGATCAGTCAACTGAAGAGTATACAAGTCTTTGGTTCTCTTGATCAATGTACAGTTGTTATTCCAACTGTATGGAAGTGAATTTAGCAGCTTTTTGTTCACAGTGATGGGTTCCAGAATAATACCCGCACTCTTCATTTTCGTTACCAGTCTAACAAACCTGGCAATCTGAGTTTCCAACTTTTCACCAACAATATGATTGAACATGTTGAATTCTTGATTCAACATATCCTTTTTGCTTTCCTTCATATCTTTGTTGCCCATGATCTGAGTTTCAAGAGCATCCCATAACACCTTTGCACCCCTGAACTCTTAAAACTTTTGAGATATTTCAGTCGTCAAGGCCATAGTAATAGCAGCATAAGCCTTGTCATCAAGTTCTAATCTCTTAATGTCATCTTCATCCCACAAGTGTTCAGGTTTCTGAACCATTTCTCCTTTATCATTTTTGTACAACGGAATGTAAGGACCATACTTGATCGACCTCCACATCTTAGGTTCTGTGTAAATAACATGATTCTCAAATCGGAAAGCCCAATCAGCATAATCGTCTTCACAGAGAAGTCTCGGTGGCTTGTTTCCAGTACCAATTTCCGTGTCTAGATGAAGTGAAGCAGTAAGATACTTTAGATCCGGAGTTGTTGAAGCCATATCGATTAGAAAGTCAAAAATCAGAATTTTCGTGCGAGAGAGATTTTGTGCGAAAACGGTTTTCGCGCAGCACAATTTTTCACGCGAGAATTGAGTTTCGGGCGAAAATCTGATTTACTTTTCACGCGAAATCGCGTAAAAAGTGAAATAACCGTTTGTGCGAAATCTGATACTTTCGCACGCGAAAACTCCCAGTTCAAGCGAAAATCTTCCAATTTCGTGCAGAAACAAATCTCCAACAGTTTGTTCAAGCAAGAATCACCTCCAAATCACTGAATATGTCTGATTATACTCATTTTAATCCAATTTTAATGAATTTAGTTCAATTTTAAGCTTAATTATGATTAAAATTCAACTAAAGTCCACTAATTCAGTCCAAATCAGTCCAAATTCTCAAAATTCGAGCAGCATAACATCACCATCTCTGAATCCCAAGTAATCAACGATGAATATCTTCAAAAATGAGTAGAAAACAATCCAAATCTTCTCCAAATCGTGGTTCTAGAGCCTAATGCTCTGATACCAATTGTAAAACCTTGAAATCTCCCAGAAAAACAATAAACACACGATCTCAATCTTGTGAATGCGAAATGTAAACAAGATTGGAGTGAAAGAAGATTGAATTGATCACAAAATGATTCGTTGATTGAATAACACAACCTAGAACAGGTCTTGTGCGATTTCGCACAGTACAGATATGATAAAATGAACAAAAGCTGCATTACAAAACGAAAACTAAGCTATTTATACTAAACACTAAGGTTCTCGCGCGACAGGCTTGTTGCGCGGATCTGACTTTCGCGTGCTTCTTCTCGCGTGGAATCTTCTTCTCGCGTGACAACTTCATCTCGCGTGGAATTGGCTTTCGCACATGCTGTTTTTAGACTTCGTCTTTATTTAGTCTTCAAGTGTTTTGCCAAGCCTTGATTAGTCTTCTATAGCGACTGAACTTCAGTCGCATGTTTGAGGAATGCGATTGACTCAGTCGTACGAATGGGTCATGCGACTGGGCTCGTTCGCCTGAAACGGATCAGCAGTTGTGTTCTTGACATATTTGATCCAAAAACTCGAGTTTTAACCATTTGGATTATACCATATTCACAACAGAACATATACACTTCATTTACAACCGTTTCGGATCCTTATTTCATCAAACTTCACAAAACTAAGATCCGAATCCTTGGTTTTCAACTTAATAGAAAGATTGAATCAAAACTCAGATTTAAAACATGTTTTTGGATCAATTTCGACCACATACACAGCTTAACATATTCAAGAATCGATCCGTACCAAGCGAAACTTACCGAAATGAAGTCGAAACCGTTGATTTGGCAAAGACAGGGGTGTTTGGGTTAGAGAGATATAAGGGGATAGGGACACAACAGATAGAAATCTGCTTTTGAACACCCTTAACCGCCCTACTTATCCTACATGCCTATTTTAGCCGCCATACTTAGTCGCACGACTGGACCCATTCGCCCGGTTCAATCGTACGACTGAGCCCATACGCCCGTCATTCGTGCGATTGGGCCTCATTCGTACGCATGTTATGCGACTGAACACTAATCCTAATAAATAAATAATTATCAAACTTTTGGATGTTACATATAATAATGGATAAGGTATATATCATCCGCGACGTATAGGGTCGAAGACATTAATAACAAGAAAATTTCAGGGGGTCTATCAGAAAGCTATACGCTCCATACAGCCATATACAACTCCTATACAACACATATAGGGCTATACGACGCATATAGAAAATTTCTACACTGACAATGTGTGACAACTCTAGGATAAATTTTTATTTTACGAGCCGCAGTAATATTATTTTTAGTATGGAAATACATATGCATGGTTGCTTGCATACAAATTATTTGTTAAGGTATATATAATCAGATTATTTACCTATATATATGTATATCCCTTATATAATATATATAACTTGTGTGTTCTTAAGATGATATATGTTGGGTATATATGACTATATACGTATGCATGCTACATGCATGTCTATATATTAATAGTCTACGTATGTATGTAAGTATATGTGTACCCGAAACTCACATATATGTATATATATATCTACAAGTTTTGACGTATGCATGTTTATATACCTACATGTACATGAAAAATTCTTGAAACACCAATATATGGTTGGCATGTATGCATAGAAAACTCACTTATATATATGTGTTTCGAGTATTTACATATATACCTACACAATAAAACTCAACTAAAACCAAAAATCAAAAACTTAACAACCTAAAACCACTACCACCTGAAACTACCAACCCAACCATAATTAAAATAAAGAGCCTTGGTTAAGTATCACCCAAACCACCACCCTCGGCCACCTTATGCCAAAGCACACCCGAAACCACCAAACCACTACCCTACCCCCGGTTTTGTTTTGCTTTTACACCTTCAAGTTCAAACCTCATCATTGCAAGGGAGTATAGGCAATCCCAAGGAATTCCCTCGGTAACTATGCTTTCACACCACCAACTCACAAGCACTTGCCACCTTATGATCCTAATCATCATGATAACACTCCTAAGAATACATTCATGCACCTTGAAACCTCCTAACCATGCCACCTAGCTTTGCAAAATCCCAAGCATGCTCATAACCCGCCACCATGCGCCGATATCTCTTGCATTCCCACCCATGCATTGATTCCTTACTTTCAAATTCATAGTCTCGGGTCAAGGAGTAGGGAATATATTCCCCAAAGTCAAAACCTAGTACCTAGCTAAGACTCCTAACTAGAATTAAACACTTGATGTGGCAACCTCTCGGTTGAGAGGCTTGAGAACCCGCCACTTGATGAATCACTACCCAAACCATCTCACACATTGCTTTAAAGCCTCGGGTTTTTGGAACATACACACCACAAAACAATCATATAACCTTGCACCTTTCTCTCAATCAACAAACCACCATCATCTCACACCGCAAGCACCAACTACCACCTTCACCCGATCACCACCATCTTCAGCTACTTTCTACACCCCTCTCCCTTAAATACAAACACTAATACCACCACCCATCTGCCCCATTACTCCTTCCTCCTCTCGGTCACAACACTAACAACAAATAACGTCAACAACAACAACCCGACAACCACAACACCAACAACCACAAACCACGTAGCACCGGCACCTACCACCACCATCCACAACCTGTACCACCTTGTCTCGGACTCAAGGAGCTAAAACATCATCAAGATCATCATCAAAAGGTGATAAAAGGTTTTGTTACATATATGTTACAAAACATATATACATACATATTGATATGTATGTATATAAAAGGTTTAAACACCAAAATCAATTTTTTAAAGTCTTGATTCATATATCATAAGTAATGAGTTGCAAAAACTCAGAAACTTATGATTAAAAGACATATTTTAAATTTACAAAATATATATTATAAATATTTAAGAAAAATCAAATAAGTATTTAATGAAAGCAATTGTGAGAATAAACATTAAAAAATTCTCATTTTGATACTGAAATATTGATCTGGAAACTTTGATAAAGTTTTGATAAATGAATAATTTGTATAAATTATTTTATAAATGAGAAATAGAAGAAAATATCAAAATAGAAATAAATTCGGGAAAAATCTGATAACTTCACAGAATGATTTCTTTGAGGTATAAAAGCCTCTGGAATTATTTTAGAACTTTATTCCTTGTTATAATAAAGATACGAATTTTCATATGTTCTGCAGTAGATAAATCATAATAAATACTTAAAGTAAATAATAAATTCTGATAAAATCATAGATGAAATATTAAAGCACATACTGAAGAATATATTATTTTCATAATTTTTGGAGCAGTATAAGTATTTTTATAAATATTTCAATTATTGTAAAAATTCCAGAAACTAATATGTTATGATTTTAACTTTGATATAATTATATAATGTATTGTTTTGTATGTGAAACCTTCTGTATAATGTTGAGAATTTATCGAAAAGAGAATATATTTTTAGTCATTTATGGGAATATTATGAAATTTACAGAAAATAATCTGTGAATATTTGAATTCTATAAAAATTATGTGATGTTACTGACTTTTTGGAAAAAATTACATGAATTTTTTAGGATTTAATGGACAGCATTAGTTATTTTGAGGAATTTTAGAAATATTGTGGGATTTATGTAAAATAATCTGTTGGGAATTTGATGTTGTAAAAATTATGAGAAGCTACAAACTGTCCAAATTATGTTCTATAAAATTTTGGTGATTTTTGAACATCAGTAGCTAATTTCTATGATTTTGAGAAATTTTGGAATAACTACAACTATTATGTTTAGTTAAAAAGATTGAGAATTTTTAGAGACCCGAAGGTGTTTCTATTAGTCTTTTACAGTCAATGAAAACCAGAAAAATATTTGAAGTATTGTCTAACACTGTGAACTATTTTGTTAGGTTCAAGTGAGAAGACACGGTGAGTTCATAGCCCCATTTTCAACCGTTTGGTATTCAGTAAAGTTTTGGGGGAAAAAGTATACTGTTTGGGTTGATGTATTATTTTGAAAATATTTTTGTTTGCTTACTGTCATTTGCGACACAACCATTTGTTCGAATGAGGAACCGGTCAATAATATTTCAATTATTGTAAAAATTCCAGAAACTAATATGTTATGATTTGAACTTTGATATAATTATATGATGTATTGTTTTATATGTGAGACCGTCTGTAAAATGTTGAGAATTTATCGAAAAGAGAATATATTTTTAGTCATTTATGGGAATATTATGAAATTTACAGAAAATAATCTGTGAATATTTGGATTCTATAAAAATTATGTGATGTTACTGACTTTTTGGAAAAAATTACATCAATTTTTTAGGATTTAATGGACAACATTAGGTATTTTGAGGAATTTTGGAAATATTGTGGGATTTATGTAAAATAATCTGTTGGACCGCAAGCACCAACTGTCTTTGAACTTTGATATAATTCCAGAAACTAATATGTTATGATTTGAACTTTGATATAATTATATGATTTATTGTTTTATATGTGAAACCGTCTGTAAAATGTTGAGAATTTATCGAAAAGAGAATATATTTTTAGTCATTTATGGGAATATTATGAAATTTATAGAAAATAATCTGTAAATATTTGGATTCTATAAAAATTATGTGATGTTACTGACTTTTTGGAAAAAAATTACATGAATTTTTTAGGATTTAATGGACAGCATTAGGTATTTTGAGGAATTTTGGAAATATTGTGGGATTTATGTAAAATAATCTGTTGGGAATTTGATGTTGTAAAAATTATGAGAAGCTACAAACTGTCCAAATTATGTTCTATAAAATTTTGGTGATTTTTGGACATCAGTAGCTAATTTCTATGATTTTTGAGAAATTTTGGAATAACTACAACTATTATGTTTAGTTAAAAAGATTGAGAATTTTTAGAGACCCGAAGGTGTTTCTATTAGTCTTTTACAGTCAATGAAAACTAGAAAAATATTTGAAATATTGTCTAACACTGTAAACTATTTTGTTAGGTTCAAGTGAGAAGACACGGTGAGTTCATAGCCCCATTTTCAACCGTTTCGTATTCAGTAAAGTTTTAGGGGAAAAGTATACTGTTTGGGTTGATGTATTATTTTGAAAATATTTTTGTTTGCTTATTGTCATTTGCGACACAACCATTAGTTCGAATGAGGAACCGGTCAATAATATTGGTAGCGCTACTTAGGAGAATATTTGCACTAACCGGATTAGGGTTACTGCTATTTTCCTGCATCTAACCGAATGGGGGTTAGGATGTAATATTATCTGATTTTATGATTATTTCGTGACAGTATAATTATGTTGTGAGCAGGTTTGGTTATAATTGATACATCAATAAAATATTTTGTCTGGATTAAACCTATGTTCTCATCAACATTTTTGTTGACTGGTTTTAGTATACTTTTTTAGGAAACAATGAGTAACACTTTTGACCTTAGCTTTAAAGTGCACAATGGTTGGGGAGAAGTGGTAGGAAGGGTTTGTGTCACATTAACTGTCAACATTGTTGATGGTAGTGTGTATGTTGATGCACACTTCCATCGTATCTGAAGACATGCTGTAGTTTAATGATGTAGTAATAAGATTATATCTAATTTTAGAATCTATGTATAAGATGTAATCACGAATATTATGAATAAATGCATGTCCTACTTTCTTGTTTTAAGCCTATGTCTTTAATATTTGTTCCGCTATAATTAATGTACTCTGATAAAGCAAGTCACACCCAAACCGCATTTCACGCTTCCGCCGGGATGTGACACAACGAGAGAAATTCAAAGGGCTGTTAGAGGGGTTATACATCTCATATAGGGCTTTATGGCCCACCTATACGACGCGTATGGTGTTATACGAATTGTATAAAAATTTGAAGTGTTGGATTTATGATAGGGGGTGTCCCATTAACCAGTCCCTAATTTTATTAGTGTTAGAATTTAAACATGTGGTAAGCACACTTCACAATGGCCCCGGACACGGCTTTGACATGGTATAACCTAACGTTTCCAAACTGGGTTCCTCATTCATTCACCAACTCAGTTAAACCCGTGTTTTTCATGACTCGATCTGGACCCGACATGGTTCAACCTGCTGCGAATCCATCATATTATTTATAAATTACATAATATGAACCTGGGTTGGACTCGACTCGGAACCCGGTCAAACCCGGTTTGAAACATGTTGACCAAGACCTGACCTGGTTTGGAGTCTGAACCCGATTTGTGCGCTTTTACCAACATTTATCAATCCCAATTGATGTTAAAGAGAACAACTTTAGCTTAGAGAGAAGAGCTAGAGCTAGTAGAAGCAACATGTAGAGAGACTCGAAAGTCGAAATAAGTTGAAATTAACTTAATAAAATAAAGGACAAACCCATGCTATGCGGGGGTCCGGAAGGATGTTGGATAAATTTGATCTTAATGTACGCAATCTTACCTAGGGATGTGCAAGAAACTATAATAACCGAATTGTAATCGAAGAAACCAATGAAACCAAACCAAAAAAATCAAAACCAATAATAAACCGGCTGTTTGGTTAGGTGTTTTTTTTAAATCGGTTTTTTTGTTTGGTTTCGATTTTATTTGTAACAAAAACAGAAAAACCGAAAAGAAACCATACAAACCAAACTTGTAAATTTAGAAGTGCATTCATATATTTACAAACATTATTAGCCTATTAGTTAATTATCTAACTTATGTTATCTAAATTTTTTTTATAAATATTTAGGTTTCAAGGATAATCTTTAAACTTCTTTATTTAAATTGATAGATTAAAATGCTTTAATGATTTTTTTTATTATAATCTATTAATTTCAATTCATTTTAGTGTCAAGTAAATTATAAGAATATATAGATTATTTTTAAATACTAACAAAATGATGTAAGACCCAAATTTTTAGTTTAAATTCATTGCTTTGTACTAATATTTTATTTAAAAACTTGAAGCCCAAATGGTAAAATCAAAATAAACGGAAACTAAAGTGAAAACAGATAACCAAAAACTGCAAAAACCAAAACCGAGCGGTTTTAAAAACCTAGAAACCGAAATACCGGTTTTTGATTTCAGTTTTAGGCTAAAACCGAACCAAACCAGATCATGCACACCCTTATTCTTACCTTGTATTTTTATAAGATGTTTTCATGGGTCGAACTCTTAACGGATTTGTGGTTATGTAAATGAAAAACTTTAAAGGGAAATAGATTGTGAAAAGTAGTTGATGTAGGCGGAAGCAAAAGATAAACAATTGAACCTGTTGATTTAACGAGAATACCTGGAACAATTCTTCTAACTATTGTTGATTCACAAAAAATATCAATAATCAGGGTTTCACACTAACACAACACATTGTGATAGAGAGAAAACATATTTTTCTATAAACTTCAAAAAACTAAATTCTTCAATTGCTTACATGCATATAAAAAGCAAATCGAAAGTCAAATGGGTCATCAAACATAGATGGGCCAAAATCTTAGCAAAAAAATAAAGTCAACCAAAATCTAAAAATAAAATAAAAAGTAAAATAACTAATAAAATAAGCCGTTTTTACTTTTTAGGCCGAAATGATAACGGCGGTTTGTGAAAACGTGCCCCTCCTTCCTACAGTCGTTTTGACTAGTCGTAGGCCCAAAACGAACACTTTTAGCCCAAGTTATGACCATTTCATTGAATCCTCTTTTGACAAGTGATCTTGAGTCTCAAAAAAGACAATAGCTTGCTTCTCCATACTTGGACCCATACTAGTAGCATTTGGTCTACGTAATGACAAATGAATATATAAATTTCGAGTAGCTAGGTAGGCCTTTATTATATAAAGAATGAGTTCTTTTTTTTTTTGAATGAACCTAACTATTCCTATTCATACCTACATCTTTTTTACTACACAAGTGCTTAAGATTAAACTCAAGTTTTTTTATTATAAGATGAGACATAAGCCTCTATCATGTGGGCTAGGCGGCTACCCTGAATTATATAAAAATGAGTACTCATTAAGCTGCATGCGTAAGCAGGGCTGCCCCAACAATATTATGGCCCAATGCTAGGGCTTTGGGCCTCCCACAATCATAGGGCCTCCATTTTTTGATTTTTGGCCCATGTTCCATTGGTATTAGGATGTTCCAGACTTCCATCGACCATAGACGTTTCCACTTCTGCACTTCATCTTCATTATTGGTTCACCAAGCGGCACAGCTTCCCCAATGAGCATCGATCTTCACGGACGGCTTTTAATTTCGGTTTCACGCTGACACTCGAGATCATCAAGCGGCACAACTTCAAGCCTTCAAGTATGGATCCTCTGCGAGTAGTTCTGTCCAACTGTGCCCTTCTGAGACGAGTTCTGCCCGCCCTATTGCGATTTCGAGAAGTTCTGCCTGACTGTGTTTCGGTTCTGCTTCTGCTGAGTTCTGCCCGACGTTTCACAGGTTCCCCCTTCGGCCCTTCGGCCCGACGTTTCACAGGTTCCCCCAATCCCCCTTCGGCCCTTCTGTCCAAGTGCCCGACTGTGCTTCTGTTCGACTGTTCTGCCCGATTTCGAGTAATCACAGGTCCCCTTCTGCCCGAATTTGTTTCTGTTCTGCCCGACGTTTCAATTTGAGTGCCCTTCAATTTGATTTTCTGATTTCAAATTGATCCATTCATCAGGTTAGTTTTCTACTTTTTTTATTTCTTATTGATTTGCACAATTGCTCTTTTCATCAGGTTTGTGATTTGTTAATTGTTTGAATGTTTCTGATTCATATTTCAGTGATTCGCTCATTGTGAAAGGAGAAGTTTTCTGAATTGGTTATTGATTTGCTCCCTCAGGTTAGTTTTCTACTCGTTTTGTTTCTTACTCTAGTGATTTATTGATTTGTTTCTGAATTGGTTATTTGGTTAATTGTTTTGCATCTGAATTGATTATTAGTTTTCTGTTTATAGATTAGTTTATTTCATTATCTTATTGCTTGAATCTGGTTACTTGATTAGTAATTAGTTTACACTACATACTATAACTAGGAATTGTAACTTGGTTCATTGGTTGCTTAGAAGTTAGAATTTAATCAATTTATAACAATGTCAAACCGAATCCGTAAGTTTGAATCTGGTGCATCAAAAAGGGATAAAAAGGCCAAAAGAGAAGCTTTAAATGAATCAAATTAAGGATCAATGTCAAAATTTATAACTAGCACAATGTCTAATAATAATGAAAACCTTGATAAAACTACAAATAATGATGAAAACTTTGAAAATCTTGATGAAAACTTAGATGAAAACCTTGATAAATGTCACACCCTCAATTTCCACAAACGGGGTTTTACCATTAGGCGTGTGACATACCAGGATCTCAAACACGGTCATATCAAATGACACTATATGAATTTAAAAATAAATGTTTGACTTAAATCAGAGTAACGTAAATGAAATGAACAACAGTGCGGAAGCGAATAATGAAATGTAAAAAATACTGAACGTCTGAAATGCTAAGTCAAAACAATGTCTAATGCAACATAAATGGATCTGATGAATGCATGTCCTAAGTGCGTTCCTTAATCGTGCATCATGAGATTAAGCGTTCCTGTTACCTTAGAAAACATGCTAAAGTGTGTCAACATAAAGTTGGTGAGTTTACAGGTTTTATCATAGATAAAAATGTTTGTAACTGTTCGAATGCTTGTAACTGTTCGAATATTTGTAACTGTTCAAATGGTATGGTAATTAAAGCATATCGATAGGTAGCTAGCCTATAATCAAGTTACTTAGCGTTTCAAACCGAGGCTGACTGTTTGTATGTTCGTATGTTTGTTGCCTTCCCGTCACGTCTCACCAGACAATGACAAATGTTAGGTCAATAATGCACCCGTTTGACCTCCAATCAAGCTAGCGCGACTAGCCCGGGCGGGGTTTGTCAAACCCAGTAGTACTACTCAGAATTACCTCGCTACCCATTACTAACGGTTCGAGAATGTAAGGACTTTCAAGTATGTTTGCACAAACGTAACAGGCGATATCGATAATACTAAAACCATTTTGTAACTATGATTGCATGTTTTCTCCCCCAAAAAGGAAAGAAAGTAAAATAGGGGCCGTGAAGACTCACCTTGATTGATGAGATTTAAGTTTGAACAGTAATAGATTAGGCACCAACGATGTTCTTACGAGCAACCTACGGATCGACGCTCGAATTAGAATAAGAATGATATGAGATATGGGAATGGATTAGGGTTTCCATTGGGATTTGGGGTTTCTATTAATTTATATATTTAGATAAGACTTAATAATAGAATCACTTGTATTTTAATGAATGGTGTTATATCATTTAAATAATTTTAACGTAATTAGAGTTTTTATAATAACGGATAAAGTTTAATGTAAAGTGTAAATAATTTCAATAATTATTTAAAGTAGGAAGATTCTAATTTTAACTAAAGGTAGCGTTTGGACCCATAATGATTTATTAATTTAAACCATAATAAAGAAATCCATTTTATAGGAAATAACTAAAAATAAATATCTTTGTTATATTGTTTTATAAAGATTTAAATTTAAAGAAAAATTACAGAAAATAAGTTTGATGATTTAAAATAAACAGAGTTTATAAAAATGATTTTTATAATTTTTAGAAATTTTCTATGATTTTTTAAAGCCCAAAAAGCCTTAAAAAATAGTTGAGGGTGCCCGGGTTCGAACCCGGGACCTCATGGATGCCAAGCGAGTGGGGAACCGGTAGACCAAGGCTTACAACCGCGGTAGACTTGGGTTTCAAAATATTATAAGCCCAGTTTAACGAATTTCCCCCAAATCCTAAGAACCCTAAATTCAATTGGATCGAAATCAACCCCAAATCGATTATGTTAATGAAATTAAACTTGGGGCTTTTAATCCCCAAGTGAAACCGAGTGTAATGATGTGTGAAACTTATGTCTTCGAGTTCGAATCAATAGCCTTAGATTGTAGAACAAGTCGCGGCTAGGTCGTGAAGGGTTCCGGTTGCAATGGATAACAATAATCAAATTAATTGCACAGGAAGCTTCCACAGGACTCTATGATTAAAAGCCCTCTAAGAATTAAGGTTCAAAATGTCAAAATGGGGATGCTCGAGTATGTTGCAGGTCCGCGACAAAGATGATGATCGAATGGCTATGTTAGTGTGTTTTCGGATGAAATTGGGAATGGGAGTCGATTAGAGACAGATATAAGATTGTTCACATTCGATTAATTAGATTATTATTGAGTGTAGTGCGCGATAGTGGAGGATTTTTCGGCCAAAAGTGGGGTGGTTGGGTCGGTTCTAAATTGCACTCACATTTTCAAATTGTAGTGGGGTATAGGTTCGAATCTTCCACGTGATAATGTCAGGAGTGCTTAATTGAGTTGGAATCGCGTTAATTGGGGTGTTGTGGCTCACCGGAGTGTGGCCGGAGGCGGTGGCTGGTGGGGAGAAGGGGGCGACGGGATGTAAGGCCCCGCTCACCGGGCACCTTACTGTTGGTTCTTCATCGCACATATAACGTACATAATGTATATAATCATAAATCAACGCAGCGGAAATGATAAAATATATACATTCTCATTCATTCATAAAAGTCATTACATCATTGACTCGATTACAAAATGCAGCTTTCTCTACTTTGTCTCTCCTCATAGGATCATACAGCGACCTCTAGAGGAGATATTAAGTTCAAAAACATAAAAATTATATTTTTATACTAAAGAATATTCCTTAGGTAATTCCGTACATCGGAACCCTGACGGAATACTCTTGACACTCTCATGCAACATATTTCGTTGCATGTGCTACGCGCACGCTTCCAATGCGTGGCGAACTTATCAAAATCTATAGGAGATTTCTTGAGAAATCTCGTTTATTCAGATCCTCAAGAAATCTCATAATGACATGCAACGTGATGTGTTGCGAATATTATGGACCCGCAACCCATGACGTTGCAGCATTATCAACTGGAGAATGCCATCCCAAAAGAGCTGAGTAGTCGCCTCGCGCCATCCTCAGCAACACTACCTGCGAACTGGAAAACACATAAAAGTCAGCGTTGCTGAGTGAGTTCTAGTTTATAATAAAACATACTTTCATTCTCATTAACTGCTCTTTCATACATGTGTTCACACATCATACGTACACGTAGATAATGTTATTATTATCTCATCATTCATTACTTACTTTCATTCGTGTACACTTCATCATTCTCTTTTACTTTCATACATACATACTTCGCGTACTTTCGTACGTACTTTACTTTCATTCTTTCATTCATTACTTACGTTCGAACATTCATTACATTCATTCATACTTTCATTACTTTCGTTCGAACGTTCATTACATTCGGTGACATGTACAAACCCCCTTTCATCATACATACTACTGGTGCTGGACCTGTGGTGGTTAGCCACGAACGTTGTGCACAAAGCTGATCCAGTCACCTGGGGTAGGTACATGCACCACTCATCTTGTCACTTTACTTCTGGATCAATGCCATATGGTATACCCCGAACGTTGTGCACAAATGCGGGTGCTGGACCTGTGATGATCAATCACGAACGTTGTGCACTAATGCTGATCCAGTCACCTAGGGCAAGCGGCAAGGATCCCATACATACTTCTGGTCAATCACAAAGACTGACCCCGATGTGCATCCTTCGGGGTAGCTAACCCGCACACCGTTGAGCTAACACCTGCCAGGGGTGTGCACCTCCTTTCATTTGCTTGCAAGCCTTTCTTACTTTCTTTCATTAATGCATGCATTCATTCATCATGTTCCTTCTTTCATTATCTTTCACTTTACGTTCTTAATACATTCATTTCTTTCGCTCATTCATTCACGTAAAGTTATTAAAGATAAGACACGTACACATAAGGAACATAAATACTTACATATCATCAGTATTCACCATCTATAATGGCAACATCATACTAACATACATACATCATACATACACTTCTACATTCACTCACATCAACCCTGTTCGGGCGACTGAACTTATACCAGTCGCATGTCCTCCATGCGACTGGGCCATGCGATTGAGCTATCATGCGAATGGGTACTCAAACGTGCGATTGAACTTCCTTCCGTACGACTAGACACTATGCGACTGGGCTGTATGCGACTAACTCTTAACCGTACGACTCAACTACTCTGCGATTGAACTCATGCGACCGAAACTCTCAGTCGCATCACCTATCGTGCGATTGAGGCTCAATCGAGCGTCTGAACCTCAGTCGGGCGATTGGGCATCAACTAACACTCATTCGGCCGAATGGCCCTTCAGTCGCATAACCCTAACTGGGCAGCGACTGGAGTTCTTCACACACTGCAGTCGCGAACCCCCGCACCCAAACTCGTCTTACACCCATTTTTAGCCCAAATCAACCCTCCCTAGCCTCAGGGATTCATACTAGGACATCATACAAGCATATACAAGTCCTACTACTTACTAGAACACATTACTCATGATTTTATCCAAATGGGTCAAACTTACACTATCTCAAAAATAGGGTTTTAATGTGTTTCCAGCCCCAAAATCGTTAGAAAACATGTAAATGAGGGGTCCTAGAACTCACATTGTCAGGTAGGAGTTGATGAGCTTCGAATTAGCTTGCTTCTCGACAATCGGGCAGCACCTTCCCCTCTTTCTTTCTCTTCTCAGTCTCTTTCTGCTCTCTTCCCGACTGAAAATGGGAGGAGAGTGGAGCTGCTCCCCTTTTATACCCACTTCTCAGTCGCATCTGGTCCAGGGGCGACTGGACCTTTAGTCGCATCAACACTATGCGATTGGACCCCAATCGCACATATTCCATGCGGCTCATACTCCATTCGGGCGGTTGAACTCCAATCGTGCGGTTGAGATTCAATCGGCCGAATAGCCATGCGGTTGACCTCCAGTCGCATAAATCACAGGCGACTGGGGCTCAGTCGCATAGCCTACCAACAGGTCAAACTTTCGGGTGTTACACGGGATGGGGGGCTGGTTTTTAAAAAAATTACACTTTGGTCCCTGTAGTTTAGAGTTTTGTTATTTTATGCTTGAAACTTAAATTTTAAGTTTCATAAATTACATAAATACCCCCTGCACTTAATTTACTTTAAGTTCCACCCATTTTTAAATTTAAATAATTTTTTTATAAGTCATTGTTATTATTATTATTATTTCTTTTTTGTTAAATCTTTGAAAACCTCAAAAATATTTAAAGTTATTTTATTTATTTTTAAATTCGATAACTAAGTTTCGTAATTGCTAATATAATTTTATAATTTTTTTATAAAATTATATTAATAACTATATGATTATAATATGAATTAAATGACAATATTACTGCACTCACATTGAAATAAAATAAATCCCATTGGTTAACATAAACGGGTTAGGGTTTCATGTTGAAATGGGTCGGATGTTATAGTCTCCCCTACTTTAGGAAATTTCGTCCCGAAATTTGTTCACGAGGAGGCTGAAACGAAAAGATAAGGGTACTTGGATTTCATTTGGTCCTCACGTTCCCAGGTGAACTCTGGTCCATACTTTGAGTTCCATCGGACTTTGACAATAGGGATACGACTGTGTTTGAGTGTCTTGACCTCTCGGTCCATAACTTCCACTGGTTCCTCGATGAAACGTAGTTGTTTGTCAACATGTACCTCGTCTAACGGAACGATGAGAGTCTCGTCTGCAAGGCATTTCCTCAGGTTTGAAACATGGAACACATCATGTACTCCACTGAGTTCTTCAGGTAGGTTCAACTGATAGGCTACGGGGCCAACCCGTTTGACAATCTCAAACGGTCCCACGTACCTAGGGTTTAGTTTTCCACGTTTCCCGAAACGAATCACACCCTTCCAATGTGACACTTTCAAAAGCACTTTGTCACCTATTTGAAATTCCAATGGTCGGTGACGCTTATCAGCGTAACTCTTCTGTCGGTCACGTGTTGCTGCCATACGGTTACGGATCTGCACGATCTTCTTAGTCGTCTCGTGCACAAGTTCAGGACCGGTAAGTTGACTTTCCCCAACTTCCGCCCAGCAAATAGGTGACCGGCACTTACGCCCATACAGTGCCTCAAATGGAGTAGCTTTGATCGACGTGTGATAGCTATTATTGTATGAAAACCCAACTAACGGTAAGTGAGTTTCCCAACTGCTGCCAAAATCAATCACGCAAGCGCGTAACATGTCTTCCAAAGTCTGGATCGTACGCTCACTCTGGCCGTCAGTCTGAGGATGATATGCAGTGCTCATATCTAACCGTATTCCCAATGATCATTGTAAAAATTGCCAGAAGTGTGAAGTGAATCGAGCGTCACGATCAGAGATGATGGAAATTGGCACACCGTGCCGAGAGACTATTTCCCTTAGGTAGATACGAGTCAACTTCTCCATTCGGTCAGTCTCCCTAATTGGTAGGAAGTGTGCGGATTTCGTCAAACGATCTACAATTACCCAAATGGTATCGCATCCGCTGGGAGTCCGAGGCAGTTTCGTGATAAAGTCCATAGATATCTGCTCCCACTTCCATACTGGAATTTCTAGTTGTTGAAGTAAACCAGATGGTCGTTGATACTCCACCTTAACCTTAGAACAGGTTAAGCATCTGCTTACGTAAGTGGCAATATCCGCTTTCATGTTTGGCCACCAGTAAAGGACTTTTAGATCGTGGTACATCTTGTCTGAACCCGGATGAATAGAGTATCGTGACTTGTGATCTTCGTCCATTACCAGCTCTCGTAGGTCTCCATACAAAGGGACCCATATTCGGTCCATGAAGTAGCGGATTCCGTCAGATTTGACCTTTAATTGTTTCCCCATGCCTCGTAGTGATTTGGCTTTCAGGTTCTCGTCTTTCAAAGCTTCAAGTTGAGCATTACGAATTTGATCGGGTAATCCAGTATGAATGGTGAGTTGTAATGCTCGAACTCGCTTCGGTTTAGGTGTCTCCTTTCGACTTAAGGCGTCGGCTACTACGTTAGCCTTACCCGGATGATATTTGATTGCACAGTCGTAGTCATTCAACAACTCGACCCAACGACGTTGTCTCATGTTCAGCTCCTTCTGTTCAAAGATGTGCTGGAGACTCTTGTGATCGATGTAAATGGTGCACTTGGTACTGTACAAGTAGTGTCTCCATATCTTGAGCGCAAAAACAACGACTCCCAACTCTAAGTCATGTGTCGTGTAGTTTTTCTTATGAACTTTCAATTGACGGGAAGCATAAGCAATCACCTTCTCGCGTTGCATCAGCACACAACCGAGACCTTGAATAGAAGCATCATAATAAACTACAAAATCGTCTGTTCCCTCAGGCAGGGATAGAATCGATGCCGACCAGAGTTTCTGCTTCAGAACCTGAAATGCGGATTCTTGTTTGTCACCCCAACGGTACGTAGTGCCTTTATGAGTTAACGCGGTGAGAGGTTGAGCAATCTTTGAAAACCCTTCGATGAATCGTCGATAATAGCCAGCCAACCCAAGAAACTATCGTACCTCAGTCGGAGTCTTAGGTGTAGCCCAGTTCTTGATGGCTTCTATTTTTGCCGGGTCAACATGTATTCCATTCTCATTGACCACATGACCCAAAAATTGGACCTCTCGTATCCAGAAGTCATACTTTGAAAATTTAGCATACCTTGTTCTCGTTTCAGCAGCTCTAGAATCAGTCTAAGGTGCTCCTCGTGTTCTTCCTTATTTTTTGAATAAATAAGGATGTCATCGATGAAGACAATGACGAACTTGTCCAAATAGGGTTTGCACACTCGGTTCATGAGGTCCATGAAAACCGCTGGCGCGTTGGTCAACCCGAATGGCATAACCAAAAACTCGTAGTGGCCATACCTAGTTCTGAACGCAGTCTTTGAAATATCTTCATCTCGAACCCTTAGTTGATAATATCCCGACCTCAGGTCTATCTTGGAATAGAAACTCGACCCTTGAAGCTGATCGAACAAATCATCGATGCGCGGAAGGGGATAACGATTCTTAACTGTTTCTTTGTTAAATTCCCTATAATCAATACACATACAAAAAGTTCCATCCTTCGTCTTGACAGACAGGACTGGGGCTCCCCACGGTGATGAGCTAGGTCTGATAAACCCTTTATCCAATAGCTCTTGCAATTGCGTAGACAGCTCTTGCAGTTCTTCTAGAGCTAATCTGTACGGTGCTCTCGCGATAGGTGCGGCTCTAAGTACCGAATCAATCTGGAACTTGACTTGGCGATGCGGTGGGAGACCAGGTAGGTCTTCAGGGAAAACTTGAGATAATCACGTACAACAGGAATATCTTCAATCTTCTTTTCCTCAGCTTCTTTTTCAGTGACCATAGCAAGGAAATCTATATGACCCTTGCATAAGCACTTCTGGGCTTTCATGTAGGAGATGATTCCTGAGACTGTACCACTCTTTTCGCCCTGAACTGACAAAACTTCACCACTAGAAAGTGGTATACGAACGATTTTCTCACCACAGATGATCTTAGCTTGATTCTTGGATAACCAGTCCATACCAACAACTACATCGAAGCTACCAAGTGTGACAGGCATTAGATCTATATCTAACTCATGTCCAGATAATCCTAGTTTACATCCCTTAATGATATGAGTTGTCTCAATTAGTTTCCCGTCAGCTAATTCTACAGTGTAACTAGGTTCCATATCAACTAAGGTTATATTTAGAAGCTTAATGAACTTGTTTGAAACAAAACTCTTGTCAGCACCGGTATCAAATAGTATAGAAGCAAAACAACCATTCAGAGGAAACGTACCAGTAACCACATTCTGATCATTCCTTGCCTCACCAGAACCAATCACGAAAGCTCGACCTTTGGCGCCATTTCCGTTGTTGTTGTTCCCATTATTGCCCCTGTTGCCATTCTTCAGTTGTGGGCAATCCTTCCGGTAATGGCCCTCTTTACCACACTCAAAACAGTCTCTAGTTGTTTCGCCCTGTCATGGTTGCTGAGTTTGTTGTCTGGTCATCAGTTCACCCTTGCAGTCTTTAGCAGCATGACCCATCTTTCCACACCTTTGACAACAGAATCGATCACACTGGCCATGATGATGAAAATTGCACTTGTTACACTTTGGATACTTGCCAACATAGCCACTCGATCCTTGTCCACCGTTGTTGTTGTTCTGGTTGGTATTGGTAAAGTGTCGGGGTGAATCAAATTTCCTGATATGTTGCTGAGGCTGATTTAAGTTGGAAGTCTTGCCAGACTCACCATCCCATTTCCGCTTGTTATTATATGAACTAGTTGTAGTTCCAGGTTTAGGCAGAGTACCTTGGGCTACTGCCTGATCAGTAAGTTTGTGAGCCAGACGAATCACTTGTTGAATGGTGATTGGGTCTGCAGCTATGACACTGGCTTGAATTTGAGGAGCTAACCCTTCAATATACCTTTCTATCCTCTTGTAGGCCAGGGTCACCATTTGAGGACATAAGGCAGCCAACTCGTGTGAACGAGTTGTATACTCATCCATTTCAGATCCAACCATTTTTAGGTTCCAAAACTCCGTTTCTAGTTTCTGGATTTCATTTCTGGGACAGTACTCTTCCTTCAATAGTGTCTTGAAGTCTTCCCAAGGTAAGTTGTTAGCAGCTTCCAATCCTAGAGTCTGAACTTGGGAATTCCACAAGGTTAGAGCAGGCCCTTCCAAAGTGCCAGACGCATACTTAACACGGTTTTCCGCCGGACAGTTACACATTGCAATGGCAGATTCCAACTTCTCAATCCAACGGAGGAGGGTAACAACACCCTCAGAACCCTTAAAGGAATGGGGCTTGCAGTCCATGAACATCTTGAAAGTGCAGACTGCTTGACCTCCTTGATTTTGGTTCTGGTTGGTATTGTTGTTTTGATTTTGGTTACTGGTCTGTTCGTATGCCGCGAGCGCTTCAGCAACATGCTCATTTATGATGACATCAAGCTCAGCTTGCGGCAGGTTAATGTTTCCTCGTCCACTTGGACGTCCAACTCTTCATCCAGACATGATTCTACATATTCACAATACTCAACAGTCACTATCGAATAATAACTATTGATAAGAATAAATTGTTTCATACTAGTAGGAATGGAGGATTTGTTTGCATATCGATAGTGAGGTTTCATGAGAACCGAGACCTCATGTCTCCAAGTATAGAAATGAAAATTTGTATTGATTATGACCGTTATCACCCAATAGAGTTACCAGAATTCTCATGCACGACAAATTACAATTACGTGTGCACCTGTGATTCTAATTTGCTTTGCATGGTCACCCATGGTTCCTCCCATTCGAGATAGCATGCCTTGTCAAGTACCGAGTGTTATCAATGATAAAGGTATCAAAGATATATTTATTATACCAAGGGACAAATAACTAAGGTTGTACAAAGGATTCGGTTAAGATAACAATGGGGAATCAAGACGATCTGGCCTTTTCCCTTTGAAGCTCTAAGCGTCTACATGTCTAAGTCTGATTCTCTGATAGACTTCAAATCCCTGGTTGTCCCACGTTTACTGTTCAGACTAGTGAAGATGATAGGGCATGTTGGAAGTAAAAACAAGTACAATAGAGTTGGAAAAGTAATGTGTGTTTGTTATCCTTGTTCGTCGTCGTTAGGTTTGTCGTGTGTGTAAAAAAGAGTTTCGTGTTCCCAAGTGGTAATGTTAGGTTCAAGTTGTCGTTGCTTCAACTACGGGAGTGAAGAAACAAGTGTAGATGTTAGAAGTAAGCGAGCGGGACTCTCCGCCCCTCTGTTAGTCTAGGATGATACAGGTGACATGGGTAGTGCTGATAATGTTTATCGTTCAGTAATGTAATGTTAGTATGCCTGGAGAATGTTCGTACAACAGTTGCAATCATGTAAGAGTGTTTGTGCAATACTAGTGTTGTGTCTAAGGCTATAGTCTAGATGCAAATGCAATCCTAGTTCTCTATAACCAGTGGCTCTGATACCAATCCGTCACACCCTCAATTTCCATAAATGAGGTTTTACCGTTAGGCGTGTGACATACCAGGATCTCAGACACGGTCATATCAAATGACACTATATGAATTTAAAATAAATGTTTGACTTAAATCAGAGTAACGTAAATGAAATGAATAACAGTGCGGAAGCGAATAATGAAATGTAAACAATACTGAAAGTCTGAAATGCTAAGTCAAAACAATGTCTAATGAAACATAAATGGATCTGATAAATGCATGTCCTGAGTGCGTTCCTTAATCGGGCATCATGAGATTAAGCGTTCCTGTTACCTGAGAAAACATGCTAAAGTGTATCAACATAAAGTTGGTGAGTTCACAGGTTTTATCACAGATAAAAATGTTAGTACATGTTCGAATGTTTGTAACTGTTCGAATGTTTGTAACTATTCGAATGGTATAGTAATTAAAGCATATCGTTAGGTAGCTAGCCTATAATCAAGTTACTTAGCGTTTCGAACCGAGGCTGACTGTTTGTACGTTCGTATGTTTGTTGCCTTCCCGTCACGTCTCACCAGACAGTGACAAATGTTAGGTCAATAATGCACCCGTTTGACCTCCAATCAAGCTAGCGCGACTAGCCCGGGTGGGGTTTGTCAAACCCAGTAGTACTACTCAGAATTACCTCGCTACCCATTACTAACGGTTCGAGAATGTAACGACTTTCAAGTATGTTTGCACTAACGTAACAGGCGATATCGATAATACTAAAGCCGTTTTGTAAATGTGTTTGCATGTTTTCTCCCCCAAAAATGAAAGAAAGTAAAATAGGGGCCGTGAAGACTCACCTTGATTGATGAGATTTAAATTTGAACGGTAATAGATTAGGCACCAACGATGTTCTTACGAGCAACCTACGGATCGACGTCTCGAATTAGAATAAGAATGATATGAGATATGGGAATGGATTAGGGTTTCTATTGGGATTTGGGGTTTTTATTAATTTATATATTTAGATAAGACTTAATAATGGAATCACTTGTATTTTAATAAATGGTGTTATATCATTTAAATAATTTTAACGTAATTAGAGTTTTTATAATAACGAATAATGTTTAATGTAAAGTGTAAATAATTTCAATAATTATTTAAAGTATGAAGATTCTAATTTTAACTAAAGGTAGCGTTTGGACCCATAATGATTTATTAATTTAAACGATAATAAAGAAATCCATTTTATAGGAAATAAGTAAAAATAAATATCTTTGTTATATTGTTTTATAAAGATTTAAATTTAAAGAAAAATTACAGAAAATAAGTTTGATGATTTAAAAATAAACAGAGTTTATAAAAATGATTTTTATAATTTTTAGAAATTTTCTATGATTTGTTTAAAGCCCAAAAAGCCTTAAAAAATAGTTGAGGGTGCCCGGGTTCGAACCCGGGACCTCATGGATGGCAAGCGAGTGGGGAACCGGTAGACCAAGGCTTACAGCCGCGGTAGACTTGGGTTTCAAAATATTATAAGCCCTGTTTAACGAATTTCCCCCAAATCCTAAGAACCCTAAATTCAATTAGATCGAAATCAACCCCAAATCCATTATGTTAATGAAATTAAACTTGGGGCTTTTAATCCCCTAGTGAAACCGAGTGTAATGATGTGTGAAACTTACGTGTTCGAGTTCGAATCAATAGCCTTAGATTGTAGAACAAGTCGCGGCTAGGTCGTGAAGGGTTCCGGTTGCAATCGATACAATAATCAAATTAATTGAACAGGAAGCTTCCACAGGACTTTATGATTAAAATCCCTCTAAGAATTAAGGTTCAAAATGTCAAAATGGGGATGCTCGAGTATGTTGCAGGTCCACGACAAAGATGATGATCGAATGGCTATGTTAGTGTGTTTTCGGATGAAATTGGGAGTGGGAGTCGATTAGAGACAGATATAAGATTGTTCACGTTCGATTAATTAGATTATTATTGAGTGTAGTGCGCGATAGTGGAGGATTTTTCGGCCGAAAGTGGGGTGGTTGGGTCGGTTCTAAATCGCACTCAAATTTTCAAATTGTAGTGGGGTATAGGTTCGAATCGTCTACGTGATAATGTCGGAAATGTTTAATTGAGTTGGAATCGCGTTAATTGGTGTTGTGGCTCGCCGGAGTGCGGCCGGAGGCGGTGGCCGGAGGGGAGAAGGGGGGCGACGGGATGGGGGGCTGGTTTTTAAAAAAAATACACTTTGGTCCCTGTAGTTTAGAGTTTTGTTATTTTATGCTTGAAACTTAAATTTTAAGTTTCATAAATTACATAAATACCCCCTGCACTTAATTTACTTTAAGTTCCACCCATTTTTAAATTTAAATAATTTTTTTATAAGTCATTCTTATTATTATTATTGTTATTATTATTTATTTTTGTTAAATCTTTGAAAACCTCAAAAATATTTAAAGTTATATTATTTATTTTCAAATTCGATAACTAAGTTTCGTAATTGCTAATATAATTTTATAATTTTTTTATAAAACCATATTAATAACTATATGATTATAATATGACTTAAATGACAATATTACTGCGCTCACATTGAAATAAAATAAATTCCATTGGTTAACATAAACGGGTTCGGGTTTCATGTTGAAATGGGTCGGATGTTACAATAAACCTACAAATATTGATAAAAACTTTGAAAACCTTGATGAAAACCTTGATAAACTAACGACTAATGATGTAAACTTTAAAAATCTTGATGAAAATCTTGATAAACCAACAACTAATGATGAAAACTTTGAAAATCTTGATGAAAATGATCCTACACATAGTGATGAACTTACAAATGAGAATCATACTAAAAAACTTCTAAATTATGTTGATCTTAGTCAATGGAATAATATTAGTAATAATTTTAGAGATCTACTTGTAGAAGAAGGTCCGGTTAAAATTTTTAATGATAAATTTCTAAGAGATGAATTTTCAAGAAGCTTTAATAATTCTTTTTATCTGCAAAAATTACCTAATGGAGAAAAATATGAAAGAAAATGGTTGATTTGTTCTATAGAGCTTGATAGAGCATTTTGTTTTTATTGTAAGTTATTTAATGTAAATCAATGTACAAGTAAGTTAGCAAATGAAGGTAATAACGATTGGAGAAATTTTTATTCTAAACTAAAAGAACATGAAAGAAGTAATATACATATTATGAATATGAGAAAATGGATGGATCTAGAGATAAGATTGGCAAAAAATAAGACAATTGATAAAAATATTCAAGATCAAATAAATAAAGATAAGGAACATCGGAAAAATGTACTAGAAAGAATTATTACCATTGTGAAGAAACTTGGTAAAAAAATGAATCATTTCGTGGGAGTAAAGAAAAACTTTTTGAAGAAAACAATGGTAACTTTTTAGGTGATATTGAAAAAAATTAGATTGCACTCCCGATACAAGTCACAAAGAACAAATGTCCATTATCTTACGATGTTTAGATATGTCAAGCACCCCAATACAAGTTAAAGAATACTTTCTAGAATTTTTAATAGTAAATGATACAACCGGTAAGGGTCTTTTTGATGTTATTTTTGAAGAAATTAATAAGATAGGACTTGATGTAGATGACATTAAAGGACACGGTTATGATAATAGATCAAATATGAAAGGAAAACACCAAGGAGTGCAACGACGATTATTGGATATTAACCCTAGAGCTTTTACACACCATGTGGTTGTCATAGTTTAAATTTAGTAATTAGTGATACGGCAAGTTGTTGTAGATATGCTAAGGATTTTTTTGGAATAACACAACGTATTTATTCAATGTTTTCATCATCCACTAAAAGGTGGGATATATTACAAAATCATATACCTAAGCTAACTCTAAAATCATTATCTTAAACACGTTGGGAAAGTCGAATAGAAAGTGTTATAGCAATTCGATTTCAAGCTCCATAATTAAGAGAAGCTTTATTGGACTTATATGATGAGATTGATGATGCTAGACTTCAAAGTGAGGTTAAGACCTTAATTATGAATGATTTTGATAGTTTTGGATTTTTATTAGGAATGGTTACTTGGTATGACATTTTGTATGCTATTAACATTGTTAGTAAAACCTTACAAGCAAAAGACGTGCGTATTGATGATGCTATAAATCAACTAGATGGACTTATTTGTTTTTTTAAGAAGTATAGAGATGAGGGATTTGAAAAAACTATGATTGTAGCTAAAGAAATTGCTTTAGAGATGAATGTAGAACCTGTTTTTTGTGATAAACGACTTCTTCATAGAAATAAAAAGTTTGATGAAAATGTTGATAATGAAACCATAAAAACACCAATTTAAAGTTTTAGAACCGATTACTTCTTATACATAGTAGATCAAGCTACTTCTTCACTAAAAGTAGATTTGAACAATTTAAAGAGTTCAAATCTACGTTTGGTTTTTTGTTTAGTATAAAAAAGTTAAAATACGTCGATGAAGAAAATTTAAAAAAGAAATCTATTTTTCTTGAAAATACCTTGAAACATAATGATAATGTAGATGTTGATGGTGTAGATCTATTTCAAGAATTAAAAATGTTAAGCGAAATTATACACTTATAATTTGACACAGTGATTGATATACTAAATTATATTAAAAACTTTAACTCTTTTCCAAATGCATTTATTGTCTACCGAGTTATTTTAACAATTCCAGTAACTGTTGCTTCTGCGAAACGTAGCTTTTCCAAATTAAAACTTATAAAAAATTATTTACGATCTACTATGTCACAAGAAAAATTAAACGGTTAATTACCTCTTCTGTCGATTGAAAAAGAATTTTTAAAAGAATTTGATTACAAAGAATTTAATAAATATTTTGCATCAAAAAAGCTAGAAAAATAAACTTAATCTAAATATGATTATACAAGCACAATAAATAACTTAAAAAAAAATTTTTAACTCCGCCAATTGTAAACTTATTAGTTTATTTTTGCCGGTCCCAAGCCCGGATAAAGTAGGAGGGTTTATATAAATAATCTTTTGAGGGCCTCATATTTTTTGTTCGCTTTGAGCCTCCAAAAACGTTAAGCCGGCCCTGTGCGTAAGTTTGTATCAGCTCAAGACGCAAAAGACAATACGGGCTATACAATGTTCAGAGTGGCTATACGTAGTGTTCGAACTGTTATATCTGCTTCACATTCACATAACGCTACTTATCTAGTCTTGTAATGTTCACAACTAGAAAACTGCAAATTTTCCGACAGTATTTTCAAACCAAAAACAGTTTTTCGGAAATTTTGACAATTTTTTGACTTTTTGACGATAGAGAACCCCAATTTTTGGCGACAAAATTCTAAAAATTTTCCAAAAAAAATAAAGTCATCGGAAAGCCGTCACAAACAAGATAGGTATATTTTTGCCTTGATTGTATACGTGGCTATTATATTATTTTATAAATGATTAAAAATATATACTTGTGGTTTATTACACGTAATTTTCGAATTAAGAAATGAATCGGATGGTCAAAAACGGTTTACACGTGACTAATATTAACATTTTAAATGATGGTTGATAGGTAGACGTAAATTGAGAAGCTTAATTATTTGTGAATATAATAAAAGATCTTTATTTAGACTATCAATAGTATATCTTCACATTTCTTTCTATATATTGATAATGTCAATTGTCTCTCAATGCACTTTGTAAGGAAAAACAGATGACAAGTGAGCAATCTAAGGAGTTACTTAACTCTCAAGCACATATATGGAATCATATTTTCAGTTTTACAAAATCTATGTCACTTAAATGTGCAGTAGAGCTACAAATACCCGATATCATCCATCGTCATGGTTCACCAATGTTGCTTTCCGAGTTAGTCGAAGCCCTGGCCTTAAAACATGAGAGAACTCATTCTGTCTATCGGCTCATGCGCGTCCTTGTTCACTCTGGTTTCTTTGTGGAACAAAGTGTGTCCAAACCCGGAGGTAATGATGAGGAGGGAAGAGAAGGCTATTTGCTAGCTCCTACTTCTCGATTGCTTCTAAAGGACGAGCCATTAAGTCTCATGACCTTTTTGCTAGCCGTGTTGGATCCAATACGGTTGGATCCATGGCAACACATGAGCAAATGGTTCGAAAACGATGATGCCACCCCCTTTAACACAACCTATGGGAGGATGTTTTGGGATATGGTACGCCAAGAGCCAAAGCTTAATCAATTATTCAATGAAGCGATGGCTAGCGATGCAAGGCTCGTTACAAGTGTCATTCTTCAACATTGTTCGGGTGTTTTTGAAGGGTTAGGTTCCATTGTTGATGTTGGGGGTGGTACTGGCACTGTTGCCAAAGCTATTGCCATAGCTTTTCCCAATATTAGATGTATCAATTTTGATCTTCCTCATGTGGTTAATGGATTGATTGGAAGTAATAACTTTAGTCATGTTGGCGGGGACATGTTTGAAGCTGTGCCAAATGCTAATGCAGTTTTGCTTAAGGTATTCTTAACATTTCTTAACTTCCTATTATGATATGATGTTAGTTTCTTTTTGACAATTAATTTCAAACTTTTTAATAAAACTAGGTTTGATGATGTTTATTGATATAATGTCTTCTCGTCCCGGCTAGCTTGAAATATTTCTTTAACTTTTAATAACCATACTTATTTTAAAGAAGCTGATTTTAATGTTACTAGGACCATTTTAGTTTAGTTAGATTTATTTAAGACCAAAGAGAAATAACTATAAAGATTGGTACATGTTTAGAAGGTGTAAAGTACACATTTGTAAGATAACGCTTATATCTAAATCATAGGAACAATGGTTAAAAATGGCAAAAGATTAGTAGAAACAGTAATCAAGTAGTCGCATCATTGGCAATTGACACCTATTGCAACTAATGTAAGCAGCAACTAAAATTCTTTTTGTCTTAAAGGGTTATTCTGGTATGCTCTATATACGAACTAAAAAGAATCCATTCTTGTTCTTGAAATTATTTGTGTTACTCGATTAATTATTTTGCATATACATATGAAATACTTTGATATGATAATGATATCATGATTCAGAAAGTTATCCAAGGCAAACATGAATTCATGTATCTGATGGAATTTATTTTAGTTATCATTTAACATGTAAATTTGTGTATAAAAGATTTTGATGTTAAGTTTTATTTTATTTTATTTTCTTTTATGGAAAAACAGTCAATTTTACATGACTGGAGTGATGAAGAATGCGTAAAGATACTAAAGCGATGCAGAGAAGCGATTCCCACGAAAGATAATGAAGGAAAACTAATCATCATAGAAATGGTTTTACAACCTGAAAATAAAGACGATAAGTTACATGAGACTCAACTTTTCTCTGATATGCATATGATGACTTTGGTGACAGGGAGAGAACGAAGTGAAAAGGACTGGTCAAAGCTTTTCCTTGATGCTGGTTTCTGTGATTTTAAAATCACTCCGATTTTAGGGTTAAGATCTATCATTGAAGTATATCCTTAGTTAAGTTACATTGCTTTCTTCACATGATATAATAAACTAAAATAAAATTGTTCTTATTTGAGGTTCATTTGTATCAATATTGTCACTCTTTATCTTGTTTCACCTTGTTATTATTATTACTCTTGGCAATCCTTGAGATTGTGCATGGTATATATGCCCATGCATAACGCATCTAAAGTTTATGTACTGAAAAACAACACCATTTATGTAAACTATTTTAGGAGGCTAGTAAACCATTTTAAAGGGATGAACTTTATATTTATTAAAAAAAATTTCACTTGAAATTTACACTATCAAGCCGAAAATTAACACTACTGACGGAAAAAAAATAGAGGGGGAAGGGTTGATCACATAATCAATTAATGGTCAGGAAATAAAATTATTTATTTTAGTAGCTGTTTTAATATTCAATTAATGGTCGGGGAATAAAATGATTTATTTGAATACAATACAAACGTTCATTTTTATGTTAAATTTAAATTTAATCGTTCATTTTAGATGTGCAAACGAACCGAACTTCTCGCAAATTACTAAAGATCGGATCGATAAAAAGTTTGAAATAAGCCTAGCCTTATCAAGCTTGAGAGTAGCCTTATCGAGCTTGAGCCGAGCCGAGCCGAGCCGAGCGAAGCCTTGTCGAGCTTGAGTCGAGCCCAAGCCTGAAAAGCCTGAGATCAAACCGGCTCGGAAGCCTAAACGAGTTTTTGCTTATACGTTTTTTACTTAATTAATTAAGTATATTTATATAAACATTATATTATATATACTATTAAAATACTATGTGGGTGGCTACAGTACTACCATACATGTGTTATTGTTTAATGTACAAGCTCTTAGTGTGCGTGGGTGTTTCAGTATCTTCCACTTGCTTTACTCATCGCGCGCCTCTTCATTTGTTTGTCCCATGGCTCATCGATCCTCCTGCAACTTCTTCCTCCATGCGGAAAACTGGCATTTGCTCCATCGTTCCTCTTCTTCTCTCTCTAGTGGCTCCAAGTCTTCTTCTTTTTGCGGTTTAAGGTTACGAATGCCGATCACCCTTTCCTCTTCCGGTGGTACAAAGCCACTCCACTCCGTTTTTTTATTTTTTATTTTTGTGTATCAATGATCATTGAATTTGAGTAAGTGTCGTTGATTGAATCTATATAGCTATTGCGTGTTAGGGCTTGAACTTTTAGGTTAATTACTTAGACTTGCTATATATATGTACACCAAAAGTAACAAAAAAAATAAATACAGTCAGCTTTGTTGTTAGGCTTTGATTTTTACAAATTGTTAAATCAAAAGTCTTTGTTAATAATATATTGGTTACACTTGAATATAAGTAGGAGATTTGTGGATCAAACCCATTAGTGTTTCACTGATTTGAAAATGTGAAAGTGTCTTTTTTTCATGTACGGTCCTATTTATGTAAGGTATTTATGTAAGGTGTGTTGGTTTGCAAAGACAACGATTACTATTTGATTGAGTAAATTCTTCATGAAATCTATTTGTATGATCAATATATAGAAAAAAGAAAATGACCATTGTTAATGTTGATAGACAGAACTTCCTCTAGCTTTTCTAAATTAGAACAAAGCTAAAGACAAGGACAAGATACGTAAAGCAATACAATACATGTCCAAGTTTGTAAGTAATGGTGAGCTAGGCACGTCTCAAAAAGTCGATAAATTAACTAGCTTGGCTAGGAGAGTTTTATGTTCTTTTAAGCAGGGCCGGTCCCGAGAATTCTCAAAAGATGTTGGGCTCGAGACGAGAACAAAAAATGGGCCTCTATAATAAAAATAATCTAACTTACTTACTTAAACGAATCAGTGAGTTCTATTAGAATTTTCGAAAACAAAGTTCTCGTACAAGTTTTCATATTAAACTGAGTTTAGATTGGTTAAATGGTATTGGACTAATTAACATATATGTTAATAAAGATTGGAAATGAACAGTATGAACAGTGTGCGGGGTTATTATCGGTATTTCATGATGGTTTTGGGTATTGTGCATTGCTCATCCTTTAAATGTGTTTCGTTTTCCCGAGGTCTTCTTGGTGGTGGCCGCCGGTTGTTTTAGAGAGAGAGAGGTGTGTCGCAGCCGCCATCTCCAGCTTACCGGCCAACAACCTCAGACAGAAGAGAGTGGGAGTGTGTGACAGCGGTGGTTTGGGCACGTTTGTGTCTCCGTCGCCGTCCACGGCTTGCCCCTACAATTGTCTCTGTCTACCTTTCTCTCTTACTCGCTTGAGGTTGGCTGATCCGTTGATGGCGGTGATGCTGGTGGTTTGCCCCTTCTCTTCTTTTCTATTTTATACCCTTTTAGGGTTTTCGGTGGGATCTGCGACCGGTCGGCCTTTCCTCTCCGGTTGAGGTGGAGGAGGCGACGGTTTCCTCACCATGTTTGATTCTGTCAGTGGTGGTGGGATCCGCTGTCGCTCTGCCTCCCCTCTATGGTCGAGGTGGAGGAGGTGGTGTTTCCCCACCATGGCCGATAGTGTTGGTGGTCGGTTGCCATTTGGTCTGTCGTCGGTTTGACCTGGAGTAGATGATGGTCTCTCTACTGGAGGGAGCTGTCATCGCCGGCCGTGGGTTTTTCATCACGTTTGTGACGGCGATGATAACGATAGGGTCTGAGCGGTGGCGACAATGGTGGTGCAACCATTATTGTTCCCCCTTTTCTTCGCCTACTTCCGAAACCGATTTAGGGTTTTCAAATCTACAACGGCTCCTGTCAACGGTTGTGGTGTGGACACCATTGTAGTCCATTTGTTGTTGTACCCCCATTTGATGTTGTGCCATGCCGGTGTCCTATCCCCTTTGTTTGGTTCTTGCTTTGCTGATTTGTTGTTCTCCATCGTGGGTTACCACTCACAGTGGTATCGTGGGTTACCACTCACAGTGGTTTTCGTGACTCTTGTTGTATAACCGGCTTATGCATGTGGTTGGGTATGTGTAATTCATCGATGGAATATGTCGGTGATGATGAGGAACACCTCATATGAGACTTGGCTTTGGCTTAATGTTTATCACTGGTTTATTTGTTCTCTTTTTGATTTGTTACTAATATGTTCCGAGGGCTGGCGATGATGATAAAAGTAGGTGTGACTTTGTTGTTTTGGCGTGGCAAATGAAAATTTGCAGCCATAACGAGGACACATTCCGAGCCTTATGACCAGCTTATGCATGTGGTTGGGTATGTGTAATTCATCGATGGAATGTGTCGATGATGATGAGGAACACTTCATTTGAGACTTGGCTTTGGTTTAATGTTTATCACTGCTTTCTTTATTCTCTTTTTGGTTTGTTACTAATATGTTGTGAGGGCTGGCAATGATGATAAACAGTAAGTGTCGCTTTGTTGTTTTGGCGCGGCAAATGACAATTTGCAGCCACAACGAGCACACATTCTGAGCCTTATGTGTCGGTGATTTGGTTCTGGTTCTTCATCTAGGGTTTCCGTTTTTTGATTCTTATAGACCTTTAATGTTTGATGTCACACCCCCGCTTAGAGCGGAAACACGAGGATGCGACGGACGGGATCGTCATAATACTTGGTATAAATACAGAGACATAATATGTGCAAAATCCTCGTGTCATGACGTCGCCCGACACACAATGGTGACTTGTGTCGTGGTTAGTCAGTTCCACGACTATCATAGTCTTAATAATTCTAAAAATCCATATACACAGTGTTCAGATATAACAGTAAATGATATACAATACAAATGCAGTCTATTGAAATCCTGGGGGTCTCTGCTAAGGCATCAGCTCTAGCTATCCTCTTTGTTTATGATTACCTGAAAAGATATGCTCAAAAATGGTCAACATAATTGTTGGTGAGTTCCGCAGGTTTAAATTGAAAACATGTAGTTGATGCTGTATAGAATTTGATATGGAATCATACTGTAAGCAAAAACCACATAACATGTGTTTAAGACAACCAAACCTAATGACGTTATGCATATAAATCTGTCGGAATATATTCACCCTTGGCCTGATTGCTGGCAGCTGTGTTGGTAACTCACAAGTTAACCAATCGTCGAAGGGTGGGGGTGTCAACCCAGTAGTACTACCAATACCTATCCGTTGGTTCCCAACCCGGGGATTAATGGTTGTAAGAATCGTAGAATAACACCATGTATGTATTAGAATATGAGAATAGTATCACGTCGATTCCAAGTATGAAAATTGTATGTAAGATTTTACAGCATCGAAAACGGGTGAGCATACTTTTCCCCCAAGTTTGAGAAACATTGAAACAATTATAAAAGCATAAAAAGGGGCCACGGAAACTCACCTTGAATTGATGTAATGTATATGAACAAGAACTTCAAAGAATTAGGCAATGCACGATCAATCACGATCAATACCTATTATTAATTGTAACTAAGTCTTTAAAATGTATTTATTGTGAATAAGTATATTTGGTAAGATTCGGGTTGGTTTGATTTGTCGTGCAACACGCACATAAATAGATGTATATATATTACAAGATTTTGATAGGGTTATATATGTATTAATAAGTAATTATCATTAGGTATTAAATTTACAAAGTATTTATTTACCTTTTGATTCCTTTAGGAGGCTTATACATGTATGTTGAAATATTTTAGAGTGATATAGAAATGATAAGGTTTAATATGTAATCTATAATTATCTAAGGATAATTACAAATAGTATTTTGATTAATAATAAGATCTTAATCTATATTATTATTTAAAATATATTTTATAAGAAATAACATACAATTACATTTGTAAGTAATTTGCGAAAATATAATTCCTACATTTATCATGATTAATCCATAATTAGAAATAATGTAATATCCATTAATAATTTAAATTATTATTTAAAGTCCATTTTATAAAAAAAATTAGACTAATTAAATCATTTGTATTTAAAAGATAATAATACAATAAATAAATTAATGTTAAAATAAATTTCAGAAAATTAATTTGGTGGTTTTAAAATAATCAGAGTTTATAAAATAATTTTTATAATTTTTAAGTGTTTATAAACAATATTTTATAAAAATTTATTAAGGTTTTTAAATAAAAGAAATTTACAGAAAATAATTTTGTAATATCTAAAATAAGGAGAATTCATAGATTTTATTTTTGTAATTTTTAGATATTTTTATGTATTTTTTTATAGGCTAGAAAGCATTAAAAAAATAGGTTAGGGTCCCCGGGTTCGAACCCGGGACCTCAAGTCTGCAACACACACTCCAAACCAGTGAACCAAAGGCCGTGGCCGCGGTAATAATCAGCTTTTAAATCATTTAAACACTTTAACCTCATTTCCCCCAAATCCGATGAACCCTAATTCAGATTTGGACCAAATTGAGCACCAAATTGATGTTGTTAACCGAATTGATGTTGGGGCTTTTGTTCCCCAACCAAAATCGAGTATGTGTGTATGATTAATTACCTGTTTTGAAACTTAGATCGATGGGAACGAGTTAGAACCAAGCCGCGGTAGAGGTGGTGATCGATGGTTGATCAGAACTTGATAGAATTCAAATTAAACTTGTGAACAGCTTCGTGTGACAATAAAAAGTAAAAGCCCTCATTCAATTTTGATTAATGATGCACAGGATATGGAGTTCGACCAAGTTGCAGGTCGCGAGATGAAGGTGATGAAATGGAGTGTTTTGTGTTTGTTTTGGATGAAATGGAACTCGAAGGAAGTTTATATAGGACTTAATATTCGTTAGTGCATAATTAATTTAATCGTTAATGGGTGTAATGCGTGATATTGGTGGATGGTCGGCCGAAGTGGGTTAGGTCACATTATCGTCTTCAATTATTCAAATTTAAGTGGGTTAGGTGTTCGAATCACCTACGAAAATGTGTCGGGAGCATTTGATTGAGGTGAAACCGTGTTATTTTCGGTGTTGGGGCTCGCCGGAGCCGCTCCGGTGACCGGCCGGAGTTGGAATCGGGAAAACGGGGGGGGGGGGAAGGGGAATGGGTTTTAAAATTTACCAATTTGGTCCCTGCGGTTTCTTGTTTGTTATTTTATGATAACAACTTTTAAAATGAGTTTTAAAAATTACATAAGCACCCCTGAACTTATAAATTAAATTTGTATACATTTTTTTTTTAATTCATTGTTGTTATTATTATTATTATTATTATTATTATTGTTATTATTATTATTGTTATTATTATTATTTGTTATTATTATTATTTGTTATTATTATTATTATTATTATTATTTTTGTAATTATTGGAATTAGTAACGTATTAAACTTAATCGTTTTATAAAAATTAGGGATGTTACAGTCTCCCCTGCTTTAGGAAATTTCGTCCCGAAATTTTAATCACGAGGAGACTGAAACGAAAAGATGAGGTTACTGAGATTTTATTTGGTCCTCGCGTCCCCAGGTGAACTCTGGGTCACGTTTAGATTCCCAGCGGACTTAGACAATGGGTATCCGGCTGTTTGAGTTGTTTGATTTTCTGATCCATAATTTCCAGAATATAATGTCTAGAAATCAGGATAAGACCAACAATGATGAGAAAGGTTATCCGTTGAAATTTAAGAATCCCAAACGTCACCATATGAAGCGACCTTAACGCATATTTTGTGAATATGTAGTTCTCCTTTGACCAACCATTGGTCTAAGAATAATATGCTATGCGAAGATCTTGGAATGAGTTCACAACAAAATGAATCAATAATTCAAAATAACGATTGATGTTTTAACGTCATACCATGGTATATGACAGGTACAGGTTAATTTCTCGACGTTGTGAGATAATGGGTTTGCTATTACGTAAAGATTACTCTGAACCTTTCCTTGGTAGGTAAACTTGATAGCATTGCTGATCAAGTGGGTGAGAATTCGTCTAATCCGTAAAACATCACCAATAACCTCCACTGGGACATCACCTCTTCTTGGCCTAAATTTTGTGGCCTCCAACCTCATAACTCCTGACTCAACTTTGGAAAAGTCGAGGATGTCACTAATAAGTTGAAGAACTAGATCGCCAGAAGACAACATGACACTCCAAAGTTGTTTCTGATTTTTATCAAGTTTTGTTGTTGATAGCATTTCTGCTATGCTAACGACCCCTAATAATGGAGATCTTATCTCGTGTGACATGGTTGCTAGCATTTGTTTTGCTATCATCGTTTCCTCTGTAATATGAACAGTTTTATTAAGTTCTGTCTCTTTGGCCTTCTGCGCAACTATTTCTTCCCTTAGTTTTGCCATCTTTTCTCTCTTTTTCACCTGATCAGTGATTTCCATGCCCATATAATTAACACAAATTTTCTCCCCATCTTTGCTGAACATGGGTTCAACATATATTAAGAATGTTTTGGCTCCAAATAACTTAGTCTCAAAAGTAATTCCTCTCTTTGCTGGTAACTCTCTTTAGAACTTCTCTTTTAAAGTCTTGTTGTTCAAATTCAAGATAGAATTTTAATGATCTTCAAGGTTAAGGATTCAAAAGCGGTTCAAGGAGTGATGCGAATAATAGGAAAGGTATTTGTAAACATGTTTTGCAAGGTAGCAATATCTAAGTTAGTTTACATACGCAGTTCAACAAACCATGAGTTCAGCTGAGAATATTTATATGACTCAAAAGTCATGTTCATGAGTTGATAATATCTTCAGCAGAGGGATTGTTTAGGAAGGCTACCATCGCACAATCACGTTTTGATGATAACTCAAATGAAAGTTGATAAGTAAGGAATAAATGTTTCCATATAGCTAGGTCAAAATATGAGGATAAAAGGAGAGAAATCGATTTAAGAATTTTAAGTGCTCCAAGCTTGGAATCCAAATCAACATAATACGATCGGGTCTCCTTTCAGGTTCAGAAATCATGCTTTGGCTTGGTAGGTCGAATTACCAACATCGGTTCATCCTTCTTGTTACTTGATTACAGCCATGGTAGGTTGAAGATCAAGAGTTGAGATTCAGTCATCAAGGTATGGAATTCATGCTTATCTTGATAATAACAAGAAAACAATCGAGGGTTGACATTTGTCACCAAAATACGGGTTTCGATCCTATTTTGGTGAGATCATGTCATTTGTGAAATGTAAATTTTAATGAGAATAATTGAAGTCAATCCTCAAGATAAGGAAGTCACCCTAATCCAGAGGATGAAATTTCACAAAACAAACAAATGGAAAACCATTTATCGCAATAGTGATTCATCAAAGTAGGGGATCTCCCCTGCTTTGATGAGGTATAATCATTTAGGAGATACGAGTGTTCTTAGTCATGGGTTGTCTTGAAAACTCTTGCGTTTCTCACGGTGCAAGCAGTATGAAGTTTGACTTAACGTCGAAAGGAAAATTAGTATCAATTAGGAATTCAGGAAATTTCAAGTTATATCAGTGTATCGAAGGAAAGATCGTGCTTACAATCTTAAGATCGAAATTCGAGATCGCAGAATTTGTTATGATGGTGTTCTAATCTTGAATAATTTAAATCAGGAAGACAAAATCAAGGACAAGAATGATTCGACATTACAATGAGATGTGAACATTCGATTCATAATCGAAGGGAATATATGGACTTCCCAGGATAGTACCTCAATGACAAAGCAAAAATAGTAATATTCATTTCATCATTATAAATACCAAGGTTTCAAGCGCGTAAGTAACACCCCAAATAAGCAAATACTCAGAGTTTAGATGGGTCTAAACATAAAGCACGAGGTAACTAGAAATGACTTTTTCCAGTCATTATTTCTCCATTAGTGCCCGTGTGTCGTCAGTCCTGGTCGTCATCACTGCTGGAGGAATTAGAGAGACTCGGGGGTAGGTCAGGATAGTTGCCCCTTACATTGGTCTCGTCAGCAGGAGGCCAGATCTTAATCCGGTTTGCCGGGAACCTTCTAATTCGAGCCGTCCGTCTCACGGCTCCTCCATTGTTCACTTGTTGGGGTCTTGCCTCGGGGGCATTCCTTGCAACTGTAGATGCTATAGGAACTACAGGTGCAGCAGGGTTAGGCTCCACGGGATTAATCGGTGCAGTGGCGACATCAGGTAGAGCGTGCACAACAGGGTCTATGGGTTCTTCCTCTTCAAATGGGTCTGGTGCATCAAGCATCACCTCCTCAGGGTTAGATTTTCTATTAGAAGATGTTTGTACTAGGTATGCTAAGAGAATCTTTTCAGGCTTCGATTCGTTTTCAGAAGAAGTAATAGAAGGGCTGATAGATGACATCCTGAAATGTCATTAAGATACTTTATGAGATTTGGGGTAATATGAGCTATACAGCATGAAAATGACAATCAGGGATTTGGCATAAAAACAATGAGTTGTTCCGAGTGTAATCAAAGCGAGTACGTCGACTAATCACAGCATTAAGTCAGCCATAACTTTGTTAAAGACATGCGTTCCAACAAGCAGATACTCATCCCACTCTTCCATCCTTGCATGTACTGGGTGGTAAGGCACAGATTTTGACGAGACTTTGAAAACCACGAATAACGATTCAAAGCTCATATTGAAAATTATTTGATTTAGACACACAATGCATTGACTATGATTTAAGATTTGTGTGTGCTTTGATAGGAATCAAAGTATAAAAAGATTCACATATGATTCTATTCATCAAGTTCCAATAACCCATGCTTCGGTCCATCAAGATCATTACGTAGCCTAGTTTAAGCATATTCTTAGTATACCGGTGATGTTTATATATAGGGTTCCCCGCAGCGTTCCCACCACATCCACGATATACTTTGAATAATACTTAAACTAGTTACATAACAACTTAATTTTCCTTAGCATCATTCCAAAGTATAACGTAATATAAGTTTAATAAGAGCCACCGCAACTATACTTCTGTATAGGCGGTTTTACCAGTTATAAATGGCTACAGACAAACCTATACATCGGTTCCACACGGGAATTGATGACTGTAGAGAAAACATTTCCAAAGTGTAAATAGTTTGTTGTGACGTAGCAAGATTCACAAAGCGTATACGTATAGTTTACAACCAAACCGATCCATGCCTCAGTCAATCGGGATCATCACGTAGCCCAGTTTAAACACATTCTTGGTATACCAAGGATGCTTATATATAGGGTTCCCCGCAGCGTTCCCACCACATCCGTGGCATACCTAGAACGATGCCTAAACCAGTTACGTGACATCCGTTTATCCTTAGCATAATCTTAAAGAATAACGTTTTGTATGTGTAGAGAGTATCATTAATCCTCTTCATTTATGTATTCCACTTTCGTTCTAAGCATTAATCAGTAGTTACTGAAACGCTAGGTGGAGTTATTTCTCATAAGGTCAATATTATAATTGGAAATACTATGAAGGCTCTAAGTAGGACAGGACTTGAGTAAGTGTTGATAATGTTTGATTGCCTTCAACAAGGACTTATAATGTTTGATTGCCTTCAACAAGGACTTATTAGAATTATGACCCTAGCACCCTAGGGTATAGAATAGAAACGTGTGATACTCATGATCGTTATCTCATGGTAAGATTAACCAGACTTCTCATGCATGGTGAATTGCAATTACGTGTGCACCCGTAATGGTAATTTACCTTGCATGGTCACCCTAGCTCCACTTACCCCAAGTTAACATCATAGTATTATCTAGATTCATCAAGCATAAATAATGTAATGTCCTTATGTCCATGAGCCAGTATTCCAATAATAGCATGTAATAGCAAATAAGCATATAAGCACATTAAGTCTAATGGTAACTGCATATCCGTCATACTTTCAGGATTTCAGTCATAACAATGATAGGGTCGGATTCAATATCCGAGATCGACGCTACGCGTGATCACCGAAGTTCCCTAATAATATGATGTTGTGCGCATACAAGCGTAAAGTTCTTAGTATAAAATTATCCCATGGAGAAAGACTAAGAGTAATAATGTCTTCCCCGGGATGTTCAGATAACACGTGTACATGTATAAAATCAAGTATGTAGGAACATACTTGTAGATTATTAGGTATATAGGAATATACCTGTATATTAAATTCATAGACTTAATATACTTGACCCATTTGCCTTGTAGATTTGTGTATTGACCATAGTTTATCACTCATCCCAAAAATCCCCAGGTAAGCATACCAGGTCTCGTAATGAGATATATGCGATATGCTTGCCTTAGCCCGAGAGCCTTTTGCCAGGAAATCCAGAATACAGGTGTCTATGTGTCACACAAATCATGAAAGACATTTAGGTAAAATCAAATGCACACAATCCCTAGCATGCATTCTATATGAAGGTTCTTAGGTTATAGTCTAGGTCGAATTCTCCACCTAAATCTCTATAACCAAGGCTCTGATACCAATCTGTCACACCCCCGCTTAGAGCGGAAACACGAGGATGCGACGGACGGGATCGTCATAATACTTGGTATAAATACAGAGACATAATATGTGCAAAATCCTCGTGTCATGACGTCACCCGACACACAATGGTGACTTGTGTCGTGGTTAGTCAGTTCCACGACTATCATAGTCTTAATAATTCTAAAAATCCATATACACAGTGTTCAGATATAACAGTAAATGATATACAATACAAATGCAGTCTATTGAAATCCTGGGGGTCTCTGCTAAGGCATCAGCTCTAGCTATCCTCTTTGTTTATGATTACCTGAAAAGATATGCTCAAAAATGGTCAACATAATTGTTGGTGAGTTCCGCAGGTTTAAATTGAAAACATGTAGTTGATGTTGTATAGAATTTGATATGGAATCATACTGTAAGCAAAAACCACATAACATGTGTTTAAGACAACCAAACCTAATGACGTTATGCATATAAATCTGTCGGAATATATTCACCCTTGGCCTGATTGCTGGCAGCTGTGTTGGTAACTCACAAGTTAACCAATCGTCGAAGGGTGGGGGTGTCAACCCAGTAGTACTACCAATACCTATCCGTTGGTTCCCAACCCGGGAATTAATGGTTGTAAGAATCGTAGAATAACACCATGTATGTATTAGAATATGAGAATAGTATCACGTCGATTCCAAGTATGAAAATTGTATGTAAGATTTTACAGCATCGAAAACGGGTGAGCATACTTTTCCCCCAAGTTTGAGAAACATTGAAACAATTATAAAAGCATAAAAAGGGGCCACGGAAACTCACCTTGAATTGATGTAATGTATATGAACAAGAACTTCAAAGAATTAGGCAATGCACGATCAATCACGATCAATACCTATTATTAATTGTAACTAAGTCTTTAAAATGTATTTATTGTGAATAAGTATATTTGGTAAGATTCGGGTTGGTTTGATTTGTCGTGCAACACGCACATAAATAGATGTATATATATTACAAGATTTTGATAGGGTTATATATGTATTAATAAGTAATTATCATTAGGTATTAAATTTACAAAGTATTTATTTACCTTTTGATTCCTTTAGGAGGCTTATACATGTATGTTGAAATATTTTAGAGTGATATAGAAATGATAAGGTTTAATATGTAATCTATAATTATCTAAGGATAATTACAAATAGTATTTTGATTAATAATAAGATCTTAATCTATATTATTATTTAAAATATATTTTATAAGAAATAACATACAATTACATTTGTAAGTAATTTGCGAAAATATAATTCCTACATTTATTATGATTAATCCATAATTAGAAATAATGTAATATCCATTAATAATTTAAATTATTATTTAAAGTCCATTTTATAAAAAAAATTAGACTAATTAAATCATTTGTATTTAAAAGATAATAATACAATAAATAAATTAATGTTAAAATAAATTCCAGAAAATTAATTTGGTGGTTTTAAAATAATCAGAGTTTATAAAATAATTTTTATAATTTTTAAGTGTTTATAAACAATATTTTATAAAAATTTATTAAGGTTTTTAAATAAAAGAAATTTACAGAAAATAATTTTGTAATATCTAAAATAAGGAGAATTCATAGATTTTATTTTTGTAATTTTTAGATATTTTTATGTATTTTTTTATAGGCTAGAAAGCATTAAAAAAATAGGTTAGGGTCCCCGGGTTCGAACCCGGGACCTCAAGTCTGCAACACACACTCCAAACCAGTGAACCAAAGGCCGTGGCCGCGGTAATAATCAGCTTTTAAATCATTTAAACACTTTAACCTCATTTCCCCCAAATCCGATGAACCCTAATTCAGATTTGGACCAAATTGAGCACCAAATTGATGTTGTTAACCGAATTGATGTTGGGGCTTTTGTTCCCCAACCAAAATCGAGTATGTGTGTATGATTAATTACCTGTTTTGAAACTTAGATCGATGGGAACGAGTTAGAACCAAGCCGCGGTAGAGGTGGTGATCGATGGTTGATCAGAACTTGATAGAATTCAAATTAAACTTGTGAACAGCTTCTTGTGACAATAAAAAGTAAAAGCCCTCATTCAATTTTGATTAATGATGCACAGGATATGGAGTTCGACCAAGTTGCAGGTCGCGAGATGAAGGTGATGAAATGGAGTGTTTTGTGTTTGTTTTGGATGAAATGAAACTCGAAGGAAGTTTATATAGGACTTAATATTCGTTAGTGCATAATTAATTTAATCGTTAATGGGTGTAATGCGTGATATTGGTGGATGGTCGGCTGAAGTGGGTTAGGTCATATTATCGTCTTCAATTATTCAAATTTAAGTGGGTTAGGTGTTCGAATCACCTACGAAAATGTGTCGGGAGCATTTGATTGAGGTGAAACCGTGTTATTTTCCCGGTGACCGGCCGGAGTTGGAATCGGGAAAACGGGGGGGGAAGGGGAATGGGTTTTAAAATTTACCAATTTGGTCCCTGCGGTTTCTTGTTTGTTATTTTATGATAACAACTTTTAAAATGAGTTTTAAAAATTACATAAGCACCCCTGAACTTATAAATTAAATTTGTATACATTTTTTTTTTTTTAATTCATTGTTGTTATTATTATTATTATTATTATTATTGTTATTATTATTATTGTTATTATTATTATTTGTTATTATTATTATTTGTTATTATTATTATTATTATTATAATTTTTGTAATTATTGGAATTAGTAACGTATTAAACTTAATCGTTTTATAAAAATTAGGGATGTTACATTTGATGTTGATTTGGGTTTTCCATGTGTTCATGAATCTGCCTGATGTTGGTGGCTTCGATTCACTGGATCACACATTGTTGCTTTATTTTAGGCTGTTTGTTGGCTGTGATGATCTAACCAAAAACAGGTTGTTATTCTAGCGTGGCAACCATTGGTAGATTGTCTGCAGCTAGAAGCAATGACCAGGTCTGAACCAAAGCTATGTTTGTTGTTGTGCTGCATCGTGTTGGCTTCAATTCGTTGGCAATGATGGTCAAACCAAAAACATGTTGTTATCCTGGTGTGGTAGCCATATGTAGATGGTTTGCAGCCTAACACCGTGAGTTTATCTGAGCCAAAGCAGTATTACATACGATGGCTGTGATGATTTCAAAAAAAAATCCGTTGTTTTGGCGTGGCAAACACGTTTGGTTTGCAGCCATAATGAGAAGCCGGATCTGAGCCAAGGGTTGAAACTAGGGTTGTACCGGTGATTATCGGTTTTAAAATACTCGCGCAGCGCGCGGGGCAAAATTCAACTAGTTTATTTTAAATGTTAATGAGCTCTAAGATAAAGTTTAATAAGTTAAAATAATTAAAATGTTATGGGTTTTTTCATTGGGTTTATTAATAATTTATTGCTTTTTATATAAAAATACATACACACACACACACATATATATATATACATATATATATAATACATGTTATTGGGTCTTTTTAATAGGTTTATTTATAATTTATTGCTACATATATATATATATATATATATATATATATATATATATATATATATATATATATATAACATTTTTTAAAAATTTCGGGCCCTTGATGAGATCGGGCCCTAGGGGTCGCCCACCCCGCCCCCCTTAAGGAGGGCCCTGCTTTTAAGGTATCATTTTCGTAAAAATACTCAAACTTTCTGCACAAATTTGATGTTCATAATTTCGCTGACCTTGAAGGGAGAGGTTCAAGAAAAATCAGAATCTTGAACGAGGAATCATTCTGTTATAAAAGAACCCCAAAGTAATGCACGGGTCCAAATTCTAGTTTTTTATTATATATAAAATTATGATAAATTAATTATATAATATGTTTAGTGTTATATATATATATATATATATATATATATATATATTATATATATATAATATTTAATTATATAACTATACAAATTAATAACTAAATAAAAAAAATGAAGACCGAGCCGAACTCAAGCTTGAAAAATACTTGACAAGCCGCACTCAAGCTGCTCGAAACAAGCCGAGCTCGAGCTTAAAAAACAAAGGTAGCCAAGCTTGAGCCTATACGAGTCTCTTCCGGTGGTCTCAATCTTTCCATCTCTCGGCACTCTCACGAACAAAGAACAACCTCATGGTTTGTGGTGGTTTTTGTTGTGCTTCGTAATAGCTTAACCACGGAGATGCGACACTCGAAGCATTCAAAGGATTTGAGAGACGATAACGTTTCTTGCTTTAAAAATGTTTTTTAAGGCATTTTCGACACTAAAATTGCTTTCAATCATAAGGGTGTATTACACAAAATAAAATGGTATTTATAAAAAAAAAGGGTTTAATATAATCGTTAATTGAGCTTTCAAGAAACTTATGATGATTTATCTGAACTTTCAAATGTGTAAAAAGAGAAAATGGTAAATTACAATTTGTATCCCTGACGTTTTTCCATTTTAACCATTTGCATCCCTATAATTTCAAAATTACCATTTGCGCCCTGACGTTTTATATTATCTTCATTTGAGTGTCTAAAGTTTTATTTTTATTTCAATTTGAATCAAGATAACTAACACTGTTAGTTTTTCTGTTAAAGTTATTGTTGAAAAGACTAAACTACTCCTATAATTAAATAAATAAAAAAAACTTGTACACCTTCTCCCCTTCTTCCTCATCTTCCTGAATGCTTCTTCCTCCTTTTCTACACCTTCTCCCCTTCTTCCCCAATCTAACCACCACCGCGATCCTCCTACACCACCACCGCGATCCCCCATCACCACCACCACAGCCCCCCCACCATAACTACAGCCCCCCCCCCCACACCATCAGATCCCCAAATCAATCACTACTCACCACCGTAAAACCACCGAACCACCGCACCCAACACCCTCAAACCCACCAAAAACACCACTGTTTCCCGAAGTACTACCACCACGATGACGTTCAAGAAACCCCACCAATAACAACGTCTTATCCCTCGTCTTCAAACACAATTTCACAGCCACAGACCATCTTCATCTTCAAACACAATTTCAAACCATTTAAACTCCATTATTCTGATCACCGATCATCACCTCCGGCGAATCCTAACTTTTCGAAGTAGCAACTAACAATAGCAATTAAAGAAAAATTTTCCCCAAATAGTAAGTTACTCTTTGAATATTTAGAGTATGAATATTTTCATGTTGCTAAAAACAAATTACATCGCATGTGGCTACACTAAGAGCATTTAGCTTCCAAAATTCATTCTTGCATACAACAATCGCCTATAGCCATGAGTGTTGCTGGAAAATCAATTTTTAAAATCAATTCAAAGAGTAAATTACCCTAACATGTTATAAATAAAAAAACTATCTAATCAATTGATTCTAAATCACACAAACAGATCAAAGTAATACCCTTTTTAAGCTTTTCAAACGATTTCCCACCCGCATCCTTCACAACACCTCCTCCTTGAGCTTTTACCTCCGGGACCGTCTGCACTTACGGGAATTTGAAATTGGAACCCAAGCACGGTTTATGTCGTGTAAACATAGTTTTCATAGCGAATGCATCCTGCCATGGCTGGAGCTCCACAGCTCCTGTCCCGTGTGCTATGTGCAGGTACCAGTTGCCTGCTGATGAATCCAAGATCAACTAAGAACAGGACACCGCAAGTGTCCCGAACAGAACAGGACACCGCAACCGTCGTCGGAGCCATCGCCGTTGGACTCCCCGTGCTCGTCGGCTGTCGCTCTATTGCCGGAGATTCATTAGGTAGAGAAAAGATGGTGGTGGTGGTGGTGGAGTGGGGTTGTGGTGATGTGTGCTGGTCAGAGAAGTAGATGATACAGGTGGTCCCACAATTTTTTTATTTTTAATTCTTAGGGGCATTTTAGTATTTTTATAAAAGAACAAATGGAAAACTAATGGTGTTAGGGTTTTGGATACAAATGGATATAAAAATGAAACATTAGGGAGCCATTGGGAATTTTGAAATCGCAGGGACGCAAGTAGTTAAAATGAACAAATGTCAAGAATGCAAATTGTAATTTACTCAAAAGAAAATTATGAAACTAAAAATTTTATTAAGTTCAAATGTAAAAAAGAAATGATGGTATTTTAGAAAATTGGGTGCTATTATAATTTTTCACAAATCGGGTATGAATAATCTGTGTTTTATGAATGGATTTCATGTGTTTGAAGTTTTTAAGAAACCATATTGGTCAAAACCATAAGATAAATCAAAATTGTCACAATGATCGATGATTAAATTATATTTTGGGATTGGATATGAATTGCCTTATTATATATTGTAACAATTGACATTGACATATAATATAAAAGAATTTTATGGATGATGCTAATTGAACATCACGCCTACTTGAATTTGTAATTACTTAAAAAATAAGTACTCATTAAGGTGCATGCGCAAGGCTGCCCCTGTTGAAAATGCAGGAGTCAATACGGGTTATACAGAGCTCAAAGTGGAAATGTTAACTGTACTACTTACCCATGCCTGTAATGTTCACTACTGGAAAACTAAAAATTTACCAACAATACTTTCCGAAGCAAAATAGTTTGTTGGAAATTTTGACAACTTTCCAACAAAGAAAAACCCTCAAATCTTAGCGAAAAAGATTCTGACAATTTTTCGATAGAAAATCGTCACAAATAAGGCTTTTTTTATCGACAAATATATATTTGTTAGAAATATGTCGGAAAACGTTGTTACTGGCGAATTTTAGACAAAATTATTTGTCAGAAAAAAAAAGAAAAATAATTTTCTAGTAGTGTATTCCCAAGAAAGAACGAACCGGGTCTCCTAAAGGACGACCAAATGATCCTACCTAGGCCTTAATCATATACGTGACTATTAGTTTATTTGAAAAATTAAAAATATATACTTGAGGTTTAAACGTAATTTTCGAATCAAAAGAAAAAATCGCAGTGTCATAAATGATTTTGAAAGAATGATTAAACATATATACTTGTGGTTTAAACGTAATTTCGAATCCAAAATAAATAGGAGAATCATAAATCAATTAGACATGATAAAATATAACATTTTTAAATGATGATAGATTGGTATACGTAAAATGAAAAGCTTAATTATTTGTGAATATAAAAATGATATTCTTTTAGAATATCAATATTATATTTTCACATTATATATACTTCAAAAGACAAACAACAAAGCTTAAAAGCTTTATGCACAAGTATCTATTGTATTGGCACAAAATTAATTATTGAGTACATTATCATTTGCATCCCTGACGTTTGTTTATTTTAACCAGTTATATCCCTGCGGTTTCAAAATTGTCATCCGCCCCCTGACGTTTCATGTTATCCTCATTTGAGTCTATACGTTTCATTTTTATCTCCATTTGAGTTCAAATGACTAACACTGTTAATGTTTCTGTTAAAATTATTATTAAAAAGACAAAACTACCCTTAAAATTAAATAATAACATAAAAACTTTATGGGTCCCATCCATTAACATCATCTTCTTCAAAGCACCACCACCACAACCACCCCCATCACCACCACCACATCCACATGGTCATCACCATGAGTCCATGACAACCGCCCAGCACCACCACCGCAACGACTATCACCACCACCATAGCCCCATCACTACCACCGCAGCCCCACCACCACCAACGTAGTCCCATCACCACCACCGTAGCCCCTATCATCACCATCGTAGCCACTATCACCACCGCCACAGCCCCATCACTACCGCTGGAGCCCCCATTACCACCACCATAGCCACCTATCACTACCACCACAGCCCCTATCACTACCACCACAACCCCAATCACTACCACCACAGCCCCTATCACCACCACTGCAGCCACCCATCACCACCTACCATCCCCACCACAGCCCCCAACCACCACCACCTTAGCCACCCATCACCACCACCACAACCGCCATCACCACCATCACCTCATACCACTATCACCACCATCGTAGCCACTCTCACCACCACTGCAACCCTTATCACAACCACCTATCATTACCACCAAAACCCCTATCTCCACCACTATAGCCGCCCCACTACTAGATCTATGATTATTTCTAAAACACCCTTGGCCACCACGAAAATGGTTAACCATCGTCGGTTTTGACGGTGCACCCGTCAACAACGACCGCCAAAACTTCCCCACAAATGAATCAGACCGTAGGGCTGGAGAACACACCCTTGATCGACTTCTTGGTGTGGAAAGATGTGGGTCATGGCGGCGAGTGGGACCGCCACCGTCGAAGATGGCGACGGTGGCTATGGTGATTCGAGGTTGGGGATCCACAAGAGGCAGTGGTTGGTGAGGATGAGGATACCTGATTTGGGGCCACCGCCGAAGATCGTTCTGCTTCTCCACCGTTCCTCGTTGACTGCACCGCCGATGCCGACAACCAATTCGACCTCCACTGCACCGCCTGCGGTGGGTTACCGTCATTCCGACAGTTGGTTCCCAACCCGGATCCGGAGACCCGTTTGATGTGGCTGATGAGTGGGAGGTTTATGGTGGTGGGTGGTGAAGAGATGAGAGTGGGAGTATGTGTGTATGTGTTTAGGGTTCAGAGAAGATGGGTGGTCCTATAAAGTAATTTACTCAATTTTTTATTATTAAGGACAATTTAGTCATTTTCACACAGAATTAGCTGAACAATTTAACGGAGTTAGTCATTTTGATTCAAACGGGGACAAAAATAAAACGTTAGGGGGCGAATCAAGACTTTAAAGCTGCAGGGATGCAACTGGTTAAAATGAACAAACGTCAGGGATGCAAATGATAATTTACTCTTAATTATTTGAAACTTTAAGATAGTTTATATTGTTTGTTCACTTCTTTCTCTCTCTTATATTTTAAACAACACTCTCTTATATTTTAAACAACAAAGATGATGATGATCCTTTAAAGCCTTTTGACAACCTCAATAAAATTCATCCGCCTCGTCTAACATTTATGAGTATGAAAAAACTAAAACACACGTGTTCTATTCACAGATTAAGCATGGCTCACACACACATAAATACCTTGTCAGGCCATTATAATATTTCTTAATAACTAATCGGTGACATATGTTAATATTATTTTAAATTTTTTTATCATTTAGTTTCACTGTCATCCGTTAGATTAGATCTCTCTTTAATGGTCTTTAAGTTAATTCTTCTAGAGTAAATTACCATTTGCATCCTTGAGGTTTGGTGATTTTGACCATTTGCATCACTACAGTTTAAAAATCCTCATATACCCCCTAACGTTTCATTTTTGTTCTCATTTGAATCCAAAACACTAACACCGTTAACTTATTCTGTTAACTTTTTGTAAAAAGACTAAATTGCCCTTTCTCTCTTTATCTATTTCTCTCTCTATCTCTTAACCCTTAACCCACAACCCCCACCCACTCCACCACCACAACCACCGTCACCACTTCCACCGCCGTCACCACCGTCATCCACCGCTGTCACCACCGTCATCCACCGCTATCACCACCGTCATCCACCACCACCGCCATACGCACAGAAAGTTTTCACTTTTGAAACCCTAGTTTCTGCAACAAGAAATTTCCACCCTGATAATAAGCTTGGTCAAGGGGGTTTCGGCCCTGCTTTCAAGGTTCATTTCTCTTTAAAACGGTTATTGTTTCACCATTGATAATTGGGGGTATCTGCATATATTATTGAATGAGCAATTCCCTGCAATTTCTGTAAATATACATGTCGAACGTGACAACTTGTGTTCGAAAAGCATTCATTCTTGCCGAATTGCTATTTGACTGTTGTGGGAAATCATGTTTGACTGTAGTCAGGTTTGATCATTGTTTTTAGGTCAAATGCTCTATTTTGTGCTGTTGTCTGTAAACTGTAGAATAACATGATGGTTCAATATGCTAACCAGTCAAAAGAAGCAGAAATCATCGATTAGAAACACAATGTGCATCGCTTAGGAGACCAGTTTTACTGCAATTTGATGATGTAATCGTATTAGAACGTACCTCTGTTTTGCTTTGTAGGGTAAATTGGCCAATGGGCAGGAGATTGCTGTGAAGAAGTTGGCACACACTTCAAATCAGGGGAAAAGGGAGTTTGTAAATGAAGCCAAACTGTTGGCTCGTAGAAAAAGCCCTACTGCTACAAATTCGCATTCGAAGTCGAAATCTGCTGAGAATGTGGATGGATTCTCGTCGGCGATTGGTGGTGCAAAGGGGAAATCTGGTGAGGTTAGCAAGAAGCTAGGGTTTTGAGGGTTGAAATGCGAAGGCACCGGAGCATCATTCACGGCGACGATAGGTGGCGGTGGTGGAGGCGGAGGTGGCGATGGCGGTGGCGGCGGTGGACGGGTGGTGGGTGGGTGGACGGGTGGTGGACGGGTGGTGGGTGGGTGATGGAGGTGTTGAAAAAGGGTAGTGGGTTAGGGGTTTTTATATTGTGTAGTGGTTGATTTAAGGGCATTTTTGTCATTTTATAAAAAGTTAACAGAATAATTTAATGGTGTTATTGTTTTGGATTCAAATGGGAACAAAAATAAAACGTTAGGGTGTATATGAGGATTTTTAAACTGTAGGGATGCAAATGGTCAAAATCAACAAACCTCAAGGATGCAAATGGTAATTTACTCCTTTCTAAATATATAACTACTCTTAAACACAAGAACTTATCATAATACTCAACGAATTTAATATTTAACATCAACTTAACATATAGTCTAAAAAATAGTTTGTGGTTGTGAGTTATGGTATAAATCCTGTTGAAAACAAAGTTGGATTCAAAATATTATTTTCTTTTAATATCATAGGTTATATCAACCGATGGTAACGTATGGTGATGTAATAAATGAAACCAATCAAAGAGCATCAGTACAATTATATAACTATTTTCTATCTATATTTCGATCTTTAGAACCTGGTAGTTGTAACTTCATACGTTTATTTTTTCCTGATCTTTAGAACCTGGTCGTTGTAACTTCATACGATTATTATTTTTTTCCTTAATCACGTTAATGTCACCGTCCCAACGCACGGATTTAATTTCTAGTTTGTGTCTATATATTGGCAATGTCAAATTGTAGCCTCATGATACAAATTGTAAGAAAGAGATGACAACTGAGCAATCAAAAGAGTTGCTTCACTCTCAAGCTCACATATTGATCGGATGGTGAAAGTTTAATGTTTAATGACTTTATTTCCGGGCTTTACGTGTAAATTTATGAGAAATAGAGTTACTTTTGGGATTATCTTGTGTTTGTAGGTAAAACGTGAAGAATACGAAGAAACTGAAAGAAACGGGACGATAATTGGAGCTCGATGTAACACCCGGCCTCTCACACCAACAATATTGTCCGCTTCGCCCACGAGGAGCTCACAGATTTGCTTTTGGTTGCCCGAGTGAAAACTTTCCAGGGAGGTCACCCATCCCTGGATTGCTCCCACCTGAGCACGCTTAACTGTGGAGTTCTCCTCTCATCCACAGCCAATACGCCCAAAACGCGTTGTTGATATTAAAGGCCGGACATTCCTTATGAACCAGGAATCTCTCCTGTCCACGGCCGATGTGGGATATGTGCAGGGTGTCACAAGCACCCCCTGTTTGGACTCATCGTCCTCGATGAGCCCGAGAAGTCACCATCCTTGGTGAGGTATGTCCCACACCCCAAACGACACAGGAGTGGCTCTGATACCATTCTGTAACACCCGGCCTCTCACACCAACAATATTGTCCGCTTCGCCCACGAGGAGCTCACGGATTTGCTTTTGGTTGCCCGAGTGAAAACTTTCCAGGGAGGTCACCCATCCCTGGATTGCTCCCACCTGAGCACGCTTAACTGTGGAGTTCTCCTCTCATCCACAGCCAATACGCCCAAAACGCATTGTTGATATTAAAGGCCAGACATTCCTTATGAACCAGGAATCTCTCCTGTCCACGGCCGATGTGGGATATGTGTAGGGTGTCACACTCGAGAAGTAAAGATACGATAAATCAAAGTTGTACGTCAATAGTATTTTTAAAAGACATAACTTGAGCTAGGAAAGGAGTTACGGGACCCACGACCTGTCCACGGAAAGGTCTCGGAATGTTACACATGAAAATCAAGATTTCAATAGGAGGTGGCGCCACCTACACCTCCATATAGGTGCCACCGATGCCGGGGTCCGGGTTTTTGTTGAGAATTGACCTAATTTGAAGGGATTTAAATAGGGAAAAACCCTAATACGGATTTTAACTTTTCATACAACAATATTGGACAAAGATTAACCATCTTTTATCATTCTCAAGCTCTTCAAACATCATGATCATCAAATCTACAAGATTCATTCAATTGGCTTTGAAGATTCAGTGATGAGGCAAGGCTAAATCCATTGTGATTCACTTCGGGGGACCGGTTTGTACAAGTTCTTATTTTTCTTAGTTTGTAACCTAGAATTGAGATTGAATCTTGAACCTTTTAAGTTCTTTTGGATTCAAGTTATGATTTGATTATTTAAATGGTTTGATTATGTTTAAACCTAATTGTGATATTCTATAACTTTGGTTGTCTTTAATGATTATGTGATTGATTATTAGAATTAGGGTTTCATTACTCAAATTGGTAATTGTGTGAATAAGGTCCTTTAAGGTTTAATCCATAATTATCACTTAAATCGTATCATGTTAAGTCACCATTAATGACTTCTTATTAGGTTTCATTCAAGGAAAAATAGAACTTTGTCAAACCTGAATCCTGAAGTGGGTTGCTTTTTCTTCAAGATTGTCAAAAACTTAAACTTTATTTTGTTAGTTTCATTATTTCTCAACCAAATCCATAAATCAATTTCCTATTTAATGTTTAGTCTTTTCAGATTAATCGTTGCTAGCACTTCCCTGCGATTCCCTGTGGATTCGACACCCTGCTTAACCCTTTACTATTAAGGGTGATTAGGTACTCTTTAATATATATTATTGACCGACCACATGAAATCGATCACATATGAAATCATATTTTTAGCTTTACAAGATTCATGTCACTTATATGTGCGGTTCAACTACAAATACTTGATTCATCCATTGTCATGGTTCACCAATGTTGCTTTCCGAGTTAGTCGAAGCCCTCCCCATAAAATATGATAGAACTCAGTCTGTCTATCAACTTATGTGCATCCTTGTTTACTATGGTTTCTTTGTGAAAAAAAAGAGTAGTTACCATATCCAGAGGCAATGACGAGGAAGGGGAGAAGGTTATGTGATAGCTCCTGCTTCCCGATTGCTTCTAAAGGATGAGCCATTAAGCCTTAGACCCTATTTTCTATCCATGTTGGATCCTATGTGGTTGGATCCATGGCACCCATGAGCAAATGGTTTTAAAATGATGATATCACCCCCTTTCACACAACCAATGGGATGATGTTTTGGGATATGGTAAGCCAAGAGCCAAAGCTTAATCAGATGTTTAATAAGGCGATGGCTAGCGATGAAAGGCTTGTTACAAGTTTCATCCTTAAACATTGTGGGGGTGTTTTTGAAGGGTTAGATTCAATTGTTGATGTTGGTGGTGGTACCGGGAATGTTGCCAAAGCTATTTCCAAAGCTTTACCTAATGTTAGATGCATCAGTTTTGATCTTCCTCATGTCGTTAAGGATTTGGTTGGAAGTAAGAACTTTAGCTATGTTGGTGGAGACATGTTTAAATGTTTCAAGTCATTCCTAATGCTAATGCGGTTTTACTTTAGGTATTCTAAAAACTTCTCATTTTCTTCTTTTAATCTAGGTTAGTTTCTTTTTTATAATTTGTTTCAATCTTTTTTATAAAACTAGTTTTGATGATGTTCAAACCGTATTTAACTTTGTCGGTGATTTTAGTGTCATGAGGATCATTTTAGTTTAGTTAGATTCATTTAAGACAAATAAGAAATAAATATAGATTGGTACATGTTAAAAGATGTGGAATACACGCATGTAAGACGACACTCGTTTCTAGTTCATTGAATCAGTGGTATAAAAAGCAAAGCCTTATAAACCATGGGAAGTTTCAAGGAGGCAATGCCCCTAGGGTGGAATCCAAGGGGCACCCGCGCCTGGTGGGGCCACTCGGCAACGACCCAAGTGGAGATCAAGATTCCAATACAATGAATGATTCGTAGCAAATAAGCAAGTAGTAGCAACTAAAGCATCAATCGCAATTAACATGTATTGCAGCTAATTTCAGCAACAACTAAAACATTTTGTCTTGAAGGATTATTTTGGATGCTCTATATACAAACTAAAACGAATCATTCTTGTTCGTGAAATTATTTGTCTTACTTGAATATTACTTTTGTATTTAAACAGTGGAATACTTTAATATGATGATGTTATCACGATTCAAAAAGTTGTCCAAGAAATCACGAATTCACGTATCTTTTGGAAAAAAAATTTAGTTAATATTTAACATGAAAACTTGTGTATATAAACTTTGGATGTTAATTTGTTTTCTTATATGAAAAAATAGTCTATTTTACTTACACAACTGAAGTGCTGAAGAATGCATAAAGATACTAAAGCGATGTAGAGAAACGATTTCCCCCAAAGAAGATGGAGGAAAACTAATCATCATAGAAATAGTTTTGGAAGTTTACAATAAAAACAATAAGTTACTAATTGAGACTCATCTTTCCTTCGATATGCATATGATGACTTTGGTGACCGGGAGAGAACGAAGCGAAAAGGACTGGTCAAAGCTTTTCCTTGATGTTGGCTTTAATGATTTCAAAATTACTTCAATTGCACGAATAAGATCTATCATTGAACTATATCCCCAATTAAGCTACATCGCTTCCTATTCAAGATGATATAATAAACTTAAATAACATGGTTCTTAGTTAAAGTTCATTTGTATCAATATTATCATTCTTCATCATGTGTTATCTATTATTGTTAAACTCTTAGCTATTATTGTTAAACTCCTTGTAATCCTTGAGGTTGTGTGGTATATGCCCATGCATAACACATTTAAAGTTTATGTAATGCAAAACAAAATCATTTTGTTAGGTGTCGAATCTAGCAAATAAAATATTATAATGTTAATTAACCGTCAGACACACTAAGAATAGTATGAGCGTAAGTAGGGTTCGTGTACTCAGGGATACGGGTTAATCGAGTTTATACCAAAACGATTTAAATTCAAATACACTTATTATGCAAACAAAATAAAATGGGGGATTTGAAAAAAATAAAATTAGGAAAAAAATGTAAAAGTAAAAAAATTACAGCACGCTAATACGACCGTGGCAAAACTGTAAAAGAAATCCTACGTAATCATGTTAAGGTTTTGTGAAGAAAAAAATAAAGTTATTTTTTTATGAAGAAAATTTATAAACTAATAAAATGTGAAGAAAAATCAAATTTTATAGAATAATTTTAACACAAGTGCTATTTTTGACTTCATCCGGCTTACCATCATTAAAGATTATGGTGCAATAATCATTTATTATTTGTATCGATACTAGATCACGCTATTCAGACACCCCTTCCATCTAATGTCTAACTAAACATAGTTCATTGATTAAAGCCAACCCGCTATTATAAGTTCACGTCGTTCAGATCTTAACGTGCGGGTTACAGTGATCAAAATATCGATTATAGTTAATCACTCATATCGTTCGGAATACCTAACTAGATTGAATGACTCTATAATAATTTTGGGTTTATAGACAAACACAAAACATTATTTGTTCCTTTTATTTAAAAATTAAATTTGATTAGGGTTTTAAAATTAAAAAACTTTATTAGAAAAATTAATAAGTAGATGCGGAGTTATATTAACAATCTAATATATACCGGAGAAGATCCGGGTTTAAGATCAAGAATCATACAAACATATCATTCAAATAAACAATCATATAAGTGTTTCACATAAGATATGAATTAAAATTAAAGAAACAAACTGAAGTGTCAAAACCTAAAATTGATTAGTCGGACGTGCCAACTAAATCAACTGATTCAAAAAAAAATAAGAAAACTTGCAAAAATAAAACCAGCCTGACAAGTACTAAACTTCAACGGCTTCCTCTCTTTGCTTCTTGTGGTACCTAAAAGTCCCCCAAAAAGGTGCCAATTCATTATAATTATCTCTTTTTTTTCTTCTTTATCTCTTCACGTAGTTAGATTTTAATTTGAAAAATTAAGAAATAAAGTTAACTTTTTAGAAGATAAAATTAATTCCATCTTTCTCAAATCTTGACAAATCATCCCTCATCTTTAACATACTTTCAAAGCTTTCACTGATTTTTATTTTCAATCTACGCAACCATCTTTAACAAAATAATAATATCCATCCAAAGTAGACTCTATTCTACTAAAATGAACATTACTCAAAATAAATAAAAATATGTCTAATAAATGCATGATATAAATAAAAAACATATACTAAAATGAAGATATTGATGCCTGAAAAAATACTAAAACATTTATGTAAGCAGGACGGCTTAATCATTTTGGGAGCCTTAAGTAGATAACAAATTCGGGGCCATTTTTCTACTTTTGTTGTTATAAATCGTCTTACTTTTCGTTTATGCTTTTAAAAATTTTTGAACAACAAGACATGTTTGTTCAGTTTTTATTTTAAATTGAACTATTAAGTCATATCTTGTTTACAAATATATAATGTTTATTATAAACATCATAAAGCTAGACAATTAGCGGTCAACATTAGCAACTAGTAATTAAGAGTAGAAAAATAGCTTAGTAGCACTTAAAAAATGTGATAAGCTTATTACCGAACATCTAGACATACAATCAATTATTTTGTCGTCTACCCCAAGTTCCCTAATTGGTTGTTCGGTGCCTCTAGACATCTGATAAACCTTATTAAAAGTAATCACTTTAAACTTGGCCTAATGATTTTTGAAAAAGAGGGCCCTTGATTTTTGGGGCTCAAGCTCTTTGCTTCTCCTTTAATACTATTAAGCCAAACTTTATATGTAAGTATGGTGATAGCACAGATAGCACCAATGTCGCTACTAAAAATCCTCAGTAAGGATAGAAATTTGTAGTTATGTAAGTATTGTAAGATGTTTGTGGTTCAGAGTAGTCTCAAAGGTATTGTTTATCATTCTTTTCATATCATGCCTAGATGGAGGCTATAAAAGCATGACCAACCCATCATAATGTCCATGCGACCGGAGCCTCGCATAAACTCCATCGGTCAACTCAGTAAATCATAGGACCGAACAACATCATTGAAAGATATATTTGAAATCGTGTCTTTCATTGTAAAACAATTTGCTATAAATAATAACAGTCTATCTCTGGAGATGATATCAATCATGCAAAGAACAATGCTAATTACAAGACTGATTACAAAAGATGATATGTTACTAAATATAGTTATTCTATTAATCATAACAAAGAAGGTTGTTTAGAAGGGGATATTAGTCTTTCTTATAGTAGACAAATTGGCCAAACAGATTGTAAGGAAAAACAGATGACAAGTGAGCAATATAAAGAGTTGCTTCATTCTCAAGCTCACATATGAAACCATATTTTCATCTCTATAAAATTCATGTCACTTAATTGTCCGATTCAACTACATATACCTGATATCATACATCATCATGGTTCACCAATGTTACCTTCCGAGTTAGTCGAAGCCCGCGCCATAATACAGAAGAAAACTTATTCTATCTATCGGCTTATACATATCTTTGTTCATTCTGGTTTCTTTGTGGAACAAATTGTGTCCAAACATAGATGTAATGATGATGAGGGAGGAGAAGGCTATTTTCTAGCTCTTGCTTCTCGATTGCTTTTAAAGGACGAGCCATCAAGCCTTAGGGGCTGTTTGATTGCGCTGACTGAGTAAGATCTGACTGATTAAGAAGCTGACCTAGTAAGAGGTTCTGACTGAGTCTGCATCTGACTGAAACTTGGCTGTTTGATTTAATATCTGACTGATTTTCCTGAATGATAAAAATAACATTATTGCCCTATACATACACATATACATACCCATATACATACCTATATATATACATACCCATATACATACCCATATACATACCCATATACATACCCATCTACATACCCATCTACATACCCATATACATACCCATATACATACCCATATACATACCCATATACATACCCATATACATACACATCTACATACCCATATACATACACATCTACATACCCATTTACATACCCATATACATACCCGATCACTAGGGTTCCCATATCCATCTCTAAACCTAGTGATCTTCAACCTCCCTTCAATCTCATTAATCCCATAGTGCACCAACACAACAACAAACACAACAAACACAAAATGAATCCAAAGCAACTTCGAGCCTTTACCGATATGACTAATCGTAGTCATGGAAAACTGATCCACCATAGACACCGATCCAGCATACAAATTCAACGGTAGAAGAACTGTAACAGACACAACCGCAATCAATATAATCAACGAACAACTCCCACCTTCAATCAGAAGAAACTGAGCAGCATCAGCGCCACAGTGTCGGGCGATCTCACGGCCAGTGGCGTGCCAAACGGCCAAAAGCTTCGAAACAATGGCGGTGGGGCTCGCGAACTTGGTGCTCGGTTAGGGCCGATCGAGAGCGCAGAGGGGCTGGATTAGGGCTCGGTCAGGACTTGGGAGGGGATGAAGCCGACCGAGAGTGTGGGGGAGGGTGTCACACCCCAACCTTGATGGCGGAAACGTCGAGGTGTGAGAGTTAAGATCGTTCACAGCCACATAACGCTATTATTAAATCCAAATATTATTCATAAGTTTGAAAAGTACATTACAAGCATAAGTCTTAATAATGAAATAAGTTTTAACATGACATAACAAAGTACAATCAATTGATTTTATTAACTAGGTCCAAGTCCTATATTATGCCAGCAACATAAGTGCACTTCAAACTTAGGGGTTTTCCTGAAACATGATAAAAATAAAGGTCAACTATAAATAGTTGGTGAGTTTCCAAGGTTTTCATACATAATATGAAAATATTACAAGTAGCAATGTAAAACCTTGAAATCTCCCAGAAATCAATAACACACGATCTCAATCACGTGAATGTGGAATGTAAACATGATTGGATAGAAAAGAAGATTGACTTGAACACAAAATGCTTCTTTGATTGAATCAAACAACCTATGAAAGGTCTTGTGCGATTTCGCACAGTACAGAATGATAAATGAACTAAAAGCTTAATTACAAAACGAAACTAAGCTATTTATACTAAACATTATGTTCTCGCGCGACACGCTTTTCGCGTGGAACAAGCTTTCGCGCGGCAACAATCTCTCGCGTGGAGACCTTCTTCGCGTGAGATCTGCTTCTCGCGTGACAGATGCTTTCGCACATGCAGTCTGTTTTCACGTGACATCTTCGTCTCGCGTGGTGTTCTTTATCGCACAAGTTGTTTTGCCGAGCCTTGATTAGTCTTCTACAAGCAATTCATGTCATAGGTTATAAGCTAGTAAGGTTATAGAACACATGTCGTTACAACCAAACCTCGACTTAATTACAAGTATATAAGATTGGCTAAGTGTATTTGGTTCCCTAGTGCACAAGCATACGGCTCCTAGGAGTCGGTAATACATCGACTTTAGCACCAAATAGGCTTGTCAGGCCCAAAGATCTAAGACGTCGCCAGGCTAGCAATAGTTAATGATTGTAAACAAACTATGTATCTCATATAATCACTTACAACACACAAATAATCATGACAAAATATAAAGATGAATTGCAAGTGCTTTACAAGTCTCAAACGTTTATAAGTGTAAGTTGTATAAGTATCATGTTTCATCCCAAAGTGTGAAAATATATAAAAAGGGGCAAGGAAAACTCACTTGGCAAATAAGTATTTATTTGATGATTAATAAGTAGAATGATAAGCGTCGTTCCAAAGTAAACCGTCACAAGGCACCTAGTTATACACATATATATATTTACAAGGTTAAGGTTAATAATAAGATTAACGTTCAAATAAGCATTAGGGTTAAGATGGGGTTTTTAATAAGTAATAAGTTTATAAAGTAATTATTTACATTTTTAATCCTCTTGAAGAATTATATATATAAATATTTTAGAAATGCCCCTAAGTATAAACATTTATAAGATTCAATATAAATACAGTTCTATAATTATTTAACATTAATTGGAATGACGTTTTGATTAATAGCAAATTATTAATCTTAACCTTTAGTTAGTATATTTTATAAAAAGAATAATAATTTGTGAAATTATAAGAAATCAAATCATTATAATGATTAAATTATAAAATGTAAATAAAATTTTATAATTAACATAATTAATCTATAATTAAAGATAACGTAATGACTAATAATAATTTAGTGATTTCAACTATTTAAAGTTTATTTTTATAAAAATAAACTAATTATAATATTTGTTAATGATATTTTGTATAAAAATTATTAAGGTTTTTAAAGAAATAATTCTACAGAAAATCATTAGATAACTTCTAAAATAACCAAAGTTTATAAAATTGATTTTTATAATTTTTAGAAATTTTCTATAATTTTTTAAAGACTAAAAAGGCTTAAAAAATGTGTTGAGGGTGCCCGGGTTCGAACCCGGGACCTCAAGTCCATAATGAGAGAGTGTAACCAGTAAACCAGGGCCTTGGCCTTGGTTTACTTTCGGTTTTAAAATGTTAAAAACCATATAAACAGAAATCCCTAATTCTCAAGAACCCTAGAACGATTTTGATCAAATTGAACATCGAATCATACAAGTTAATGGAAACCAAGTTAGGGCTTTGATCACACATGTAAAATCGAGTTTGTGTATGCATTTAATTACCTGAATTGAGGTTAATCCGATGGTAATAAGAAGAACCAAGTCGAGACAGAGGATATTCGATTCAGGTTAAGTTTGTTGATAAAAACCCAATCGCTTGTAGAGTAAGCAACTCTGGATGATGAGAAGCAAAAGCCCTCAATCAATTGCATGTTAAAGATCTCAGAATGGGGCCTTGGCATAGTTGCAGGTCGAGGAAGATGATAGTGATCGAACACGGGGTGTGTGTGTTTCAGGTGAAATTAAGTGTAGTATTCGATTAAGGATTGGCATATGCCCGTTTATGTTGAGTTTAATTGGATGTTTATGATGTGTAAATGCTCGAACGTCTAGAGCGTTCAAGGCTACGTTTACCCTCTTCGATTAAGCTTTGTAACTGGAGTTTAAATGTGTGTTTTTGTTGTGTACAAGTTCGAAACGGTTTCCAGCAGTGATTAGCATTGATTAGCGCATCGGATTTGTGGGTTAAATGCGGTTTTGGAGTCGTCGGAGTCGCGACCGGAGTGGCCGGACTCCCTACCGGAATTGCGGGTTGATCAAGGGGAAAAGAAAAGAGTTTTGGAATAATTACACAAATGGTCCCTGTGAATTCCAAGAGTTTCCATTTGAGTTTTATAGTTTTGATTAAGTTATAATTATTTACAATTTAGCCCTTGAAGTTCTAAATTGTTGTTATTTTATGTAAAAGATATTATTAATTATAAGTTTTAATATATTAAAACCTATATTACCATTATTATTAATGTTATTATTAACATTATTATTATTAGTATTACTATCCATAATAGTAATAATAATATCATTATTATTATTATTGTTGTTTTATTATTATTATTATTATTATTATTATTATTATTTTAGATTATTATTATTTTAAAATTTAGAAAAATAAGTAAACATTATAACACTTATAATGTTATTATTATTCATTAAATTAATTTGTTAATCACCAAATTAATTATTATGTATAACAAACCTCAAAGTTTCAAACTTGACATAAAAGGTCCTTTTAAGATTTAACAAAGTTAATTTTTAAGTTAACGAAAATACGAGATGTTACAGTCTCCCCAACTTAAAAGAATTTCGTCCCGAAATTAAGAATGAACTTAAATAAGCAAAAGAATTAAAATGAAAGATAAGTGTACAACCTAAAAGTGGTTGACGTTTAATTACAGATGAAACGCTTCACTTTATGGAATCTTACAAGATTCTTGGCATGATGCATGCCAATTTGAACCCTTTCAGTGAAATGCGAGATGTTTTGAGATAAAATGTTGGAAAACGATGACGAGTTACCATGGGATGTTAGACTTATAAGCCACAACTTCTAGAATATCATTTCGTAGTAAAATGATGTTTAGAAATCAATATAAGACCAATAATGATAAGAAAGGTTAACCGTCGGGATTTAAAAATCCCAAACGTCACTATATGAAACTATCTTAACGCATATCTTGTGGATATGTATTTCTCCTTTGACCAACCATCGGTCTAAGAATAATACAGTATGCAAAGATTTTGGAATGAGTTCACGACGATGATTAAGAACATTATTAAAAGCAGAAAATGAATCGATCATCCAAAATTATTGATCGATGTTTAAACACATACTACGGTATACAACTATTTGAGATAGATGCAAGTTAATTTCTAGACCCATTATCTCATATGAGTCAATATGAGATTTGTCAATCGGTTTATAATGCACCAATTGTCATCATAACCTTTTAAGATAAAAAGCATTTTAGTTGAAAGAAAAGTTAAACAGTAGATCCATAGGATCACGAATGCTAGGTCTTGTCATATGTGAAGGTAAGACACTTGGACACATACCAAGTTACGTCTTTTCCTTTATGTTAAACCCATGACTACAAGTTACAAAGGTTTATGAACCTCCACGTCACAATGTAAGTAATAATGAGTCTTGTTGATCGAAATCAAATAGAGTTTTAAAGATTTCCAAGGTTAAGGATTCAAAAGCGATTCAAGTAATGACGTAAACAATAAGAAAGGTATTTGTAAACATGTTTTGCAAGGTAGCAATCTCTAAGTACAGTTTACATATGCAGTTCAACAAACCATAAGCACAGTTGAGAACGTTCGTATGACTAGAAAGACATGAGCATAAGTTGATAATGTCTTTATTTAGCAGAAAAATTGTCTAGGAAGACTACCATCACACAATCATGTATTGATGATATCTCAAAATAAAAGTTGATAAGTAGGGAATAAATGGTTCGATGTAGCTAGATCAAATCAAAAACATAAGGATAAAGGAAAAGAAATCGAGTTAAGAATTTAAATGCTTCCAAGCTTGGAATCAAAATCAACCTAAAGCGATCGGGTCTCCTTTCAAGTTCAGAGATCATGCTTTGGCTTGATAGGTCGAAACACGAATATTGTTTCACCCTTCAAGTTACTATATGCTTCTCGTCACTTGATTACAACCTCGGTAAGTTGAAGATCAAGAAATGAGAATAGTCATGAAGGTGTGGTTTTCACTCCTAACTTGATGGTGTATACCCAAGGTATGACCACTAACTTACCAATCAAAAAGTTCGATCCCAACTCATTGTTGAGGATCCACAGAAATAAAACGAGGTAACTCACCATTAAGGTAAGGGAATCACTCCTATCTTAACGATGAAGTTTTACAAAAACAAAATATAACAGGATGAACTTCTTCATCAAAATCCAGAATTCACTCCTACTTTGATGAGGTCGTTCCATTTGAGAAAATACCATCCATGAAAATAAAATTATCATCAAGGTATGGAATTCACGCCTATCTTGATGATTAAGCTTCATGATAACAATAAACAATCGAAGATTGACATTTGTCACCAAAGTACGGGTTTCAATCCTATTTTGGTGAGATCATGTCACTCATGAAATGCAAGTTCCAAGAAAATAATTGAAGTCAGTTCTCAAGATAAGGAAATCACCCCGATCCAGAGGATGAAATTTCATAAAACACACAATTGAAAGCCATTTATCGAATGAAGAATTATCCCCAAAGTAAGGGAATCACCCCTGTTTTGATGAGTTAGAATCATTTAGGAGATACGAGTGTTCTTAATCATGGTTGACTTGCAAACTCTTGCATCTCCCACGATGCAAACGGTTCAAGGTTCGACTTAACAACGAAAGGAAAAGTATATCAATTAGAAATTCAGAAATTTCAAGTTACATCTATGTAACAAAAGGGAAATCATGTTTACAAAATTTAAGGTCAAAGTTCGAGGTAACAGAATTAGTTATGATGGTGTTCAAATCTTGAATGGTTTAAATTAGGAAGACTAAATCAAGGACAAGAATTATTCAACACCACAGTGAGATGTGAACATTCGTTTCACAACCGAAAGGAAATACATGGACTTCTCAAGATATGAGGTCAACCATAACCTTATTGAAGACATGCGTACTTATAAGTGGTCACTCATATCAAGGGTTTCAAGTCAAGTAAACGGATTCAATGGTCGAATCAGATCACTATTTACACTTTGCCTAGACAAAGTATCCCGAGATATAAAAAATTTCACCTTACAGCATTGCATGTCTTTAGTTATGGGACACATTTTTTTTTCAAGGAGATTTGAAAACCATAAGTAACGATTTAGAGTTTTGAAGACCAGTTGGTTCAGATTCCCAATATCTTTGAATACAACAAAAGTCATGTACACGTTGATCAAGGTATAGAAATAGTTACATGAAACGATGGGTTCAATACCGTTACACGTTACACGTTGAGCGTTTAAACGTAAGAGTCAAATGTAGGATGGGTTCAATATTAACAGGAACATTATTTAGGTTAAGAATGAGGAAATATATAAACTTTGATGATAAACCAGTTCAAGGATTCAAGGATTTTCAAGATGCAAAAGGATGGTTCCATTTGGTAACGCATTACCATTTGGAATCGTTGACACGTGAAGGTAAATTGACCCATTTGCCTTAGAGACTTGTGTATTGACCATAGTTTATCACTCATCCCAGAAATCCCCAGGTAAGCATAACAGGTCTTACAATGAGATTTATACGATATGCTTGCCTTAGCCCAAAGGCCTTTTGTCAGGAAATCCAGAATACAGATGTCTATGTGTCACACAAATTTCTTGGTTTATGAAATCAAAACCTTGATGAGATTTTCATAAATTAGACATAGAGTCTAAGGAATTAAACCCATGATAATAAGTGTAGATTTCACACGTCGTCGAGAATAAGTTTAGAAAGTTTCATTCGTCGGGGAGAATCAAAAAAAGTCAAAGTTAAGTTTAGGGAGACAAGTTGTCACACCCTCAAAATCCGCTAATGGGATTTTACCGTCAGGCGTGTGACACACCAGGATCTCAGATAAGCATCAGTTACACCAAACATAGTAAATACAAAACATCATATTAAGTAATTAGTTGTTCTAATCAAACATGAGTGTTTCAGACTTGCGGAAGCGTTTCGAAAACAGAAATCAATAGTGAATCGTTTCAACATGCGTTTCAACAATAGCGTTTCAACAAAATAAACCAGTTGAGTAGTGATGTATGCCATGCATGCATCCTAGTTAAGTTCTTAATCTTGTACGTTTCTGTGACCTGAGAAAACATGCTAAAATGTGTCAATATAAAGTTGGTGAGTCCACAGGTTTTAATCAACAAGAAATGTACCAGAAAAGCGTTTCACATAGTTTCATCAACCAGACATGTGTCCGAAAAGCGTTTCACATAGTTTCATCAATCAGACATGTGTCCGAAAAGCGTTTCACATGGTTTAGTATTTAAAGCATATCGATAGGTCGCGAGCCTATAAACAAGTTAGTTAGTGTTTCAAACCGAAGCTGACTGTGTGTGTTTAGTGCCTTTCCACCACGTCTTAACCGACCGTGGCAATCGTTACAGGTCAATTTAGCACCCGTTCTACCTCCAATCAAGCTAGCGCGACTAGCCCGGGCGGGGTTTGTCAGACCCAGTAGTACTACTCAAAATTACCTCGCTAATCGCGTTACTAACGGTTTGATACTGTAAGGACTTTCAAATGCGTTTCGCACTAACATAACAAGCGATATCAATAATACTGGCAACCATGACAAAAATAGTGTTTGCATGTTTCCTCCCCCAAAAAGAAAAGAAAGTAAAAAGGGGCCGTGGAACTCACCTTGAATTGATGTAATGTATATGAACAAGAACTTTAAAGAATAAGGTAATGCACGATCAAGCACGTTCAACACCTATTATTGATCGTAATTGAGTCTTTAAAATGTGTTCATGGTGAATAAATATATTTGGTAAGGTTCGAGTTGGTTTGGTTTAACATGTGACACGTACACAATTAGATGTATATATGTTACAAGATCTTGATAGGGTTATTTATGTATTAATAAATAATTATTAATAAGTGTTAAGTTTACCAAGTAATTATTTATATTTTGATTTCATTAGAAGGATTTCATATGTATATTTAAATATTTTGGAATTAAATATAAAATGTTGTGGTTTAATATGTAATTTATAATTACCTAAGGATAATTAAAAATGGTATTTCGATTAATAATAAGATAGTAATCTATACCATTTAATATATTTTATGAGAATAATATTCTTAAACATTTGGTGTAATTATAAAATATATTGTATCCGCTAGTACATAATGATTTAAATTACTATTTAGTGTCCATTTTATAAAAATAATTGTGTATGACATTTGTAAATAATAATTTATATAATTTTATGATTTTTGTGTTTATTTCATAGTTATACACAAATCAGAATCTATTTTTTTAAAATAAGTATTTTTAATATTTATAAATAATATTTTATAAAAATTTATTAAGGTTTTTAAATAAAAGAAATTTACAGAAAATAATTTTGTAATATTTAAAATAAGGAGAATTTATAGAATTTGTTTTTATAATTTTTAGAAATTTTTTCATATTTTTAAAAGGGTTAAAAAGCTTTAAAAAAATAAAAGAGGTTACCCGGGGTCGAACCCGGGACCTCACACTTGCACACACACACACCGAACCAGTGAACCAAGGCTCATAGCCGCGACAGAAAGCAGTTTCATATATTCTTAAAGTGTTTTACCCAGTTTCCCCCAAATCCCTTAGAACCCTAGTTTGATTTGATCCAAATTGAATGTTAATTCGATGTTAACAATCAAATTAGTGTTAGGGCTTTTAATCCCCATGAAAAACCGAACCAGTATGTGTATTTAATTACCCGAATGATGATGGTTTGAAGATGAACTGGTTGTCGAGTAGCTCGCTATTTTGATGAATCTGTTCGAGTGGAATTTGTTGATGATAATCGAATTAAACTTGCAGTAAGCTTCCTTAGTCGATGAGAAACAATAACCCTATGCCAATTTCGTACAAGAAAACTCGGAGGTGCGACTTCAATTGAGTTGCAGGTCCGAAAGAAAATGGTAATCGAATTTGAAGTGTTTGTATGTTTCAGATTGTATTGATAGGTGCATTCGATTGGGAACAGGTCTATGAGTATTTATACTGGGTTTAATTTGATTGTTAATATCGTTTGAGTGGAACTTGTTAGGTATTTGTTAGTGGATTCGATTAGTGGCCATTATCACAAAATCCCGAATACCTTTACCTAATTAAAGGTCACATTATAGTTGGAAATTCGTTCGCGATCATGTTGGTGCTTTGTGGGGTTCGAAAGGCCGGGTTTTAAGGCCGTTTGGCGATCGCCGGAGCCGCACCGGAGCATCGCCGGCCGGCGACCGGAAAAGCGGGGATGGGCGGGGGTTTTAGTGGTAATTTCATAAGTTACACAATTGGTCCCTGCAGTTTCTGTTTTTATTATTTTATGTCAAAACTTTCTTTTAAAGTTTCAAAAATTACAAAATATCCCCCTGAACTTCATTATTAATATTTATGATTACTATTATTATTTTCAATATTATTATTATTATTATTATTATTATTATTATTATTATTTGTTATCATTATTATTATTATTATCAATATTATTACTAAATTAATAAAAAAATTAATAAATACTATAAATCATAAATTTTTCCGGGTTGTCACATCATCCCCCTGTTACAGGAATTTTCGTCCCGAAAATTAAGAAGTACTGGCAACATTCTTGAACAGGTTAGGATGTTTGCGCATCATTTCGTCCTCTCGTTCCCAAGTAAACTCAGGACCACGCTTTGAGTTTCCACCTAATCCGCACAGTAGGGATCTTGCTATGTTTTAGGGTTTTGACTTCTTGATCCCTAATCTCTACTGGTTCTTCAATGAAACGAAGCTGTTCATCGATTTCCAGGAACAACAAGTGATTCATCAGCAATACACTTTCTTTCCAAATCGTACAATCCCTTTTCAGGGAGAGACTTTGAGTCAAACGTGATCTCATTGGTATTTTGGAGACTTTTGACGAATCACCTTATCCTGATGGTCTATCTTGGTTTCATGTTTTGATAACCAATTCATACGGTATTTAGTCTATGTCAAAGACATGATCTTCGTGTACTTTTGTGTAACCTCTAATTATTACCATTGGTCACTTTAACCGAGTTAATAATTTCTAGGTAACTAGCTAGGGTTAATGCTAAATTAAAGAATAATTCCAGTAGAATCAAAGCAATTATCAACCCTGGTAAATAGATGTGTAGCTATTGATGATAAGGTACGTACATGTAACAACATTTAGTCTTGTCGAATGTGGCTTGCTTCAGCCGTAAATGTATGACCGCGTAATGTATTACCTTGGTTTATATGACCTTTATTTCCATAATTTAACTGTTCTTACTTTCTATTTATAGCCATTTCCTAATTCTGATTGTTTCTAACTTGTCCTTGGGTCCTAATCGACCTAGGGCACACTTATGGTAATGGTCGGAACTCCAACCTTCTTAATGTCCCCGTTTAATGCATGTTAGCTTAATCGTATTAACCAACATAGCTAGGTTTACAACATTAGCATTCTTGTCTACCTTACCGCTAGATTGCTTGTTCAACCCTCCAACTTCTTTCTACTACTCACTAGATTTTTCCAGTGTCCTTAATCCTATTTGGTCTAATGTCATAAGGTATGACATCAGCTTTGTCAATTCATGGAGTTTGTCAGTATAAAGAGCACAACCTAACCCTACCATTGCACGGTTTTAGAATTACAATTCTAACTTTTGCATTTCATTCCTTAAGTAATAGTACTCAATCACCAAGGCTTTGAACTCACCTCAATAACCCTATATATAAGCATCACCGGTATACTAAGAATGTGCTTAAACCGGTTACACGACATCCTAATTTTCCTTAGCATCATCCCAAAGAATAACGTAATGTATGTATAGAGAGTATCATCCCTCTTCTATATTTCCTGTAGTTCACTTTCATTCTAAGCATTCAATCAGTTCCTCAATTACTGAAATACTAATTGGAGGAATGTCTCTTAAAATGATTGGAAATACCATGAAGGCTCTAAGTAGGACAGGACTTAAGTAATAGCAAGTGTTAGTAATGTTTTGTTACCCTTAGCAAGGTCTTACTAGAATTATGATCCTAGCACCCTAGGGTATAGAATAGAAACTTGTAATACTCATGATCGTTATCTCATGGTAAGATTAACCAGACTTCTCATGACAGAAAATTTCGGCTTGGTTTTTAGATAATCAAAACTACCAAATGCGACAGGCATCAGATCTATTCCTAACTCATGTCCAGATAATCCGAGTTTACATCCCTTAATGATGTGAGTTGCCTCAATTAGTTTCCTATCAGTTAATTCTATAGTGTAACTAGGTTCTATATCAACTAAGGTTACGTCCAGGAGTTTAATAAACTTGTTGGAAACAAAACTCTTATCGGTACCGATATCAAACAGTATAGAAGCAAAACGACCATTCAGAGGAAACGTACCAGTAACCACATCCTGATCATCCCTTGCCTCACCAGAACCAATCATAAAAACTCGACCTTTGGCACCATTTCCATTGTTGTTGTTTACATCATTGCCCCTGTTGCCATTCTTCAGTAGTGGGAAATCCTTCCTGTAATGGCCCTCCTTACCACACTCATAACAGCCCCTAGTCGCTCCGCCCTGGCGTTGTTGTTGAGGTTGTTGCCTAGCCATTAGATCACCCCTGCAATCCCTAGCAATATGACCCGTCTTGCCACATCTTTGACAACGAAAATGATCACACTGACCATAATGATGGAAGTTGCATTTGTTACACTTTAGGTTTTTTCCAACATAGTTGCTCGATCCCTGACCGTTGCTGTTGTTGTTCCGATTGTTGTTTGTGAAGCTTCTAGATGAATCAAACTTTCTGATTGGTTGTTGATCGGAGCTTGAAGACTTACTATTGTTACCATCCCATTTCCTTTTGTGTTCGAATGGTCCAGAGGTGGCGCCACGTTTAGGTAGGATACCATGTGCCACTGCCTGATCAGTGAGCTTGTGAGCCAGTCGAATAGCCTGCTGAATTGTGGCAGGATCAGCAGCTATAACACTAGCTTGGATTTGAGGAGCTAGGCCATCAATGTACTTTTCAATCCGTTTGTAGGCCGGGGTCACCATCTGGGGACATAGAGCAGCCAACTCGTGTGAACGAGTCGTGTACTCCTCAATTTCAGAGCCAGTCATTTTGAGATTCCAAAACTCTGCTTCTAGCTTCTAGACCTCGTTTCTGGGGCAATATTCTTCTTTCATCAGTGTTTTGAAATCATCCCAAGGCATACCGTTAGCAGCATCAAGTCCTAAAGTCTGGACCTGTGAGTTCCACCATGTCAAAGCTGGTCCTTCCAGTGTACCGGAGGCGTACTTGACACGACTTCCAGCAGGACAGTTGCACATGGCGAACACTGACTCAAGCTTCTCTAGCCAGCGAAGTAGTGTGACAGCACCTTCAGAACCGCTGAAAGAGTGAGGCTTACAGTCCATAAACATCTTGAAGGTACAGGCTGTTGGGCCTCCTTGATTCAGATTCTGGTTGTTCTGGTTCTGGTTGTGGATCTGTTCATAAGCTATGAGCGCATTAGTAACACGCTCATTAATGATGGCATCCAACTCAGCTTGAGTCAGGTTGATGTTTCCGTGTCCCCTCGGGCGTCCAGGTCTCCTTCCAGACATGATTCTTCAATTCACAATGTACGACAGTCACTATCGAATTATAACTATTAATAACATTAATTTGTTTCATAATGGAGGATTTGTTTGCATATCGATAGTGAGGTTTCATGAGAACCGAGACAAGTACGATAGAGTTAAGGAAGTAATGTGTGTTGTTCTCCTTGTTTGTCATCGTGTGTGTTTGAAAAGAGTTTCGCGTTTCCAAGTGGTAAGGGTAGGTTCGAGTTGTCGTTGCTTCAACTTCGAGAGTGAAGAATCATGTGTAGATGTTGGAAGTGAGCGAGCTGAACTCCCCACCCCTCTATTAGTCGAGGATGATACATGTGACCTAGATATTTGTGTATCTTGACCATAGTTTATCACTCATCCCAGAAATCCCCAGGTAAGCATACCAGGTCTCGCAATGAGATTTATGCGATATGCTTGCCTTAGCCCGAAGGCTTTTTGCCAGGAAATCCAGAATACAGGTGTCTATGTGTCACACAAATTTCTTTGGTTCATAGAATAAAACTTTAGAGAGAAATTAAAGGCAAAAGTTATCAGTTTCTTTTCCTCAGGTATATATGTGTCATAGAAATATGTTAAAGCAACAGTTCTCGGCATCTAAAGTTAATAAGTACAGCTTAGTAATCTATGTGTGTGTAACTAATGCAAATCCAGCTATAGTCTAAAATGCAATGCAAATGAGATGCAAAGTCCATTTTAGTTCGCTATAACTAATGCTCTGATACCAATCTGTCACACATTCAAAATCCGCTAACGGGATTTTACTGTCAGGCGTGTGACACACCAGGATCTCAGATAAGCATCAGTTACACCAAACACAGTAAATACAAAACATCATATTAAGTAATTAGTTGTTCTAATCAAACATGAGTGTTTCAGACTTGCGGAAGCGTTTCGAAAACAGAAATCAAGAGTGAATCGTTTCAACATGCGTTTCAACAATAGCGTTTCAACAAAATAAACCAGTTGAGTAGTGATGTATGCCATGCATGCATCCTAGTTGAGTTCTTAATCTTGTGCGTTTCTGTGACCTGAGAAAACATGCTAAAATGTGTCAACATAAAGTTGGTGAGTCCACAGGTTTTAATCAACAAGAAATGTACCAGAAAAGCGTTTCACATAGTTTCATCAACCAGACATGTGTCCGAAAAGCGTTTCACATAGTTTCATCAACCAGACATGTGTCCGAAAAGCGTTTCACATGGTTTAGTATTTAAAGCATATCGATAGGTCGCGAGCCTATAAACAAGTTAGTTAGTGTTTCAAACCGAAGCTGACTGTGTGTTTAGTGCCTTTCCACCACGTCTTAACCGACTGTGGCAATCGTTACAGGTCAATTTAGCACCCGTTCGACCTCCAATCAAGCTAGCGCGACTAGCCCGGGCGGGGTTTGTCAGACCCAGTAGTACTTTCAGTTACCTCGCTAATCGCGTTACTAACGGTTTGATACTGTAAGGACTTTCAAATGCGTTTCGCACTAACATAACAAGCGATATCAATAATACTGGCAACCATGACAAAAATAGTGTTTGCATGTTTCCTCCCCCAAAAAGAAAAGAAAGTAAAAAAGGGCCGTGGAACTCACCTTGAATTGATGTAATGTATATGAATAAGAACTTCAAAGAATAAGGTAATGCACGATCAAGCACGTTCAACACCTATTATTGATCGTAATTGAGTCTTTAAAATGTGTTCATGGTGAATAAATATATTTGGTAAGGTTCGGGTTGGTTTTGTTTAACATGTGACACGTACACAATTAGATGTATATATGTTACAAGATCTTGATAGGGTTATTTATGTATTAATAAATAATTATTAATAAGTGTTAAGTTTACCAAGTAATTATTTACATTTTGATTTCATTAGAAGGATTTCATATGTATATTTAAATATTTTGGAATTAAATATAAAAATGTTGTGGTTTAATATGTAATTTATAATTACCTAAGGATAATTAAAAATGGTATTTCGATTAATAATAAGATAGTAATCTATACCATTTAATATATTTTATGAGAATAATATTCTTAAACATTTGGTGTAATTATAAAATATATTGTATCCGCTAATACATAATGATTTAAATTATTATTTAGTGTCCATTTTATAAAAATAATTGTGTATGACATTTGTAAATAATAATTTATATAATTTTTATGATTTTTGTGTTTATTTCATAGTTATACACAAATTAGAATCTATTTTTTTTAAAATAAGTATTTTTAATATTTATAAATAATATTTTATAAAAATTTATTAAGGTTTTTAAATAAAAGAAATTTACAGAAAATAATTTTGTAATATTTAAAATAAGGAGAATTTATAGAATTTGTTTTTATAATTTTTAGAAATTTTTTCATATTTTTAAAAGGGTTAAAAAGCTTTAAAAAAATAAAAGAGGTTACCCGGGGTCGAACCCGGGACCTCACACTTGCACACACACACACACCGAACCAGTGAACCAAGGCTCATAGCCGCGACAGAAAGCAGTTTCATATATTCTTAAAGTGTTTTACCCAGTTTCCCCCAAATCCCTTAGAACCCTAGTTTGATTTGATCCAAATTGAATGTTAATTCGATGTTAACAATCAAATTAGTGTTGGGGCTTTTAATCCCCATGAAAAACCGAACCAGTATGTGTATTTAATTACCCGAATGATGATGGTTTGAAGATGAACTGGTTGTCGAGTAGCTTGCGGTTTTGATGAATCTGTTCGAGTGGAATTTGTTGATGATAATCGAATTAAACTTGCAGTAAGCTTCCTTAGTCGATGAGAAACAATAACCCTATGCCAATTTCGTACAAAAAAACTCGGAGGTGCGACTTCAATTGAGTTGCAGGTCCGAAAGAAAATGGTAATCGAATTTGAAGTGTTTGTATGTTTCAGATTGTATTGATAGGTGCATTCGATTAGGAACAGGTCTATGAGTATTTATACTGGGTTTAATTTGATTGTTAATATCGTTTGAGTGGAACTTGTTAGGTATTTGTTAGTGGATTCGATTAGTGGCCATTATCACAAAATCCCGAATACCTTTACCTAATTAAAGGTCACATTATAGTTGAAATTCGTTCGCGATCATGTTGGTGCTTTGTGGGGTTCGAAAGGCCGGGTTTTAAGGCCGTTTGGCGATCGCCGGAGCCGCGCCGGAGCATCGCCGGCCGGCGACCGGAAAAGCGGGGATGGGCGGGGGTTTGGGTGGTAATTTCATAAGTTACACAATTGGTCCCTGCAGTTTCTGTTTTTATTATTTTATGTCAAAACTTTCTTTTAAAGTTTCAAAAATTACAAAATATCCCCTGAACTTCATTATTAATATTTATGATTACTATTATTATTATCAATATTATTATTATTATTATTATTATTATTATTATTGTTATCATTATTATTATTATCAATATTATTACTAAATTAATAAAAAAAATTAATAAATACTATAAATCATAAATTTTTCCGGGTTGTCACACAAGTAACTAAGTTTTAAGCATACATAAGGCAATCCTATGCTATGACATCAAGTTGCACAAAAGGCATAGCATTATGTAGCATTCAAACAATATGTAAGCACAAAAGTATAAGGATATTTCTATTAGGTTCATGCAACTATAGTCTAGGTCACCATTTCTAATAACCTAAATCCCTATAGTTATGGGCTCTGATACCAATCTGTCACACCCCAACCTTGACGGCGGAAACGTCGAGGTGTGAGAGTTAAGATCGTTCACAGCCACATAACGCTATTATTAAATCCAAATATTATTCATAAGTTTGAAAAGTACATTACAAGCATAAGTCTTAATAATGAAATAAGTTTCAACATGACATAACAAACCACAATCAATTGATTTTATTAACTAGGTCCAAGTCCTAGATTATGCCAGCAACATAAGTGCACTTCAAACTTGGGGGTTTTCCTGAAACATGATAAAAATAAAGGTCAACGATAAATAGTTGGTGAGTTTCCAAGGTTTTCATACATAATATGAAAAGATTACAAGTAGCAATTCATGTCATAGGTTAAAAGCTAGTAAGGTTATAGAACACATGTCGTTACAACCAAACCTCGACTTGATTACAAGTATATAAGATTGGCTAAGTGTATTTGGTTCCCTAGTACACAAGCATACGGCTCCTAGGAGTCGGCAATACATCGACTTTAGCACCAAATAGGCTTGTCAGGCCCAAAGATCTAAGACGTCGCCAGGCTAGCAATAGTTAATGATTGTAAACAAACTATGTATCTCATATAATCATTTACAACACACAAATAATCATGACAAAATATAAAGATGAATTGCAAGTGCTTTACAAGTCTCAAATGTTTATAAGTGTAAGTTGTATAAGTATCATGTTTCATCCCAAAGTGTGAAAGTATATAAAAAGGGGCAAGGAAAACTCACTTGGCAAATAAGTATTTATTTGATGATTAATAAGTAGAATGATAAGCGTCGTTCCAAAGTAAACCGTCACAAGGCACCTAGTTATACACGTATATATTTACAAGGTTAAGATTAAGGTTAATAATAAGATTAACGTTCAAATAAGCATTAGGGTTAAGATGGGGTTTTTAATAAGTAATAAGTTTATAAAGTAATTATTTACATTTTTAATCCTCTTGAAGAATTATATATATAAATATTTTAGAAATGCCCCTAAGTATAAACATTTATAAGATTCAATATAAATACAGTTCTATAATTATTTAGCATTAATTGGAATGACGTTTTGATTAATAGCAAATTATTAATCTTAACCTTTAGTTAGTATATTTTATAAAAAGAATAATAATTTGTGAAATTATAAGAAATCAAATCATTATAATGATTAAATTATAAAACGTAAATAAAATTTTATAATTAACATAATTAATCTATAATTAAAGATAACGTAATGACTAATAATAATTTAGTGATTTCAACTATTTAAAGTTTATTTTTATAAAAATAAACTAATTATAATATTTGTTAATGATATTTTGTATAAAAATTATTAAGGTTTTTAAAGAAATAATTCTGCAGAAAATCATTAGAAATAACCAAAGTTTATAAATTGATTTTTATAATTTTTAGAAATTTTCTATAATTTTTTAAAGACTAAAAAGGCTTAAAAAATGTGTTGAGGGTGCCCGGGTTCGAACCCGGGACCTCAAGTCCATAATGAGAGAGTGTAACCAGTAAACCAGGGCCTTGGCCTTGGTTTACTTTCGGTTTTAAAATGTTAAAAACCATATAAACAGAAATCCCTAATTCTCAAGAACCCTAGAACGATTTTGATCAAATTGAACATCGAATCATACAAGTTAATGGAAACCAAGTTAGGGCTTTGATCACACATGTAAAATCTAGTTTGTGTATGCATTTAATTACCTGAATTGAGGTTAATCCGATGGTAATAAGAAGAACCAAGTCGAGACAGAGGATATTCGATTCAGGTTAAGTTTGTTGATAAATTCCCAATCGCTTGTAGAGTAAGCAACTCTGGATGATGAGAAGCAAAAGCCCTCAATCAATTGCATGTTAAAGATCTCAGAATGGGGCCTTGGCATGAGTTGCAGGTCGAGGAAGATGATAGTGATCGAACACGGGGTGTGTGTGTTTCAGGTGAAATTAAGTGTAGTATTCGATTAAGGATTGGCATATGCCCGTTTATGTTGAGTTAAATTGGATGTTTATGATGTGTAAATGCTCGAACGGCTAGAGCGTTCAAGGCTACGTTTACCCTCTTCGATTAAACTTCGTAACTGGCGTTTAAATGTGTGTTTTTGTTGTGTACGAGTTCGAAACGGTTTCCAGCAGTGATTAGCATTGATTAGCGCATCGGATTTGTGGGTTAAATGCGGTTTTGGAGTCGCCGGAGTCGCGACCGGAGTGGCCGGACTCCCTACCGGAATTGCGGGTTGATCAAGGGGGAAAAGAAAAGAGTTTTGGAATAATTACACAAATGGTCCCTGTGAATTCCAAGAGTTTCCATTTGAGTTTTATAGTTTTGATTAAGTTATAATTATTTACAATTTAGCCCTTGAAGTTCTAAATTGTTGTTATTTTATGTAAAAGATATTATTAATTATAAGTTTTAATATATTAAAAACTATATTACTATTATTATTAATGTTATTATTAACATTATTATTATTAGTATTACTATCCATAATAGTAATAATAATATCATTATTATTATTATTATTATTATTATTATTTTAGATTATTATTATTTTAAAATTTAGAAAAATAAGTAAACATTATAACACTTATAATGTTATTATTATTCATTAAATTAATTTGTTAATCACCAAATTAATTATTATGTATAACAAACCTCAAAGTTTCAAACTTGACATAAAAGGTCCTTTTAAGATTTAACAAAGTTAATTTTTAAGTTAACGAAAATACGAGATGTTACAGAGGGGATGATCGGCGAAGGAGACCGCAGGGGAGGAACCGATTACTCAGTCAAGGGAGGAACGAATCGCGCAGCGGGAGGAAGGGGGCCAGGGGCTGATCGGGTGGGTGGGGTGGGTTAGAAGGGAAGAAATAGATGACTCGGTCAGTTCAACAGTCCGGGTCAGAACTACCAGTCAGACGAATCAAACGCACTGACTGGCTGACCGGGTCAGCCAGTCAGTGGTCAGACGTTGGGTCAGTAAAATCAAACAGGACCTTAGGCCGATACGATTGGATCCATGGCAACACATGAGCAAATGGTTTAAAAACAATGATATCACACCCCTCTCACACAATCCATGCGAGGATGTTTTGAGATTTGGTAAGCTAAGAGCCAAATCTTAATCAGTCACTATTACACAAACACGTATCTTTTACAGATTTTTGCTACGGAAAAATTTCATTGCAAATTTATTACGGATTAGTTACGAGTTTGCTATGGACACATTTTGCTACGATTTGCTTTCGGACAAACCATAGCAAAATATGTTCATAGTAAATCTATAAGAAAATTCATAGCATTAGGGCATTTAATTCATTATACAAATAAAAACTTAAATCAAAGGGAGAACTGCATATTCATATCAAATCTATAAGAAAATTCATAGCATTAGGGCATTTAATTCACTATACAAATGAAAACTTAAACCAAAGGGAGAATTGCATATATCCTACTCTTCACCAAAATCAAAAGATTTTTATAATGACTTAAATACCCCTAACTTAACCAACATAATTAACTAAATTAATGTAAATGGATAAATTCAAAAAACCAATAACCAAGAAGAAAAGAAAATTTTGTTGAATGGGAATGACAAAACTGACAAAACTTAAGGCAGAAAATTAACTCCTTTTTAACTTTCTAAGAGCATTCATAACCCATTCTCCATATATATGTGAGTGTGTGCTTTATATTATGAGGGATGGTTGTAAGTGATTATGAGTGAAAGAGTTAGAAAATTTATGGGGATTGTATCGTGTTTCTCCATATTTGGGAAAACAGTGTACAACCCTTATAATTTTTTTAATATTCTTAAAATTGATTATGAGTGGATGAGAGATAAAATATAATGACAAATGTATGAAAAATATTATTTAATTAAAAAATAGAAAAAAAATAGTGATTTTTAGTGTAATTATAAGGATGATGGATGGATTGTGAATGCTTTAACAAAAATCAATGTTACCACGTCATGATTATGTGTATTTTTTTTTCAAATTTCACTTTTACCATTATAATATATATGATATACACTTTACACATTTGATTTTTAGTATTTTGATTTTTAATAGCTTTTATATGTTAACTTAAGTATGTTACTCTGACTAATTTCATTTCAAGACATCTCGGTATAAAATTTTTTAGAAATTATATATAACATATGGTATTTTTCAAATTTAATTACTAAGTTTATCGATCGATAGTAACTTGCTGATATCATAAAAACTAAAACTTATATTGATTGAAAAAGCATTGGTAATATATATGTATATATATGTATATATATATGTGTGTATATATGTGTATATATATGTATATATGTATTAGACAAGTTGTAGATACTTATGTATATGTCTTATTCTAGAGGGTATTAGAGTGTATTTTTGTAGTCTATTTATATCTTGTAATCTCTTATTCACAAATACACAATATACAATACAATTCATTTACGTTGTTTATTTTGGTATCAAGAGCCAAAATCTCACAAACCCTAATTTTTTTTTCTGCCGTCACTCATCCCTGCCATCTTTGCTGCCATGGCCCTTCTTGTCTCCTTCACCAGAGCTGAAAAATAGTCTTACAACTCCCACAAGTTTGGTTTTACTCTCTCTACAACCAATTATGGCCACTGGAAAACACTCATCCAACCATTCCTTGTTACTAACAAACTGTTTTCCTATGTTGATGGCATCATTCCCTGCCCAGAACCCTTCATCACTGTTCTGGCTATTGACATGGCCGAGCCGCCACTTCGCCAACCGAACCCAAATCATGCAACGTGGGTGTCTAATGATGCTCATGTTCGCATGTTAATCCTATCTACAATCTCTGAGGGTGCCTTCCAGCATGTTCAGGGTGATACCTCCCGAGAATTATGGCTTGCTCTTGAACGTGCCTTTGCCCCTCACACTATCTCCCGTGAATACACGCTCAAGTCACAGCTTCTTCGTCTGAAGATGGAACCCGATGAGACCAGTGCTGCCTATCTTCTACGTGCACGTGAGTATGCTGATGCCCTTACCAATATTGGTGAACCGTTCAAAGAAAAAGATCTTGTTATGCTAGTTGTTACTGGCCTGCGTGAGGAATATGATGGCTTCAAATCACAGATTGTGGGTCAACAATTTCCCACTGCATTTTCAGATTTACATGCCCTTCTTTCTGATCATGATTACATGCTCAAGAAGTCTACAGCAGCCCCTGTTCAAGCCTTTACAGCCACAACGCCACCAGCCACTTCTCCATCCGTAGTGGCTCCTTCATTGCCCCCTGACACGGTTCATGCCCTTCAACAGGTTCTGTCACAACTGGGCCTTCAACTTCAGCCACAATCTTCGTTCTCACAGCCCGCTGTCCTACAACATCAAGCAAATTATGCCTCTCGGGGCCGTGGTCGTGGGTGGTATAGCCGGGGTCGTGGCAATCGTAACAATTCTAGGAACCACAACAACAATTCTAGTCTTCACAATGTTAATTGTAGTAATAGAAATCAATTCTCTTGGGCCTCTAATTAAAACATGGTTTTTGATACTTGTAACAGGTGCGGAATTGGACAGATTCCATCTCAGTGTCCTAACAGGGATCCCAGTACTATGAGGTCTCCTCCACCTTCAGCAAACTTTGCTGACTACCGTCCCCAGGCAACAACTACTTGGCTTCCGGACACTGGTTGCAGTGGCCACTCTGCTATGGATCATCACAGCCTTGATCACTCAGAACCCTACTATGGTAAGGATTCTCTTTATGTTGGTAATGGTGAAAGTCTCCCTATTTTACACATTGGTTCAACCAAAATCTACTCCCCACACAAAACCTTTACCCTTTCAAACATCCTCCATGTTCCTAAACTAAAACAAAACCTTCTTTTTGTTCAAAAATTTGCTATGATAATAATGTCTATTTTGAATTTCATTCTACCTTTTTTGTTGTGAAGGACACGTTTACACGGAAAACCCTCCTCACAGGTCCAAGTGACAACGGACTTTACTCTCTCCGCCTTCCTCTTCAACGTCCAGTTCACCGTGTTGCCTTTTCTGCTGTTCGTGCATCTTCTGACACATGGCATCGAAGACTTGGACATCCACATCCAGATCTTTTGAAGTCAATGTTATTTACATTTTCTCTTCCTGTTAGCAATAAAAGTTTGAGTATCTCCTGTAATTCTTGTCACATGGGGAAATCCTCAAAACAACATTTATTATCTTCATCTTTTAAAAGTACTCAGGTTTTGGATTTAGTATTTTGTGATGTTTGGGGTCCTGCTCCTATTAAATCCTTTAATGGTGATTCTTATTTCTTATTATGTGTTGATCATTTTACTCGTTACATGTGGTTTTTTCCATTAAAACACAAGTCAGATGTTTGTGCCACCTTTAAAACTTTCCATGCTATGGTTGAAAGACAATTTACAACTAAACTTAAATCTATTCAAACAGATTGGGGAGGAGAATTTCGACCTCTTTCTCCTTTTCTCTCTTCCTTGGGCATTATTCATCGTCTCTCATGCCCTCACACAAGTGAACAAAATGGTTTTGTTGAGAGACGTCACAGACATGTGGTGGAAACGGGTCTTACTCTTCTGGCCCAGTCAGGTGCTCCTAAACGGTTCTGGAATTTTGCTTTTGATACAGCCGTTTATCTGATTAACAGGATGCCTTCTCATGTTGCTTCCAAAATATCTCCTTTTGAACATCTTTTTAAACAAAAACCTGACTATTCTTTACTAAAGGTTTTCGGTTGCCAGTGTTATCCTCATCTCCGCCCTTACAATTCTCACAAAATGGACTTCCGCTCCCTACCTTGTCTCTTTCTTGGTTACAGTCCAGCCCATCATGGTTATTGTTGCCTTGATCTCAAAACAAATCGCCTATACGTTGCACGCCATGTTCGGTTTCATGAACAATATTTCCCTTTTCTTCATCCATCTTCCCTTCTATCGCCACAATCCCAACCTGACCCTTACTTCTCCTCTTTTCCAATATCTTGTTGCTCTTCATCACCACCTGCAACAGAACCTGTTTCTAGCCAACCGACTCTGCCCGTTTCTGACCTACCAACCAGTCTGCAACCACCTCACCCAAATCTCCCAAACCAGCCCTCTACTGAACCCCAAACATCCCTTCCACAACAGCCCGCTCCTGAACAACAAACCAGCCCCGCACCTGACCAAACTAGTGCACAATCATCCCCAACCATTCCCGGCCCACAATTGGCCCAGTCATCTAACACTGCTTCTGTTGAAACACAACCGCACCAACCTGACCCACCCAATACCTCCACCAGACCAGCTCATCTTTGCCAAAACCCTCCTAAAACTAAATGTTATGACCCCTCGGCCTTTCACACCACAACCGAACCAATTGTAACTGAACCCACAACTTTCACTGTTGCTAACAAGGATCCTCACTGGCAACAATGTAACACCCGTACTTTTTGTTGTTTCATTTTTAGTCCTTGTTCCTTGTAATTCATCAATTCATACCCTTGTACTCTTGAGTCTTGATCAATGGAAGTATTATTAAAAGTTATTCTATATACTTATATGTTACACATGCTTAAAAGAAAAGTTATATGCATTCAAATATACTTACGACACGCTGTAAATATAAAACCAGTCGGAATCATACGTAACCGGGTGTTCATGAGCGAACCCAACTAACTTGTAAACAAGCCCAAATCTTTAAAACATAATTAAGGTTCTTAAAACACGTAAAATAACACAAAAGAAAAGCCCAAAACCAAGTCCAATGGTCCAAGCTCAACACAAACACAAGTTTGTGATCGTAACTCTCGAACCGTATCAAGATCAATGCACCAAACCCAATTCTCAGTACCATGAATGTTAAAGTACTTTTATCCATATGAAAGTACTCTGAAAATGGTGAACGTAGAAAAAAACCGCATACGAAACGGAGTTATAACGAAGCGGAAATCGCGACAAGTTTGATGGTTTTGTTGACTAGTCAAACCGAAACCCACTCGGGTTTAAGCCCATTTTCCCTTTTTTTTAACCTAATTAAAGCCCATTAAACCCAACTCCTTCCCTTTATAAACTAGCCTTCACCCCCACAAAACACTTTTACACTTCACATCCCACCAAAACACTCTCAAATTCTCTCAAAGTCCTCTTCTTCTTCACAAAAATTCTGCACAAAACCTTCAAGGTTAGAACACCATTCCAACCCATTTTTCTTGCTTCTAACACTTAAAGCTTGCATCTAGCTTCATGGATACACCTCTAGGACTATCCCCAATGACTTTGCCTTGGCAACATTGAGTGGAAGCCATCTATAATGAGGTCCAAAAGCTAGTTTTACAAGGCTGAATTTTTATTTTGTTTTTGTCCTTGATGTTTTTAATCTTTTAACAAGCTTTAATCTTATTTTAAAACATACTGAACCACTTGGAACAAACCCATGGACTATCCTCTAGGTTTACAATGGTAAACACTAAGGGGGAAGGCACCTAAAATGGGTTCCCAAGTGGCTAAACTTTATGAAATTGTTGCTCTTGGGTTTACCTTGTTCAAACTTGTATTTTCCTTGAACCAAACCTTGTCTCCAACAAACCTCATTGTTGGATGACTTGAGTTAAGGTAAAAATCCAGAAATGAATGAGTTTTGAACTTAACTTTATATCTTTTTATTACTCAAGTAATCTAAAATAACAACAAGTGTGATAAACCAAACTAAGTATTCAACTTTATCATGTTGAAAAGCTTATGTTAAGGTTCAAATGGCAATCTTGAAAAACTTTGGTTCTTCAAGTAGGGCTTTCCCACCATAACTCACCCGGATTACTTGAGATATTATATGTAGTATATCTATACTTTAAACATTTAAACTATTATGTAAGTATTTACAAAGGTTTGTGGATTATTACCCTACCTTCGTATCTCATGACCTCCTTCGAGGAGGGTACACTAACGTACTAACTTTACCATCCGAATCTCCAACACTAGTTGGTGAATTGTGTTTTGGTCCGCCATTGGCGATACATGACTTCTATGATTCTATATACATACGTACAAGTACTCAAATCCGAGTCTAAGACAAACCCGTTTTCCTTGTTAGGTTAACCGGTGTCTAATCCTCCCAAATCCATCTACTCACGACTCGGAACTTTTCCTATCGAAACCGTGAGTCATACTTCACCCCTTTTATTTTAACACTATTTGGGTTGCAACATGTACCATTTATCAAATACACTCAAGCATACATTCAATCAAACTTATTCTAAAACTCAATTCATACAAACATGCTTACTTGTTATACTATTAGTGAATACATTCTAGAATACATTATCTTGCAAGCAATCTAAACCTCCCTTAACATGTATAGCGCTATAGGACTAGCACATCCGCCCTATTATGATGGGTTTATGTTAAGTTATCAATCTTTACGGTCTTGCTCACTTTTGATGCTAAGATTACGCTAGTGGACACTTTGGTTTGATTATGGCTTTGCATGCTAGCAATGTACAAACTTTAGTATACTTTACTAATGTTGAATTGAGATTTATTCACTATTATGCTATGTATACAAATTTGTATGCTCACCAACATATTCATATGTTGACCAATATTTTATACATATTGCAGGAAATGCTTGAAGCTTTATCAAGAAATTCAATTAGGTGGACCTAGAAACACACCAAATCTATCATTTTGTTATGTTTGTTTTAGACTTGTATTTCTCCAAATTATTGTATGTTTATTTGAAACACTGTAATGTTACGTTGATTAATGAAAATGAAATTTAATCTTAATTTATTGTCACTTTAGTTCTATGATGTCTTTGAACAATCATCATTTCTCGCGCCCCGATGTTTCCGCCATCGGTTGGGGTGTGACAGATTGGTATCAGAGCCATAGTTATAGGGAATTAGGAAAACTTCCATGTTTTGACCTAGACTATGACTAAGGACTCCCATTAGTAATGCTTATGATTTGTTTGAATATCTTATGTTTATGCCAAAAAAAAACTCGAATCTATCTAATCTTGCCCCTCATCTTATTCTCGGCTAGAAAGAAATACACCTTTCCTAAGGTGTAATCATGCGACGACGATACGAAGACACTTGTATTTTACAAATGAAACGAACTCACCAAAATAGGAGTGAATCCCTTACTTTGGTGATGACTTTCAATCCGCCATTATTGTTTTTATGAAATTAGACCATTAAAATAGGAGTGATTTCCTTACCTTGATGACAATTTCACTTATTATACTCTTGTGGACCCTTACCAACGAGTTAGGATTAATTTCCTTACCTTGATGGATAAGTACCAACCACGTTTAGGGAATGACACCACCAAGTTAGGAGTGATATCCATATCTTGGTGACTAGTCCCATTCTTTGATTTTCAATCTCACCAAAGTCTTAAGATTTTGATTGACAAGGGACATGTAGTAACTGGAAGGGCGAATACCGTTACCCGACTTGTCGGCGAGAGTATTCCAACCCATTAAGCCAAAGCATGATTCCCGAACTCAAAAGAAGTCTTGACTACTTTGGATTAGTCTTAGTTCCAAAACCGAAACATTCCAAGCCTTAATCGAATTTCTTTTATATTTGTATTTATTTTACGCATTTATGCTATACTCTTTTTCCTCTTGTCAAGAGCGAATCATCCGAATCGCGCTAATCTCTCGACCTCAGACACTAATAATCAAGAACCAACAAAAACTTAAAAGCTTTCATTATTTTTTTTATCTAATTTTTTTGAGTGGTTATATGATTCATTATGAGAACCAATTTGAAACCTACTTGTTTAGGTGTTATGTTATAATGCTCTAAATATGCAAAAAATTATGTTAAACACTATTGATCAAGTCTCATCATTCTCTTTAACCTACATTGTAGATGTCTTCCAAATCCCATAGAAGCTCCAAGCAAAGTTCCAATAAGAAAATGGTCGCTTTCATGGCTAAGCCAATGGCTCGAGTTATTCCCGATATTGTTAAGCAAATCAATGCCAACCCTAGCCCGAACACTTCAGTTGAATCCCGAAACCCTGGTCCTAAAACCTCAGCCTTTTCCTATAAGCACTTCAAGTCATGTGGCCCTAAACCTTTCACGGGTGAAGAGGGTGCCTCCAAGATGCTTGAATGGTTCGATAGCATCGAAGTCACTTTCATCAATAGTGAATGTCCCGATGAGCTTCGGACTCGTAGTGCCACTGGTGTTTTCACATCGAGGGCACTTGAATGGTGGAAAAGTGAAAGGAGCACTCGTGGAAACGAGGTCGCCTTCGCTCTACCATGGGAAGAAGTGAAGCAACTCATGATAGATGAGTTTTTCCCTCCTCATGAGATGCAAAGTCTTGAAAAGGAATTCTGGAACCTCAAACAAATTGGAGGAAACAACTTGACTTACACCATTCGCTTCAAGCAACTTAGTATCCTTGTCCCTCACTTGGTCAACACCACCGACCGAGCCATAGCCAAGTACATAAAAGGCCTTCCTCCTATTATCCATGACTCCGTCACCATAGCCGAACCATTCTCAGTTGAGCGAGCCATCCGGTTGGCGGCTACCTTGTCCAACAACCAAGTGAAAGACGGATCCTTGTCTCTTAAAGGCTCCTTCAAAACCTCCCATCAAGCCATCTCCGAAACACCCGAGGAACCTAAAGACACAAAAACATCATCCAAAAACACCCATCACGGCAAGAAACGCAAGTTTCAAAGCCGCAACTATGCCATGACAACACCAACAACCCAAGCTCCTATCAACTCGAACCATGAACCACCTAGAAAAGCTTACACCGGTACGTTTCCCAAATGTTCCAAATGCCAATACCACCACCCACCTGCCTCTCAGTGCCGTCAATGCACAACGTGCAACCGTTATGGGCACTTTGCTTCAGCATGTTGAAGTGGTCCTAGCCCACCCGGTAACCCACCTTCGGCTCATACTGGTACCCAAAGACCCCCGACTAATGGAAATGGTCGTGCTTGCTTCAAATGTGGTGACCCAAACCATCTTGCTCCCCAATGCCCCCGCAACAATCAGGTTCAAGTGCAAGCACCACGTGGACGCGCATTTAACATAAATGCGCATCAAGCTCAAAACGACAATGACGTTGTAAACGGTACATTTCTTATAAATGAAATTTATGCTTCTGTGTTATTTGATACTGGTGCGGATAAAAGTTTTGTTTCCGTAAAATTTGAACCAATGCTAAAATGTACACGTACTAAATTGCCAAAATCATTCACCGTTGAAATCGCTAACGGAAAATCTGTCACCGTTAATTCCATTCTCATTGATTGTATTTTAAGTCTTAATGAACATGAATTTCCCATCGAACTCATACCCATGCAATTGAGTAGCTTTGATGTCATAGTAGGCATGGATTGGCTTGCCAAGGTTCATGCCGAAGTCGTTTGCTTTGAAAAATATATCCGTATTCCGCTTCCTTCCGGAGACACTTTACAAATCTATGGCGAGAAACCCTCAAACGGACTCAAACTCATGTCTTGTACGGAGGCACGAAAGTGCTTACGTCAGGAATGTATTGTCTTTTTAGCCCATGTCGTGACATAAAAAGAAAAGGGAAAGAGTGTGAAAGACATTCCAATCATTTGTGACTTTCCCGACGTGTTCCCTGAAGATCTACCCGGCCTTCCTCCTGCTCGTTCCATTGATTTTCGGATTGATCTCATACCCGGTGCTACACCTGTTGCTAAATCTTCTTACCGACTCGCACCCTCGGAAATGCAAGAGCTGGCTAGTCAACTTCAAGAGTTGGTTAATAAAGGCTTCATACGTCCTAGCTCATCCCCTTGGGGTGCTCCAATCCTTTTTGTAAAGAAAAAGGATGGTTCGTTCCACATGTGTATTGATTATCGTGAGCTCAATAAACTCACAGTCAAAAACCGTTATCCTCTTCCTCGTATCGATGATCTCTTTGACCAACTCCAAGGAGCAACTTGTTTCTCAAAAATCGACCTACGATCTGGTTATAATCAGCTCCGAATCCGTGAAGAAGATATTCCAAAAACCGCATTCTGCACAAGGTATGGTCATTACGAGTTCATGGTTATGCCGTTTGGTTTGACCAATACACCCGTAGCCTTTATGGATTTGATGAACCGCGTGTGTAGACCTTACTTGGATCATTTTGTAATTGTGTTCATTGACGATATTCTAATCTATTCTAAGACCGAATCCGAACATGAATGACACTTACGTTTGATCTTGGAACTTCTTCGAGCCGAACGACTTTACGCCAAATTCTCCAAATGTGAATTTTGGTTGAAAGAAGTTCAATTCCTTGGTCATATCGTAAGCAAAAAGGGCATTCATGTTGATCCTGCCAAAATCGATGCTATCAAAGGGTGGGTTGCTCCAAAATCCCCTACCGAAGTACGTTCCTTCCTCGGATTGGCGGGTTACTACCGTCGATTCATCTCCAATTTTTCAAAAATCGCCATACCTATCACCTCTTTGACCCAAAAAGATAAACCTTTTATTTGGGGTCCCAAACAAGAGGAATCCTTTCAAACCCTCAAGCATATGCTCTGTGACGCACCCATCTTAACCCTTCCCGATGGAAATGACGATTTTGTGGTTTATTGTGACGCTTCAAATCAAGGTCTCGGTTGTGTCCTTATGCAACGAGGCAAGGTTATCGCTTATGCGTCAAGACAACTCAAAACCCACGAGAAGAACTACATGACCCATGATCTTGAACTCGGAGCTGTTGTTTTCGCTTTAAAGATTTGGAGGCACTACCTTTATGGTACTCAATGTGTGGTATTCACAGATCATAAGAGTCTCCAACATATCTTTAATCAAAAGGATCTCAACATGCGTCAACGACGATGGGTTGAATTGTTGAACGACTATGATTGTGAAATTCGTTACCACCCTGGAAAAGCAAATGTCGTGGCCGATGCTCTTAGCCGAAAGACTCATGTCAATGCTCAAAGCATTTGTGTAACCAATCATCCTCGTTGTTTTCAAATCCAAAACGACATTCAAACTCGTATTTGTGAAGCCCAACACTCATCGGTCGTTGAAAACAATTTGTATAACGAGATGCAATGTGGTGTTGAAGACCAACTTGAATCTAAATCTAATGGAATTCTCCATTACCTCGATCGTATTTGGATTCCAAACCGTGACAACCTTCGTACTCTTGTAATGAATGAAGCACATAAGTCACGATATTCCATTCATCCCGGTGCCGACAAGATGTATCAAGATCTTCGTCGTACTTATTGGTGGCCGGGTATGAAGAAGGATATTGCTCTCTTTGTGGCTAAGTGTCTCACTTGTTCAAAAGTTAAAGCCGAACATCAACGTCCTTCTGGATTACTTGAACAACCAGAAATTCCGGTGTGGAAATGGGAAAGTATTGCCATGGATTTCATCACCAAACTCCCACGAACATCTTCCGGGCATGATAGTATTTGGGTGATCATTGACCGATTGACCAAAGCTGCGCACTTTCTCCCAATTCGTGAAGATTACTCTGTTGAGAAACTAGCTCGTATCTATACTGCAGAAATCGTCAGCCGTCATGGTATTCCTCTAGACATCATTTCTGACCGAGATGGTCGTTTCACTTCCCGCCTATGGCGATCTTTTCAATCGGCTTTAGGAACTCAACTCAATCTTAGTACGGCTTTTCATCCTCAAACGGATGGTCAATCTGAACGTACTATCCAAACCCTCGAAGATATGCTTCGATCGTGTGTCATTGATTTTGGTGGAAATTGGGATGTACATTTGCCATTGGCCAAATTTTCGTACAATAACAGTTATTACTCGAGTATCAAAATGGCACCATTTGAAGCTCTTTATGGACGAAAGTGTCGATCACCCATTTGTTGGCATGAGATTGGTGAGGCACAAATCACTGGACCCGAACTCATTCAAGAGACGACGGATAAGGTCTTGCAAATCCGGGATAACATGATCAAAGCAAGACACCGTCAGAAGGATTATGCTAACAAAAAACGTAAACCCATGGAATTTGAAGTCGGTGATCTTGTACTCCTTAAAGTATCTCCTTGGAAGGGAGTAGTGTGTTTTGGTAAGAAAGAAAAGCTTACACCCCGATACGTAGGTCCTTTCAAAATCCTTGAAAGAGTGGGTAAAGTGGCTTATCGACTTGACCTACCGCAAGAGCTTAGCAATATCCATCCAACATTTCATGTCTCAAATCTTAAAAGATGTCTAGCTGATGAAAGTCTTCATGTCCCAATTGATGAGATTCGTATTGATGAGACCATGCCCTTCGTTGAGAAACCCGTAGAAATCATGGACCGTGAAATCAAACAACTCAAGCGTAGTCGTATTCCTATAGTCAAAGTACGTTGGGAAGCAAAGCGTGGTGCTGAATTTACTTGGGAACAGGAAGACCAAATGAAAGCCAAGTACCCGCACCTTTTTTATTCAGAATCTACTTCTTAGTGAAATTTCAGGACGAAATTTTCTAAAGTAGAGGAGACTGTAACGCCCGTACTTTTTGTTGTTTCATTTTTAGTCCTTGTACCTTGTAATTCATCAATTCATACCCTTGTACTCTTGAGTCTTGATCAATGGAAGTATTATTAAAAGTTATTCTATATACTTATATGTTACACATGCTTAAAAGAAACGTTATATGCATTCAAATATACTTACGACACGCTGTAAATATAAAGCCAGTCGGAATCATACGTAACCGGGTGTTCATGAGCGAACCCAACTAACTTGTAAACAAGCCCAAATCTTTAAACATAAATAAGTTTCTTAAAACACGTAAAATGACCCAAAAGAAAAGCCCGAAACCAAGTCCAATGGTCCAAGCTCAACACAAACACAAGTTTGTGATCGTAACTCTCGAACCGTATCAAGATCAATGCACCAAACCCAATTATCAGTACGATGAATGTTAAATTACTTTTATCCTTATGAAAGTACTCTGAAAATGAAAAACCGCGTACGAAACGGAGTTATAACGAAGCGGAAATCGCGAAAACAAGTTTGATGGTTTTGTTGACTAGTCAAACCGAAACCCACTCGGGTTTAAGCCCATTTTCCCTTTTTTTTAACCTAATTAAAGCCCATTAAACCCAACTCCTTCCCTTTATAAACTAGCCTCCACCCCCACAAAACACTTTTACACTTCACATCCCACCAAAACACTCTCAAATTCTCTCAAAGTTCTCTTCTTCTTCACAAAAATTCTGCACAAAACCTTCAAGGTTAGAACACCATTCCAACCCATTTTTCTTGCTTCTAACACTTAAAGCTTGCATCTAACTTCATGGATACACCTCTAGGACTATCCCCAATGACTTTGCCTTGGCAACATTGAGTGGAAGCCATCTATAATGAGGTCCAAAAGCTAGTTTTACAAGGCTGAATTTTTATTTTGTTTTTGTGCTTGATGTTTTTAATCTTTTAACAAGCTTTAATCTTATTTTAAAACATACTAAACCACTTGGAACAAACCCATGGACTATCCTCTAGGTTTACAATGGTAAACACTAAGGGGGAGACACCTAAAATGGGTTCCCAAGTGGCTAAACTTTATGAAATTGTTGCTCTTGGGTTTACCTTGTTCAAACTTGTATTTTCCTTGAACCAAACCTTGTCTCCAACAAACCTCATTGTTGGATGACTTGAGTTAAGGTAAAAATCCGGAAATGAATGAGTTTTGAACTTAACTTTATATCTTTTTATTACTCAAGTAATCTAACATAACAACAAGTGTGATAAACCAAACTAAGTATTCAACTTTATCATGTTGAAAAGCTTATGTTAAGGTTCAAATGGCAATCTTGAAGAACTTTGGTTCTTCAAGTAGGGCTTTCCCATCATAACTCACCCGGATTACTTGAGATATTATATGTAGTATATCTATACTTTAAACATTTAAACTATTATGTAAGTATTTACAAAGGTTTGTGGATTATTACCCTACCTTCGTATCTCATGACCTCCTTCGAGGAGGGTACACTAACGTACTAACTTTACCATCCGAATCTCCAACACTAGTTGGTGAATTGTGTTTTGGTCCGCCATTGGCGATACATGACTTCTATGATTCTATATACATACGTACAAGTACTCAAATCCGAGTCTAAGACAAACCCGTTTTCCTTGTTAGGTTAACCGGTGTCTAATCCTCCCAAATCCATCTACTCACGACTCGGAACTTTTCCTATCGAAACCGTGAGTCATACTTCACCCCTTTTATTTTAACACTATTTGGGTTATAACATGTACCATTTATCAAATACACTCAAGCATACATTCAATCAAACTTATTCTAAAACTCAATTCATACAAACATGCTTACTTGTTATACTATTAGTGAATACATTCTAGAATACATTATCTTGCAAGCAATCTAAACCTCCCTTAACATGTATAGCGCTATAGGACTAGCACATCCGCCCTATTATGATGGGTTTATGTTAAGTTATCAATCTTTACGGTCTTGCTCACTTTTGATGCTAAGATTACGCTAGTGGACACTTTGGTTTGATTATGGCTTTGCATGCTAGCAATGTACAAACTTTAGTATACTTTACTCATGTTGAATTGAGATTTATTCACTATTATGCTATGTATACAAATTTGTATGCTCACCAACATATTCATATGTTGACCAATATTTTATACATGTTGCAGGAAATGCTTGAAGCTTTATTAAGAAATTCAATTAGGTGGACCTAGAAACACACCAAATCTATCATTTTGTTATGTTTGTTTTAGATTTGTATTTCTCCAAATTATTGTATGTTTATTTGAAACACTGTAATGTTACGTTGATTAATGAAAATGAAATTTAATCTTAATTTATTGTCACTTTAGTTCTATGATGTCTTTGAACAATCATCACTTCTCGCGCCCCGATGTTTCCGCCATCGGTTGGGGTGTGACAAACAAGCTATGTCTGAGGAATACAGGGCTTTGATGAAAAATGGCACGTGGACGTTGGTTCCACCTGTCCCGAATGCTAATGTGGTTGATTGCAAATAGGTGTATAAACTCAAACGAGACCAGCATGGGGCTATTAAACGGTACAAGGCACACTTAGTTGCAAAAGGGTTCAAACAACAGGCTGGTGTTGATTATCATGAAACTTTCAGTCCGGTCGTTAAGCCCACCACCATTCGGGTTGTTCTTTCTCTAGCGGTAACCCGTGGGTGGTCTCTTCGCCAACTAGATGTGCAAAATGCCTTTTTACATGGTGATTTAAAGGAGACTGTTTATTTACGACAACAACCTGGATTTGTCGATCCAACTAGACCTGATCATTTATGTCTGTTACACAAGTCTTTATATGGCTTGAAACAAGCCCCAAGAGCGTGGTTTCAACGTTTCTCTACAGCTTTAAATCTCCTGGGTTTCAAAGGATCCACCACAGATCCTTCACTATTCATCTACTCTTCGGCCGGCACCATTCTTTACATGTTGGTTTATGTTGATGATATCATCCTGACTGGCAATAACAATGCAGCTATTGATCATGTTGTTAGCAGCTTGAGTTCCACTTTTGCGCTTCAAGACATGGGTTCGCTATCTTATTTCTTGGGAATTGAAGTTAAATCAGCCGTCTCAAACCTCATACTTTCTCAGCGGAATTACATCTTGGAAGTCTTAGCAAAGGCTGGTCTTTTACACTCCAAACCGGTCTCCCCTCCATGCTCCACTACAGCTCCACTTTCACTTGGTGACAGCCCGGATTTTGATAATCATGTTCGTTACCGGCAGCTTGTAGGTGCTCTTCAGTATCTCACTTTAACTAGGCCCGACATTGCCTTTGCTGTGAACAAAGTGTGTCAGTTCATGCATTCCCCGACTGAACATCATTGGTCCGCTGTCAAGCGCATTCTTCGATATTTACAGGGCACTTTGAATCATGGTCTCCTCCTCAAACGGTCCTCTGGCTCTACCTTGCATGCATATACTTATGCATACTCTCAGTATCTTACTGCACATTCGGATGCGGATTGGGCTGGCTGCCCCGATGATCGTGATCCACGGGGGGTATGCTATTTATCTTGGTTCCAATCTTGTATCTTGGTCGGCTCGAAAACAGAGGACTGTCTCAAGATCATCGACTGAATCCGAATATAAAGCCTTAGCTGACACAGTTGCTGAACTTACATGGCTTGATTCTCTTATGCGTGAACTTCAAGTACCTGTGAAATCTGCTCCGATCTTATGGTGCGATAATCTGGGGGCTACATACCTATCTGCAAATCCTATCTTTCATGCCCGTACGAAACATGTTGAAGTCGATTTTCACTTTGTTCGAGAGAAAGTTGCTCAAGGACGACTTTCCGTTCAGTTTATCTCTACACATGATCAGATTGCAGACATCTTTACAAAGCCATTGCCAACCGACAGATTTATGACTCTACGAGACAAGCTACAGCTTGTTTCCCATGCTTAGCTTGAGGGGGGATATTAGACAAGTTGTAGATACTTATGTATATGTCTTATTCTAGAGGGTATTAGAGTGTATTTTTGTAGTCTATTTATATCTTGTAATATCTTATTCACAAATACATAATATACAATACAATTCATTTACGTTGTTTATTTATATGTATATATATATGTGTGTATATATATATGTATATATGTATATATATATGTGTGTATATATATGTGTGTATATATATGTGTATAATACATATATATATACATATATAAATACATATATATACATATATATATATATATATACATATAAATATACATAAAGAAACGTCGGTTTCACTCACATTGGATAGTATTCACATTATACATATATTTCGTCTTTTCGTATGATGTGAAATGTTCATTTTTAATTGAAATTACGTACGCATTCAACGAATGGGACGTTAGTGTTTTTTCATATTTTATACCTTAGATAAAATTTTGAATGTTATGAACTCCGTACATGTTTTCTTTTCTAATTTAGAGTTACGTGTATTATTAATTCTCCATCAACGCGGGTTTACGACAATATTTCAACGTTAGTGTTATCATGCTTTTATACCCCCTGCGTTGATATATCGTCGCTAAATAGTTAATATTAGCAACGATATGTCATTGCTAAATAGTTTTCAGAAAGTGTCATTATTTTCCTCCATTTGGGCCAAACGCTTATGGTGGTGAAAAGTCATTGCCAAAATGAAAGCGGGAGAAAAGAATCTACATGCCTATAATGATAATATGTCATCGCTATAACCTAATACGCACAGACGACGACTATTGTCTTATAGTGTGTTTTCTTGTAGTGAACTTGATTTTTAGTAAATTTTATATCAAAATTTCAAAAATACATATGATTTTTTTAAAAAAATGCTAATATTATAAATTATTCAAGGAGACTTAAGTTATTAGTTAAAGAAATTATTGATCAGAAATAAAAGGGGATTACATATTTTCCCCTACAAACTTGAATAATTATATATATACTCAACTTAAAATTTTAATTACGTATATTCCCTTCCTAATTTTAGTTAATTACATATATGCGCAAACTAAATTTTTTATTATATATATTCCCATTATTAAACGTAAATATTACATATTAACCCATTTAATTATTTTATTATAAATAACTTATATAATTACTATTTTACTCTTACATTTAATAAACTATAAAATTATGTATCAACACACTTCTTACCTAGCCTTTTGTTTTTTAATAAATTTTGAGTTTTGGGTATTTGTTTATGTTTCTATATTAACATTTTTTATATCTTTTTTTTTGTTTTTTCACCTTGTTTACCTTCTAATACTAATGTATTTTGGTTCACGTATGAGACACTTGTAATTTCGTCATGCAACATAATCCTTACACATGATTACTTTACTCAAAAGCACAATCTGAGATCGAAGAATTAATCGTGACGCAAGAACAATAATAAAATAGGAGATATATATGTAAGTATTATAATAATAATAACAATGGAGAGAATTGAGGATCTTTTGGGATTTTGATATTAGCCACCAAATTTCCAAATTGCAGTAGATGCAAAAGAAACTTAAAATCAGAATGTATGTGTTTGTGTGTGTGATAGAGAGAGTAATCATCTTCCACATATATATATACACGTTGATAAAGTAAAAGAAAAAGGGGTGGGACCCATATGACCCCATATGTCTGCCATCATTATAACACTTTCCCTCAAACATATGGTCTAAACATTTCTCTAATGTAATATGAGTGGATATACTGTCTCATTAAAAACCTTGCTAGGAAAAACCCATTGGGATAAAAACCATAGCTAAGGGAAAAAGAGTACAATATATAGCTCCCCCTCAAATTATCATTTGTGTACATAACGCATCCCGATATTATAAATGTGCTTTCTGAAGATTGTTGTAGGAAGCGCCTTTGTGAAAAGATCTGCGGAATTATTGGTAGACTGAACGTATCTCATTTCAACCTGACTATCTTTAATAAGTTCTTGAGTATATGAGAAAAATCTTGGGAGTATATGAGAAAAATCTTGGGGGTATATGTTTCGTTCTGTCACTTTTGATATACCCTTCTTTCATCTGTGAAACACAACCTGCATTGTCTTCATAGATTAGAGTTGGATTGTTATCTTTCTCTAGTCCACAAGAAGTCAATATATGTTGTGTCATGGATCTCAACCACACACATTCTCTAGAGGCTTCATGTAGTGCAATAACTTCAGCATGATTTGAAGATGTTGCAACAAGTGTTTGTTTTTGAGAACGTCATGAGATTGCAGTTCCTCCGTTCATAAATACATATCTGGTTTAAGATCTTGCTTTGTGAGGATCGGATAAATAACCTGCATCTACATAACCAACTAAACTTTCTTTTGATTCGTTAGAATAAAATAAGCCTAAATCAACTGTTCCTCGAAGGTATCGAAAAATATGTTTAATCCCATTCCAGTGTCTTTTGGTAGGGGATGAACTAAATCTTGCTAGCAAATTAACTGTAAAAGAAATGTCAGGTCTTGTACAGTTAGTAAGATACATAAGAGCTCCAATTACACTGAGGTATGGTACTTCTGGACCAAGTACTTCTTCATTTTCTTCACAAGGACGAAATGGATCTTTTTCAATGTTAAGCGATCTACCAACCATTGGTGAGCTTAATGAATTTGCCTTGTCCATATTGAAACGTTTCAATATTCTTTCGGTATAATTTGATTGATGTATAAGTATACCGTTGTTCATATGTTCAATCTGTAAACCAAGACAATATCTGGTTTTTCCAAGATCTTTCATTTCAAATTCTTTCTTTAAAAGAATAACTGCTTCATGAATTTCCTTATGCGTACCGATTATGTTCAAATCATCAACATATACTGCTATTATCACATATCCTGATGTTGTCCTTTTGATAAAGACGCATGGACATATAAGATTATTTGCGTAGCCTTTACTTATCAAATAATCACTCAGACGATTATACCACATTCTCCCAGATTGTTTCAATCCATATAATGATCATTGCAGTTTGATTGAATACATTTCTTTAGACTTTGATCTTAATGCATCTGGGATTTTAAACCCTTCTGGGATTTTCATATAAATATCATTATCAAGTGATCCATATAAATAAGCCGTAACTACATCCATAAAACGCATTTCTAATTTTTTAGAAACTGCTAAACTGATTAAATATCTGAAAGTGATGCATCCATAACTGGGGAATATGTTTTCTCATAGTCAATTCCCGGCCTTTGAGAAAAACCTTGGGCTACAAGTCTGGCTTTATACCTTGTAACTTCATTTTTCTCATTTCTTTTTCTTACGAAAACCCATTTATATCCTACAGGCTTTACTTCCTTAGGTGTAAGTATAATAGGCCCAAAAACCTTTCGTTTGTTAAGTGAATTTAATTCAGTTTGCATAGCGTCTTTCCATTTATCCCAATCATGTCTATCACGACAATTATCTATAGATATTGGCTCAGAATCATCATCTTCATTCATAATCTCACTGGCCACAGAATAAGAAAATATATAATCATTTTCTATTTCATCTCGGTTCCATACTATATGTGTATGACCATAATTGATTGATAATTCTTAGTCGTTTACTTTCCCCTGAGGGAAAGTGTAACATCTCGTATTTTTTTTACTATTAAGAGTTAATTTTATGAATAAGTAAGTTTGATATGGTGATGTTAAATAATTATAAAAATACTAATAATGATAATAATAATAATAATAATAATAATAATAATAATAAATAATGAAAACAATAATAATAATAATGATAAAAATAATTTATAGAAATTATTAAACTTAATTTAATAAGTTCAGGGTTAGTTTTGTAAATTTTGAAACTTGTTTTAAAAGATTAAAACATGAAATAAAAATGTTTTGAAACTCCAGGGACCATTCTGTAAATTTTTAAAACCCAACCCCCCGACCCACTGTCCCCCGTCGGTTTCTTCCTCCGGCGAGGTCTCCGGCGAGACCAAAACACCAAAATGACACGGCTTTAATCCAAACAATCGATACCGACACATTTTCGTGGGTGATTCGAACACCTAACCCACTTTGATTTGAATAATAGAGTTCGGTTTAAAGCAATTCCCACTCGACCGAACTTTCGGCCGAACATCCGCACCATTCGAGCACTAAAGGTTTATAATAATGCAATTAACCTTATCAAAACAACCCTATAAATGTTCATAATCGAACCCAAACTTGAATTACATCTGAAACAACCTAAAACCCATTGTTCGATCATCACCTTCTTCGCGAGCCTGCTACACACTCGAACTCCTACTTAGAACCATTATAAACAGAAATTGATAGAAGGAATCCGTTCATTAGCCTCATTTGAAACTACCTGTGAAATTAATTTGATTAATATCACCATTTGATTACCTAAACAACACCACGAAAGTCGCGGCCTGTTCATCGGGTGTCCAGCATCAATCCAACATCAAATCAGGTAATTGACTACATCACTACCTTCGGTTTAACATAAGTAATCAAAGCCCTATGATTTCTGTCGTTAACAACAACGATTACATGTTCAATTTGATCGATTTCATTCCTAGGGTTTATGTGATTTGGGGAAACTGGGATTGAGATGTTTAAAAGAATTGGAAACGGATTCCTATCGCGGCCTTGTGCCTTGGTTCACTGGTTCGGTGTGTGTGTATGCAGGGAGAGGACCTGGGTTCGACCCCGGGCAGCCTCGTTTTAATTGTTTTATTTTTTTTAAAGCTTTATAAATACTTTAAAAATATGGAAAAATTTCTAAAAATTATAAAATAAATTTTATTAATTTTCCTTACTTTAAATCTTACAAAATAATTTTCTGTAAATTTATTTTATTTAAAAACTTTAATAGATTTTTATAAAATATTATTTAAAAATATTAAAAATACTTATTTTTATAAAATAAATTCTAAATCAAGTTTAACTATGAAATAATCATGAAAATTATATAAATATTATTTATAAATATTATAAATAATTATTTCTATAAGATAAACGCTATATTATCTTTAAATATATTTTATAAATTCACAAACTATTTACAAATAAAATTGTGGGTTATTTCTTGTAAAATATATTTTAACTAAAGGTATAGATTAATACCTTATTATTAATCAAAATACTATAATTGTGATTATCCTTATTTGTAATTATCTTTGGATAATTATAAATTATATAATTAAACCACATCATTTTTATATTTAATTCCAAAAACATATAAATACACTTATGAAATCCTCCTAATGGAATCAAAATGCAAATAAATACTTGTAAACTTAATACCTATTAAAAACCCCATAATTCTAATCCTCGATTTAACGTTAATTTCAAACTTAATCTTGTAAACATATATACATCCATTTGTGTACGTGTCACGTGTTAAACCAAACCAACCCGAATCTTACCAAATATATTTATTCGCAATAAACACATTTTAAAGACTTAGTTACAATTAATAATAGGTATTGATCGTGCTTGATCGTGCATTGCTTAATTCTTTGCAGTTCTTGTTCATATACATTACATCAATTCAAGGTGAGTTTCCGTGGCCCCTTTTTATGCTTTTATAATTGTTTCAATGTTTTTTCAAAATTGAGGGAAAAGTATGCTCACCCGTTTTCGATGCTGTAAAATCTTACATACAATTTTCATACTTGGAATCGACGTGATACTATTCTCATATTCTAATACATACATGGTGTTATTCTATGATTCTTACAACCATTAATTCCCGGGTTTGGGAACCAACGGATAGGTATTGGTAGTACTACTGGGTTGACACCCCCACCCTTCGACGATTGGTTAACTTGTGAGTTACCAACACAGCTGCCAGCAATCAGGCCAAGGGTGAATATATTCCGACAAACTTATATGCATAAACGTCATTAGGTTTGGTTGTCTTAAACACATGTTATGTGGTTTTTGCTTACAGTATGATTCCATATCAAATTCTATACAGCATCAACAACATGTTTTCAATATAAACCTGCGGAACTCACCAACAATTATGTTGACCATTTTTGAGCATATCTTTTCAGGTAATCATAAACAAAGAGGATAGCTAGAGCTGATACCTTAGCAGAGACCCCCAGGATTTCAATAGATTGCATTTGTATTGTATATCATTTACTGTTATATCTGAACACTGTGTATATGGATTTTTTAGAATTATTAAGACTACGATAGTCGTGGAACTGACTAACCACGACACAAGTCACCATTGTGTCGGGCGACGTCATGACACGAGGATTTTGCACGTAATATGTCTCTGTAATTATACCAAGTGTTATGACGATCCCGTCCGTCGCATCCTCGTGTTTCCGCTACAAGCGGGGGTGTGACAGAAAGTAGTATCATTTACATTTTCCTGAGGAAATATTTCAATATTTGAATCATTTTCTTTATGGTTAATTTCATTTTCAGTACATTTTCTTTTTCGAGGATGTTTATCCTTTGAACCGACTGGTCTACCACGTTTCAACCGTTTCTGTGATTCATTCTCCATATTATCCTTTTGGTTGTCGGGAATCTCAACTCGAGCTGGAGCATTTACAGCTGGTATATAAGATTTTGTTACCCTTTTTGTATCAGTAAATGCATCAGGCAATTGATTTGCAATTTCTTGTAGATGTACTATCTTTTGAACCTCTGTTTCACATTGTTTTGTTCTAGGATCTAGATATAACAATGAAGGTACACACCATGAAACATCATTTTCTTTACTTTTATTTTCTCCCCCTAATGTAGGGAAAACTGTCTCATCAAAATGACAATCAGCAAAACGTGTTGTAAAAACATCACCTGTTAAAGGTTCTAGATATCTTATGATAGAAGCGCTTTCATATCCAACATATATTCCCAACCTTCTTTGAGGTCCCATTTTGGTGTGTTGTGGTGGTGCAATAGGAACATATACTGCACAACCAAAAACTCTAAGATGGGAAATGTTTGGCTCTTGACCAGAGACAAGTTGTATGGGGGAGTACTTGTGATTTGCACTTGGCCTTATACGAATTAATGATCCAGCATGCAAAATTGCATGACCCCAAATAGACACAGGGAGTTTTGTTCTCATTATGAATGGTCTAGCTATTAGCTGGAGACGTTTAATTAATGATTCCGCTAAACCGTTTTGTGTATGTACATGGGCAACTGGGTGTTCCACAACAATTTCAACAGACATACAATAATCATTAAAAGCATGTGATGTGAATTCTCCCGCATTATCAAGCCTTACTCTTTTAATTGTATAATCAGGAAAATGTGCTCGTAATTTAATAATTTGAGCCAAAAATTTTGCAAAGGCTACATTACGAGTTGATAATAAACATACATGAGACCATCTGCTGGATGCGTCTATTAGGACCATAAAATATCTAAACGGTCCACACGGTGGATGAATTGGTCCACATATATCACCTTGAATTCTTTCAAGGAATATTGGTGTTTCCTTTTCGATTTTTAGTGGCGAAGGCCTTGTAATTAATTTTCCAAGAGAACATGATGTACACAGTTGCATTTTATTTGCTTGGGGAATCCTTTGATTTTTTAATGGATGTCCATGTGTATTTTCAATGATTCTTTTCATCATTGTAGATCCGGGATGGCCTAATCTGTCATGCCATATGTTTAACATACCAGGATCACAATATTTCTCTTTTACTGCCATATGTGCTTGAGGCACATTTATATATGTATAATGCAATCCGGAATGAAGCATTGGCAATTTTTCTAATATGTGATTTTCCTTCACAATATATAGATATTTCTTGTTACCAACAGTCATTGACTGGGTATCATATCCATTTTGATATATATTTTTGAAACTTAATAAGTTTCTTGTTGATTTTGGGGAAAATAGAGCATTCTCTATTAAAATCTTTGTACCGTTAGGTAATTCTAAATTTGCTTTTCCCACACCTTCAATCAAATCCGTAGGACCTGATATTGTATCAATATTTCCCTTTGTCGGTTTCAATTCATAAAAATATTTTTGATATTTAAAAATAGTATGTGTAGCACCACTATCTGCTATACATAAATATCCATTACTTGTTCGGTCTTGTGCTCCATTGGAATTCATTTTAATCTTCAATTATAAGAAAATAATAATAATAAGCACATATAATATTATACATTTTAAACAAAATATGTTACATGAAAAGAAAGAAATATATTACAAACATAATTAAACATAATTATAAAAGAAATTATTATTATTCAAAAACATTTAAATTTCTCCGTCATTGAAAAAATCCAAGTGGTGTAGTTCCGTGTTGACATCATCAATTTTATCTACATGGTTCACTTCTTTCTCTTTTAGAGATGCTTGATATAATTGACATAGATGTGAAGGTGTGCGATAAAGTTTCGCCCAGTGGTTATTACTTCCACATCTATAACACGAACTATTATTAGTTTGAGATGTTCCAGCTTCATTTGTAAACTTATTTTGCTGGTTAAACTTGTTACTTTGTGGTGCGTTTCGTCCACGGCCACGACTACGACCACGACCTCGTCCACGGCCTCTATAATAATTGTTGGTCGACTTGAACAAGTTGTTATGACCACTAAAATGGTTTTTATTATAATAACCACCACCACGGCCGCGGCTACAGCCTCGACCACGAACTTGGCCTTGTTCCCATTTTTCAAAATTATTAGCAACATTTGCTTCTGGTATTGCTAGCGATCCTGTAGGACGAGTTTCATGGTTTTTCATAAGCAGCTCATTATGCTTTTCTGCTACGAGGAGATATGCATTGAGATCGGAGTATTTATAAAATTCAACAAACGATATTGTTGAGCCAAATTAATATTTGAAGCATGAAAAGTGGAATAAGTTTTCTCCAACTTTTCCTCCTCGGTAACAAGATGCCCACAAAATTCTAGTTTTGAGCATATTCTATATAAAGCAGATGTGTAATCATTTACTTTTTTAAAATCTTGGAACCTCAAATTGTTCCATTCATATTTGGCAGTAGGAAGTAAAACTTCCTTTTGATTATCAAATCTATTTTTTAGATCCTTTCATAACTTACATGGATCATCATAATTAAAGTATTCATGCTGCAATAATTCATCAATGTGTTTATGGATAAACACATCAGCTTTAGCCATTTCTTCTTCCGAACATTGATTATCATCATTTATTGCTTCTGATACACCAAGTGATTTTAGGTGTCTCTTGATATTTGCTGACCAAGACATATAATTTTCCCCGGAAATATCGAGAGCCGTAAATTCAAGTTTTGATAGATTCGACATTTTTCTAAACAATAAAATAGATATTAGAATTAATTTAGCATTATAAATAAACCTTTTAATAAATGTTAGTAATCGTTAGATTAGATATATGTTAGATGACATAAAAGTAAAAGTTAGAAGCGTAAATAAATGTTAGTTAACAGAATAATAAAAGTTAGGAGCATAAATAAATAAACGTTAGTTGACAGAATAATAAAAGTTAGAGGCGTAAATAAATGTTAGATTAGGAGCATAAATAAATGTTAGACATGTTAGTAGTCCCAACTATTATATTTATTAGTAGTCCCAAAAATTATAATTTCTCCATAGTAAGGGATACCCTGCACTTATTTATCATCATAGTATTTATATATTCAATTTATATATATTTATGAAAAACTTACATTGATTGTTATGACACATTCTTCTTTATTGATATTCTTGGTTGAGCACCTCGTGCTGATAACGTATTATAATAATAAAAACAATTGAGAGAATTGAGGATCTTTTGGGATTTTGATATTAGCCATCAAATTTCCAAATTGCAGTAGATGCAAAAGAAACTTAAAATCAGAATGTATGTGTTTGTTTGTGTGTGATAGAGAGAGAGAGTGATTGTGAATGTCAATCAATAATCATCTTTAATATATGCACATATATATATACAAGTTGATAAAGTAAAAGAAAAAGGGGTGAGACCCATATGACCCCATATGTCTGCCATCATTATAACAGTAAGTAATTAAGTTTATTGGTGGAAATATGTAATTCTCTCAAAATAAAATCTAACCAATCCGCTCTTCCTTTCTCCTATATGCTACAGTCTCACACGGGATTGGTTTATACAACGCCAAAGAAGGGGGCGTTGAGCCATTATTGAACGAATATATTTCTATGAAAAATTATGCCTCTTTTGTCGGTGTTCCCATGCTCCCTCGATGAACACATCAACAGTGTAAAATTAGGAGGGTGTATACCCTGGCCTAACGACCCAATGATCGTGGTCGATGATGATTGATGAATGGCGCCCCACCCAATATGACCCATGACCAATAAATTTGCCACTCTTTTACCATTCTTTTATGTGATGGATTCAATCCTTCAACTACTCTCAAGACTTGTTATATTACAAAGCATGCCTGTAATAATTTAAACCTTTATGTTTTCTTTTTAATATTTAATGCAGGTTTGGTGAGTATTTTTCTGGTAATAAAAATATATTGATGTTAAAGAAAATATTTGTTATTTATGTATTAATTCGAAGATATTTATTTTATCAAACAATATTTTTTACTCATAATCTAGTAGTTTAATGGTATGATATTTTTTTCCCACATAAAAGCGATGTGAGTTTGAGTCTTTATAAGTGTAAAGTTAGATAACACTAAGTGTAAAAAAATGATGGTAAGAAATCATTGCGTTCATTATTATTCAGTGCGACTTATGACTTGTACAATTTTTAGTTATTATCATTTAGTATTTACTTGTAAGAGAAAAAAAAATTAGCTTACAAGTTGATGATGAAGCAAAGTTTAATAAAGGCAGATTTAGAAATTAGGATGATGTTTCGCAAGGAGGCATGTTCATCAAACGACAGATGACATTATGCCTATGACGTTTGATCGTCTTCGTAATAGAGCTAATTGGTTGATACTTTTTTTGCAGACGGATACTGTTATTCGATCTATATTTGTAACTTTTGTTTTGCTTTTTACCTAGCTTCTTGCTAGTCCTTTTCTATTAATTTATCATGTCGTTAAAACATAATTTAAACTAGATTACATCACATAACTTCATGGCTCTTCTAAAGATAATACAATTTGAAAGTTAAATAAGTTGTATTTAGAGTTCAAAAGAGTGAATTGAACTGGGGATCCATATAATTGGTTTAAACGTGATTTTTGACTTGTTAACATTTTTAAATGTTTGCAATAGATAGACGTAAATGAGAAATTTAAATATTTCTGAATATAAAAATAATATTTTCTTTTAATGATCAAGTCTATCACAATATTATCTCGACACATTTTAGTTCTATATATATAGACAAGGTCTACCCGTTCACGTACAACAAGTGAAATTAACTCTCAATAGGCACAAGAAAATAAAGATGATACCACAAAATGGTGAGCAATCTGAAGAGTTACTTCATTCTCAAGCTCACATATGGAACCATATTTTTAGCTTTATAAATTCCATGTCACTTAAATGTGCAATTCAGCTACAAATACCCGATATCATCAATCGTCATGGTTCACCAATGTTGCTTTCTGAGTTGGTCGAAGCCCTCAACATAAAACAAGAGAGAGCTCCTTTTGTCTATAGGCTTATGCGTCTTTTGGTTCACTCGGGGTTCTTTGTAAAACAAAGTGTAGAGGAGCTAGGAGAAGGGTATACGCTAGCTCCTGCTTCTCGATTGCTTCTGAAAGACGAGCCATTAAGCATCCGACCCTTTTTGCTAGCCATGTTGGACCCGATATTGTTAGATCCGTGGCAAAACATGAGCAAATGGTTCCGAAATGATGATGTTAACCCCTTTCACACAACTCAGGGGATGATGATTTGGGATCTGGCGGGCGAAGAGACTAAGCTTAATCATTTCTTCAATGAAGCGATGGCTAGTGATGCAAAGCTTGTTATGAGTGTTGTTCTTGAACATTGTAGGAGTGTTTTTGAAGGGTTAGATTCGATTGTAGACGTTGGGGGTGGTACTGGGACGGTTGCTAAAGCTATTGCCAAAGCATTTCCTGATATTAGGTGCATTAATTTTGATCTGCCTCATGTGGTCAATGGTTTGGTTGGAGGTAAGAACTTGAGTTATGTTGGTGGAGACATGTTTAAAGCCATTCCAAATGCTAATGCTGCTTTGCTTAAGGTTTCCTTTATATTCTTCCTTCTTTTATTTTGTTTTTAATGATTTGTTTTTGACAACTTATTTCTATCTATTTAAACATACAGTTTTAAGTTGAAAGCTCGTGTATAAAAACTTTTGATGTTGATTGATGTTTTCTTTTATGAAAAACAAACAGTGGATTTTACATGATTGGAGCGATAAAGAATGCATGAAGATACTCAAGCTTTGCAGAGAAGCAATTCCGAGCAAGGAAAATGGAGGAAAATTAATCATCATAGACATGGTCGTGGAGGTTCACAAAGGAGAGAATGAATTAATCAAGACTCAACTTTTTTTCGATATGCTTATGATGACTATTGTGACAGGAAGAGAGAGGAGCGAAAAAGATTGGGCAAAGCTCTTTTTTGATGCTGGTTTTAGTCATTACAAAATAACTCCGATTTTAAAATTAAGATCCCTCATTGAAGTTTATCCTTAATTAGGTTGCAATATTGCTTTCAATAGTAATTGCTCATGATCGAATTTACTAAAACGAAGTAATTACTCATGATCGAATTTACTAAAATGTGAAACTTTTTGGTATGTCATCCAATGTATTTGGTTTTTGTATCAATGTTGTTGTTTTTCATCATGTTTCATCTTATTACTATTAAACTCTTAGCCATCCAAAAGATCGTGTGAAACTCCAATTTAGTATGATACATATTCAGTAAATAATAATAAATAATTATTAAATATAACTAAAATTGTCTAAAGTTAGAGAAAAATGCATCTAAACGTACTATTTTTTTCTAATATATAGTTATTTCTTAATTTGGGTATGTTATTGCTTATGTGATGTCTATGATGTATGTATGCAATATAATACGGTTATTTTGTTTATGGACATGCATATGTATATATATACAAAACTCTTTTGTCATGTATGCCTATGGGATATATGTAATATAATTTGGTTGTTATCGTTGTCGAGCCGGGGGTCTCTTTGAAAACGGTCTCTCTGTCTCCCAACATAGAGGAAAAACTGGCCAGTAACTTTCAGTGAGACATATATACTGGGTATTTTTGTTTGTTTATAGTTATTTCTTAATTTATTGCATGGGATCAAAACAAAGCTACATAATACATATGACAGCATAATGTGCCACTGCATGTTATAATCAATATACTACATATCATTTCAAATTGAACTGTTGTTTGTATTTCTTTACTCAGATATTATTTACAGTTAACGAAATAGATATGGAGTTATACAAGTAAACGAAGTACTGTCACGAAAAATATATATATATATATATATATATATATAGGGGAGGGATCAAATGAAAACCATGTTTATAATTGAAAACCGTGAAAACCACCACTATCCAATCATATAATTTATAATTGATTTAATTTTTTAGTTGTTTAAAGTATATTTAAGTAAATTTTAATCTTATTTTTTGAGGTCATTGTTTATTTTTTAATTTAAACTCCAAGGTTGACGATGATAACGAATCGAGGTACGTATACGTAACTTCTATGAGTTAGATGTACGTAACTCTTAGTTGTACACTTGGTAACACGTACTTACAAAAACATAACCCTTACATATGTGTAACTATTAGTTATACATTTTGTAATACGTACTTACATATATGTAACCCCTGGTTTTCATGGTTTTCAATTATAAACATGGTTTTCATTTGATCCCTCCCCTATATATATATATATATATATATATATATATATATATATATATATATATATATATATATATATATATATATATATATATATATATATATATATATATATATATATATATATATATATATATATATATATAAATATATATATATATATATATATATATATAGGGTTAGGATCATTACAGAACCACTTTTTATTTTCAGAACTACAGAACCATTGATTTACATAAATGTATATTAAGTCTGGTAATACTTGACCTGTTTTATATATGTGTATATCAGACATAAACAATAAACTATAAAAAACAACTAAATATCACCAGGTTTAACTTACATCTATGTAAACTAATAGTTTATAATTTACATTTATGTAAGTCAATGGTTCTTTTGGTTCTAAAAATAAAAAATGGTTCTGTAATGATCCTGATCCTATATATAATTATAATGAATACAATGGAACATAAATACATAACAATTCTAATATGCTCCCTATAGCTAGATGTGCGTAACAATATGAAGTTTGGACTGAAGAGTGTCAAATTATGTAGAAGATAACCTATATATATATAGCCAAAAGAACTACAACATGAGCGGAGGCATGAACATAGCAAACTCTAAGACTATGATCTAACACCATATCTCGTATGAAACATATGTCAATCTCAAGATGTTACGTTGCTGAAAAACATATTAATTACTAAACACGTAGCATCAATGTTGTCACATCACGGTGTAGATGGATTAGTAACAGGTATTTATAATCATGAAGCTTGGCAATAGAGTTAAAGCATGATGTCCTGCCTCGGTACTAGAATGAGCAACTGTATTTGTATGTTGTTTCTTGGAACTCCAACTAATGAGATCGGGTCTTGAAAACACACAATAATCAGTGGTGAATTGATGATCATGTCGACAACCAACCTAGTTAGCATCTGCATATGCATGTACGTACATAGTAGAAGATCTACGAGTAATCAACATATCGGATATAGTACCCTTAAGGTACCCTAGAATACCTTTGACTACATTTAAGTGACAACCGGTAGGTTTCTAAGGAAATTGAGATCTCTTACAAGCCCCACATGTGCAATCTCTAGATGAGTCAAGACAATATACTGTAATACCATAATTATGCTACGATATAATTACCGGTCCTCTATAGGCACACCAAAATATCAAGGAAGCTGTCTTCGTAGAAGGACAAGAGTACGTAGGGGTTAACAAAAACTTAGACCTATACGCTCTTATAAATCTTGTAAGTACCTTGTTGAGAAACATAAAGACTTGTTTATGAATGTAGCATAAACCCACAAAAGATAGCTAGCTCAACGTACTCAAATTCTTAAGCACAAACCTATAACGTAAGCACCTAACTAAATGAGCCATAAATAATTATGAACTCAAAGGAATAACGATATCGTCAACGTATTCAAGCATATAGCACATAATAGAATCCTGACGTACAATAAATATACACTGATGTATTAGAGGCACAATGAGTAAACATAGTGAAAAGATGTTTGTAGACAACTTAGAAAACCAAGCTCTTGAAGCCTACTTAAGGCTATAAATATTTTTCAGTAGAAGGAAGCCATAATATAGTCGAGATGAGACAACAAAATCATATGGTTGTGCCATATATATACATTGTGTATGATAAATCTTCATGCGAAAATACATTATTGACGTTAACTTAGTGAATATTCCATCCTTGAGTAAAGGAAACTGATAATTCACCAAATAGTGGTTGGTATGACATAAGGGTACAAGGTACCTTGTCCTCTGTCCTCTGTTGTATATTTATAGTGAATATTCCTGACAAGGTACCTTTTCAAAACGAGAGTTGCATCATAAGGGTAACAATTATCATAAGAGTGCTTGAATGATCAATGATGTATAGTTTGGTTATTTTCATTATTAGTTGAAGTTGCAAAAAGATTTGATCTTAGAAACAAAATCAAGTAGCTTCTACATTTTTCACAACAGCAACACATGATTGGTTTTATAATAATCTTTTAGTAAATGGTGTAAATGCTCTGATATACCATGATAAATTTATAATGAAAGATAAAAAAAGAAACATTTTGTGTTTGTTGTCTGTATGTATTCACTCGTTTAACAATTACAATTGAAACATAACATATGGAATGATACAAAGAAACAAATTAACAAAGTGTCACAACAAAAACTACAATGAATACAATGGAACCCAACAGACATAATCTTTATATTAACTAGAAGTAGTGCAAAGGGTCCTTATCAGCCCATTAGTACCAGTAAGGGGATCAATTTCACTCATCCTAACCATGGCTGCAGCAAAATCAGAATCAAACGTCGAAGGGTTGTCAATGTACTCCGTCACAATGCTATCGGTTGAGTCTCCACTAAAGAGCACCTGGTCCGACGCTAGAAGACCTCTTCTATCAACGAGATTCCTAAAATAGTTGTTGTCAAATGTATTTGGTGTTACTAAATCAAGTGGTTCCAAGTTATTGTTGCCATCAGGTCCATTTGGGGGGCAGTTGCTCCTAAGGTTGGTAGCAAAAGTAGCATCTATGTCTGAGGCGTTGTTGTATATGCGCGCCCTAAAAGTGACACATCGCGCCTGCCCAATAGTGTGTGCCCCTGAAGGACAGCAGTTATTGTACATGTTTCATCAGTGGGTTGAGATTATAAATATCAAAGGCTAAACAAAGAAAGAAAACCTTAGTGAATCTTACCTGATAATGCAACCATGTCTCTTGGGCTGAGATTCTTATCACCAAAGTTCGCAATGAGTTGAGTTAGATCCATGCTAGATCTTGGAAGATCAGTACCCGCCTCAGCAGGGTCTGAAGCTTCGGAATCTCTTCTTCCAAGTCTTACCGTCCATGATGGACCTCCCACCTAGACATTGTAATCTAAAGAATTCAGGGTTTTTCATATATTGATGAACTATGATTCATCACTTCAAATATAGATGTTAAAGAGAATGATAAAACATCATATCCTAATATTTAAACAAGAGAAATTATGATGACTAACAAACAAACTTAAATATAAATGACTTATCAAAAGCAAATTGGATATTAGTAGTAAATTCAAACAATGTCCAATTGATTGATGATAATACAAACTGACAGTTTAACCAAATGCTCATAACTTTTGTTTTTGTTGTCGATGACAACCACTCAATAAATCATCACAGATTTTCATTTGATTTTCACTTGATTCTACTATGCAATAATGATTATGAACGAAATTAAGAAAAGTATATACTTCTTGTAAGTAGCATCAAGTGAAATTAAATGTAAACGTACGATAACTATCATATAGGATTGTTCTTGGCAAAACAAGTGAAAGTTAGCAATAACATTGGTGAAATGGCTAGAAGGAATTACTATAGGCGAGTAATAATCCGAATTATTAAAATCCAATTTTCCTAAATCAAATAATAATAACTGTATAGAATAATCAACTCTGCTAAAAGTAATCATACGCAAACTAAATCTACCAATAAAACAGATATAGCTTATTTGAACCTATGTCCTATATGCAACTGATATAGTTTTGTTATTACCGCAACAGAAGCATCACGAGCAGCAACAGCCAGTATGTCTGCACATGAAACAACTCCAGGACATTCGCTCTCAACAGCAGCTTTAACATCATCGATAATATCATAGCCCCCCACACCGTTATTCGCAGGTGCAGCCTTCTCAGTTCCATCACCTTCTAGCAATATAGATGCATCACAACCCTACACAGCAACCACATTAAACTTACATGTCCTTATATCTAACTTATTAGACTAGGTTATTATGACATTATATAACTATACGATAATCACAATGTTATAATAACCTTGTCTGATATAATTATCAAACAGAATGACCATGGAATAAAATCAAACCTGCACGAAACAATCGTGAAAATGCAGCCTAATGAGTAACGCCGCATTGCGACGATTACTCGACACCGCAGCACTAACAGAAGATTGAATTGTTGAAAGTGCAGTAGGGCATGTGTTATCATAAAAAGTGGTAGACAATTGAGCTTTGCATGGCATATAGCTCAATGACAGAACTAATATTATTAGAGGAACCACAATATTTCCATTAGACTTATGATAACCCATATAATTAAAGATTAGAAAGCTTGATTAGCCTCTTGTTTTTAACAATAAGAAGCTTGATTTGATGAAGAACAAAGGTGCATATGGCTATATATACACATATTTTAAGGGGTTAAATGACGTCGTTGAACGAGTCTTGATGACTCGGTATCCATGCATATATATTTATCCATTAAAATGTGTTGGAATGATTCATCGTTAGATCAACACTAGCAGGAAAAATGAAGAAGAAAAGTATATGATATTATTGGCAAGAACAATCAACGCATTTATTACATATTAAATGGATCAAGTTTTGTTGTTTAAAATAAAGATTTGGTCTTGAATCAACTGCTATATGCAACAAATCAACACGTACGTACTTTAATTTTTTATTATTAAAAACGTTACTTGGTCGTTACGACCATGATTTTTGAATTAGATTAAACCGTAATAATGATAATATCATATCACAAGTGGACAATCGACGGCGGTCAATACATGAATAGAGTAGGTTTGTATCTTGAGGGTTCACACTCGATCAATCGTGTCAGGTTGACGAATCGTGTCAAGTTGACGAGTTGTCAACCAGAACATGAAATTGTTTTTATTCGTTTAACAAACATCAAACTCAAACCACACACACTTTATAACATGCAATTTGCACACGATCTGTTTGACCCATCTATTGAAATGGGTTGAGGGTTAGCGAGTAATAATCAAGTTTTAAACGTGTTATTGCGTTAATTGGTTTTGGTGGGATGTAATGGGTTAAACGGGTTAGTCGGTTAATTTTTCAAACTAAATAGTTAAACAGGTCAATTTGAACATTACTTGTTTTCAGTGGCAGGCCCAAAAATATTTTTGATGGGGGTTAAAATTTTTCAGTCTTCGTATATTCATAAAGAATGACTTGCTATCTTGTTGCGTCCATTGTATTTTTTTCACAATGTTGAGTTAGGTCGTCAATCTGTTGTATCAGATTGAGTCGCCCTGCAAAATATAATCTAATATTTTTAATTCGATTCATAAATTCAAAGGATCTTTATTCGATTCACTTAGTTTTAAAACTAGGACGAGTTAGTTAGACGTGAAGTAATTAAAATTATATTAAAAGTAAACCTTTTTTATAATCCTTCAATTCTAAAAAACTATGATAATAAAATGAAAGCACAATAATTTATAAATGTTAAGAAAATTAATTACCCAAATTTGATGAATATCTAATATTTGGTTATGTTTTTATTAAGATAAAAAAAGCATTCTCAATATACATTAAAGATCTAAAATATTATATAATCATATACTCTTAAAAAATTTGGGTAGAAGTTAGATCTAATAGCATTATTTAATAAAAATTAGAGTAGTGATGTTTCTCTTGTGGTAAAGATTTCGAGCCCAACTTATCACGGGTTGGTATAAATCAATTATCGTTAGAAAGAATTACAATCTTTAACATTCTCAAAATATTTATATATAATTAACGTAACTAAATCGACTAATAGATAAGTATATTAAAAAAATATAAGAGTAAATTACCATTTGCATCCCTGTGGTTTGGCGCTTTTGACCATTTGCATCCCTGTAGTTTAAAAATCCCTATATCCACCCTGACATATCGTTTTTGTCCCCGTTTGCATCTAAAATCCAAACACCGTTTATCTTTGCCGTCAAGTAGCATTTCATCCAGGGGTAATTTAGTCAATTCGTTCCGTACTTCAACCTCACCTTCAACCTCAGAGTTTAAAAATCCCAATATCTAACCTTCAATTTAGTCAATTCGTTCCGTACTTCAACCCATCTTCAACCGCACCTTCATCTTCATTAAGTGAAAATGGTGATTAACAACTGGACTATTCGCGAAGAAGATATGCCGTGGTTTGACCCTATGGTAGTTTATGGTATGTGTTCTGATAATCAGTATAAAAAAATGTGATTTTTTGTTTATCTTGGTATTTGATTCTTAGTTAGCATTGTTTGATTGTTTCATCCAACGAACCCACTATGTTTTCACTAAAAATCCACCACGAGGGAGAGTTTATAAAGTTCCCAGGAGCAAGGTATGTAAAGGGTAAAGTTTCATTCGTAGACATGGTCGACATTGATGTTTTTTCAGTCCATGAGCTTGATGACATGATGCAAGACTTAGGTTACTCTGGGGATGAGGTAATGTACTATAATTTTAAGATTCCTGGTGGGGACTTGGATGTAGGGCTACGAGCTATTGCAGGTGATATGGATGTGATTAACATGCAACAATACGTGAACACTACCAAGTTGATTGAAATGTACATAGAGCATAAAGTTACAAAGGTTAACACCTATTTGAAGTCACCTAACCAAGGTAGCAGGGTGATAATTGAAGAGATTGATGATATTGGACCCTCTAATCCTTGTAGTAGACAGTTACAACTTGGGTGGTATGAAGAAGGGGATGAACAATATGATAGACAAGGGGATGAACATGTTGATAGACAAGGGGATAAACATGGGGATGAACAAGGGGATAAACAGGGGGATGAACAAGGGGATAAACAGGGGATGAATAAGTGGATGAGCAAGTGGATGAGCAGGGTGTTGAAGGGCATAAACAGGGGGATGAACAAGGGGATGAACAGGGGGTTGAACAAGGGGATGAACAAATGGATGAGTAGGGGGATGAATGGGATGAACAAGGGGATAAATAAGGGGATGAACAAGGGGATGAACAAGAGGATGAACAAGTGGATGAGCAGGGTGTTGAAGGGCAGATAACTCCAAATATGGAAGATGAAATTTTCTTGTTAAATTTTCTGGAACCATTTCATATAGAGGAGAATGACATGAAGGGTGAAAATGGTGGTACAAGGGGTGGTACAGGGGAGAATGACATTGAGGGTGACAACACTGCTTTTGAATCAACTGATTCTGACTATATTGTAGATATGGATAATGAAATGGAGGATGTTGATGTTGACATGGATCAGTATAGAGCATTTGTTGATATGGAAGAAGATGACACACCCCTAGATGAGAATAGTGATGAAGGTGATATGGATGATGTTGAAGTTGATCTAGATAACTTTGATAGTGCAAGTGATGAAGATGATGTTCTAACAAAAAAAGCAATTAAGAAGCTTAATAGGAAGAAAAAAAATAGAAGTCACTTGGATCATGTTCACTGTATGTTGGGCAAACATTCAAAGATAAGGAAGAGATTAAGGAGATTGTTAGGGCAATTGTTGTGCAAAATAGGAGGCAACTTGTATATGTAAAAGATGAGAAAGTAAGGATCAGAGTGGTATGTTATGGGGCAAATCCTGATTCTGTATGTAGTCAAGGGCAAAATGGTCAAAGTTCAAATGTTAGTGGGTCCAAGACACAAGAATCTGGAAAAGATAATGCATGTAAAGGTGTTGGTGGTGCAATTAATAATAAGACAAAAAATAGGTACCCACCACCCACTTGTCCATGGACTCTGCATATATCAAGGCCCAACATTTAAGAACTTTTTTTAGTCAAGACTTTTATAGAAGAACACGGGTGTATGCAAACAAGAAAGATTAGACTGTACACAAGCTCAGTGATTGCTAAAGAGGCTGAACCCATACTTGAGTGCAACCCTCATATACCTCTAAAGGCACTTCAAGATATTCTACAGAGGAAACACCAAGTACAGATCTCATTAAAAAAGATTTTTATGGCAAATTCGATGGCGTTAAAGAAAATAGAGGGTGATTACATATCTCAGTATGGTTTATTGAGGGATTACTGTGAAGAGTTATTGAGATCCAACCCTGGATCAACTGTAAAGCTTGATGTTGAAAGTCATTGTAACCCAAGTAGTACAACAAGACAATTCAAAAGAATTTACATATGTTATCCTGCTTTAAAAGCTGGAAGACAGTTGTTGGGTCTTGATGGGAGCTTCATGAAAGGGCCATTCCTAGGACAAATTCTTTCTGCAGTTGGAGTTGATTCAAACAATGGAATATACCCGGTAGCATTTGCAGTAGTTGAGGCTGAAACCTATGATTCCTGGACTTGGTTCCTTCAAAATCTTGGAGATGATTTAGATCTGGAGATGAACTCAAATTTTACCTTTATAAGTGACAGACAGAAGGTAAGTTTATTGTTCCTTCAAATGTTCCTTCAAATCTTACTCACTGTCTAAGTTTATTGTTTAAATTCACTTTGTAGGGCATTATACCGGCTCTTAAGAATGTCTTTCTAGCTGCTGAGAATAGATATTGTCTAAGGCACATTCATGAAAACATGAAAGCTAAATGGAGAGGCCACATGTACAAGGATCTTTTATGGAAATGTGCAAGTGCAACCACAATACCCGAATTTGATAAGAACATGGAGTCAATAAGAAAACAAGATTCATCATTGTGTGATTGGTTGAAACAAATCTCAGCCAGACATTGGAGCAGGGCTCATTTCGCTGGTATGCTCTATTTGAACTAACCATAAAATAAGATTCATCATTATATAATTTGTGTACATGTTCAATGTTGGCCAAGCACAATGTGATGTTTTATTAAACAACCTTTGTGAGGTTTTTAACAAGCAGTTGGTAGGAGGCAGAGACAAGGCAATTATTACATGTTTAGAGTTTATCAGGGAATACTTGTTGAAGAGGATTGTTGTGGTTCAGAAGATGATTTCAAAATGTCAAGGGCCTCTTACACCCTCTGCAGCCAAAACCTTTGCGCATATTAAATCTCAAGCAGCAGAGTACACTCTTATAATGGCAGGTCATAAGAAATACCAAGTTAGTGGGTCGTGGATGGATAAAGTATGTGTTGACTTAGAGAAAAGAGCATGTACGTGCAGGAAATGGGAGCTTACAGGCATGCCTTGTAAACATGCAGTTGCTTGCATATGGGATTTGGCTACATATGACCAGGAGACTGCAATTCCTGAGTCTTGGGTTTCCAAAGTTCATCTGTTAGATACTTGGAAGGATGTGTACAAAAACACCCTTGAACCTATCAATGGGAGGCCCATGTGGATACCATCAACCTGCCCAACTACACTAACCGCACCAAAGCATCATACTCCAGTGGAGAGGCCTAAAAAGAAGCGGAAGAAGTCAGCTGATGAGGTGGCTTAAGGTAGGGTTGACAAGGATGGGAAGTTGGTGAGAAAATGATTCTCTGTTAGATGTTGATTGTGCAAGAATTTTGGTCACAACAAAAGATCTTGCAAAGGACAGAGTTCATCACAGCCAGTTTCACAAGGTGCTCCACATGAAAGTCATTAGGCTGTGTAATGTATTTTGATATGTATTTTGATGTGGTTTGTTTTGAACAAAAACTATCTAACTTGTCTTAATTTGGGTTGTATGTATTTGGTATGTATTTTGAAACTATGTAATGCTTGGGTAATGCTTATGCATTTTGGTTATTTTGGTTGCTTATGTTTGAATTGGTAATGCTTATGAATTATGTTGAATGGGTCAAAATGGTTTGGGGCTGCATATTTTGGTTGCTTATGTTTGAATGGGTAATGCTTATGTTTGGGGTTGCATATTTTGGTTGGTTATGTTTGAATGGGTAATGCTTATGTTTGGGGCTGCATATTTTGGGGCTGCATTTTAGTCATTTTGGTTGCTTATTTTGGTTGCTTATGTTTGAATGGGTAATGCTTATGTTTGGGGCTGCATATTTTGGTTGGTTATATTTGAATGGGTAATGCTTATGTTTGGGGTTGCATATTTTGGGGCTGCATATTTTGGGGCCGCATTTTGGTCATTTTGGTTACTTATTTTGGTTGCTTATGTTTGAATGGGTAATGCTTATGTTTGGGGCTACATATTTTGGTTGGTTATGTTTGAATGGGTAATGCTTATGTTTGGGGCTGCATATTTTGGTTGGTTAACCAAGTAACATGGTGCTGCCCAATCAATGAAACCATCATATTCATTTCACACACTCAATTAACCAAGTAACCTTCATATTCAATTAACCAAGTAACCTTCTGATACATCGTTGCAAATTGACCTTTACATAAACTACTACAAAATTAGGTCAATTCGTTCAAAATAACAGCCAATTCATATCACTTATACATGATATACACTATAAATAAAATCCAACTGACAATTAACCAAATTTTCATCCTTTTAGCTTCAAACTTCAACCTCTTGCATCTTTCATCTTTCTTGTTGCTCGACTTTAGCAGCCTATTGATAATTTCAGTAGATCTTGGACTCAGGGCAGGTTCAGCCCAACTTACAAAACCACAATTAGACCCCTTTCTTGCATAGCAGTAAAACCGACGGCCTGGATTTTTGTGGGTCCACGACGTGCAAACAAAGGTAGCTTGTCACCATCTTCTTCTTCGAATTACAGAGGTGTAGAGAGATGAGAGATGAGAGAAATTAGGTTGAAATGGTTGTTCAGGGTTTTTAATGACCTTTACAAGGGTAGGGAACGAATTGACTAAATTACCCCTGGATGAAATGCTACTTGACGGCAAAGATAAACGGCGTTTGGATTTTGGATGCAAACGGGAACAAAAACGATATGTCAGTGTGGATATAGGGATTTTTAAACTACAGGGATGTAAATGGTCAAAAGCGCCAAACCGGATACAAATGGTAATTTAATAAAACAATCAAACCATGCTTCTTTCGTTGTAATTTGTAGTAATAAAACAACAAAATTTCATGTTAATATAAATAAATTAATAAATGATTTTTAAAAACTGTAACTTGTGTTCTCACCTGACCTTACCTGTTGCAGTGTTGCAACTATCTTTTCAAAACTAACAAATTATTAAAATAATAAGTTCAAATTATGATTTCTCTCACTATATCAAATCTTATTCACTCTCGTATCTCTTCTATTTTCTTCGAACCTGCAACTCAAAATCACAAAAATGATTTCTTTTAAAACTCAGCATTTTATTGCATCAGTTAACGAAAAATTCATGGGGTCGTTATAAAAATATCTTGGGTGTTGCTCGACTTTCTATCGCACATATGTATTATACATAAAAAAAATTCATGGGTGTCGGGTGACACTCATCCACACCCAGGGGCGAAATATAGTGGAGACCGGGGGGGGGGGGGGGGGCGCCCCCCTTTTTTTTTGGTCGTTAGTGTTAAATTTTAGTCCGGTAGTATAAATTTTTTACTCGGTAGTGTAAATTTTTATATAAATATCAAGTTCGTCCCTCTTGAAAAATATTAAGTTCGCCTCCGTCCCCTTATAATAATGTTCAAGCTCCGCCACTGTCCACACCCTTTCGGTCCGGCCTTGCCAGCTGTTTTATTTAATAAGTCAACTTAAAGATAACTTGATTAGGTATGTCAAACCAAAGCCTTAAATTTTTCTCTTGTCATGATCCACGTTACTTTGGCCCATGATCAGTGCGGAACCAAAGCTTCTTCACAAGATGGTTTTTTTAAGTTTTTTTTCTTTACCAGCTACGATTAAGAAATCAAAGTTATGTTTTTCTTTAAAAAAAGTATCTATATATAAAAATCAATAAATTATGGTGAATGAGATGTCAGAAGACCAAAGGCCTTCTAGTTTAATTGTACGTGGGTGATGGCTTATACTTGGGATCTTTTAGATCTTTTAGATGAAAATAATGTTTTTTCACCCATGAGACTATAAAAAGGAAAGATTTTGCTTAGAGTGAATTGACGTTTTCTTTCTCGTGTTTGGTCACGTTTGTTTTTTTCATCCAAAAAGGTTTTTTTGCATCTGGCTCCCGGAGGTTTTAAGAAGTTGTCATTTTTATCCAAAAATATTAACTCCGTAATTTAAATGTTAAATCCGTCATAAAAGGGGTAACTATGTAATTTTGCATATAAAAACCAAATCTTTGTTTATGTTAACGTATTGTTATTTAAATTCCATTCACATATTATTATTCCGTTTCACGAAACCTACATCACTTTTCATTTTTTCATATTCAAACCTTTTAGCATCGACTAACTTACGAGATTGTCGGCTAATTAGTGAGAGGGAGGATGGATCTGGTTTATAGTGACGGTCAGGAACCCATTGTGAAAGAATTGTATAATGGAGACCACTGTCTCTAGTCGTCATCTCTTCTATAGTATGATTTAATTCCACTCGATTAGAGTTATGTAATTGTAGGTTTTTGTTTAAATTTAGTAAAAATAATAAATGTGACCAAATCATATAAAAAACAACAATTCACTCTTTTGCTTAATTCATTTAATGCACTAGATTGTGAAATCCAACCATACAAATTAGTTGGATTATATTTTCAAATACACATGTAATCGAATAATTATAGGTACAAGAACTTCATATTATCTTTGGAAATATGGGATTCAATCATAAGGTACGTAAATCAACGGTGAACCAAAAGTACTAAAATTTGTGAGTCTGAAATAAATTGACCTATGTGAATATCACACGTACCCTTTTTGAAAGTTATTTTAGTCATCGTCCACACAAATTGGAAAAGATGATAAGTTCCATGAGTTTATCACAAAAGAAAAGAAAAGGCAAAAGCTAATTTCATCTAACATATTTTTAATTAACCTCATCTAGTTTAAACAAAACCTTATAAACGAAGCATGAACCCTTAGACTTAAGTAAAGCTTCATCACTCTCATTCCAAATAGTTTTATCATTTGATCCAACCCTCAACATGCATAATTAGGCCATCTTTCATCGCTTTTTATTTAATATGCTTAAAACTAGTCATGCACCTCAATCTTAAATTATTATATCGTGCTAACATAAGGTCAAAGTGTATTTTTTTTATTAAAAGAATTCAAAAAACTACTTGAAACTGACATGATTTTGCATAAAATAAAACAAGCTAGGTATATAAAATAAAGCTGGTCAAATAAGTTAAACGGTTGTTTATCGTCATGTAGCCTATTAGTACTGGTGAATGCCTCTCACAAATATAGTATAAATCCAAATCTTTGATTATATGGGTATTTAAAAGTAAAAAATTATCATTCTAAAATATTTAAAAGTAAGTTCAACGATTCAAAAGTCACCAAAAGACTTCCAGCCAATTATAATTAATGTTGTACTAATACAATACAATATATTTGATTGTTTTGTTCAAAAGAGTTGAAATATGTTTATGTTTTCAAATAATATCAACCAAATGTTATATATATTCTAACTAGACTAAACACCCGTATAATACACGGTTTCTATCAGTAAAAATTTCTTTTGATTAAAAAGGTCCGTAAGTCGTAATATTGTTGTTAATACTTTGTATATTGATTTTTATGTTTAATTTTTTAAAATCATCTATATCTAATATTATTAATTTTATTCATCAATGCTTATAAGTCTAAACAGTGTATAATATGAAATGAAATAAACTTTTAAATAAGAACTTTAGGTTATATTATATTGAACATGAAAATATCCATAAACATCCGAAAATTTCTTTGTATACAAAATTTAATGTACTATTTGTAATTTTACCATTATAGTCTAATATTAATAATTTTAATTCATGTCTACTTGTAACTCAAGGTAATGCAACATAGATCTAACCATGTGTGAACACCGACTGTTTAAAAAACAAACCAACTTTGAACAAAAAATTAATTACAAAATATATCTAACAAAATTTATAAAATTAGGACAAAAGTTAATTATATTTTAGAACTATTTTTTAATTGAATTTAATGTAACTATCAAAATTAGAATAAACAAAGCTAATTATTTAAATACTTTGAGCTACACGATATGACAAAAAAAATACTATGTGATGAGAGTAGGAAAAATGTTTAGAATGCACAAAAAGGTAATGTATTAATCTAATTATTCTTTTATTATATAGTATAGATATAAAAATATAAACTTTCATTTATTCTTAGTTTATTCCTTAAATAATATTGGCTTTTATGAGGATGCATAAAAGACGTAGTCAGAAACAACAACCTTATGATAAAATACCATTCAAAATTCAAACCTAGATGTAAAAACATTGTATGAATGTAAAATCTAAAACTATGACACTGAATTAAAAAATATTATATAACACAATATCAAACATAGTTGAAGATGTTAGAAATGGATGTCATATAAACATAGTCATTGCATGATATTAGTTTTCTTTCTTCACTCAGAATGTTATATAACACATCATATTAGTACAAACTAAGTGTAAAATAAACCTTGATAATTATGTTTATATTGTAATCTGCAATCAAAGAGTACATTTATAAAATTAAAAACAAATTATAGAGTCAATATAAGTACATCTCTTCTTATATATATTATTTCAAGTATATCATATTTTGTGTAATTTGATACATAATTGATAGATTAAAAAAACACTAGAAGCATGATTTTCAAACATGTAAAGCTATCAACTTAGAATGAAAAACCTAAATGTGTAACTGACACTTAATAATTTCCATTGGGTCTTCAAACCAAATAGATATTTTTTATCGATTTAAAACTCTTCTTACGAAGATCTTCATCATCAACTTCTTCATCTTTATTTTCTATATTTTTTGTTTCTTCCTTTTTAACACTCATAGGATCCCAACCTGCAACTAATAAAAAGAAATATTGGCAAAGTTTTTAAGTTAACATTTGAACAACAAAGCATATAAAGATAAGATAATTCTAATCCAAACTTATATAGATAAAATCATGATCAGATCCATCCAAATCACAGATGTTAAAATTAAGGAATATTTAAAATTTTTGTTGAGATCGTTCATCTTAAAATTTAGAAATATTTAAAGTTTTTGTTGACCAAAAACATAAATCAGTTCCATGCTTACATCAATTAAAACTAAATCAAAGTTTCATGCTTTTATAAACAAAAACATAAATCAGTCAAATTGATGTAAAAAAAGCAAAATACTAAATTTTATCTTGAAATCAAAATCGAAATCCTTGAATCATACGGACCACTTCTACGTTGCAATCGATATTTGTATATATGAGCATTGAATTGAGACTTTACAGAAAAATTGTTGTAATTTAAAACTTGGGTGTGAATGATATTAAATAAATTTAAAAAGGCGTAAAAAGATCAGTGAGTTTAACTTGAAACATAACGTTATTTTGGGTAAATCGAAACCAAGATATGCTTATAAATTGAAAAAAGATATAAAATGGTTCATCTTTCTATTTGAAAATTGATACCATAATTTGGGGAAATCGAAACTCTAAATTGATTATTTGAGACCCTTGATTTGATAAAATATCTAAAATCGTTTCGGAATAGAAGACGCGTATGAGGTTTATTCTCATTTGTATAAGACGAGTATGAGGTTTATTCTCATTTGTATAAGACGGGTGAATTAGGAAACATTTAATTGTTTGTTTGAATAAGCAAGAATCCAACATGTTTCATTTTATAATTTTTATGTAATACAACCTGTAAAAACTTATTATATTACATGTTTAGTAGAGATAGAGTCAACTTGTTATTGAGTGAGAAAAACAGTCAAATATAACTTGCAATCTATTTCAGGGTTTTATTTTGAAACCATCACAAATGCCCTTTGTAATGAGTTTTTTTTCAAACTAGGGTTGGTAGAAAAATAATTTAACAAAATGAGTCTTTTCAAAAATATTTAAAAAAAGGGTTTGTTTCGTCATCATATTTATATAATATATTTTTTAAAAATGCATTTTTTGTTAAAAAATAGTATTTCTGGTTACATCTTTTAAGCTACTTAAAAAATTTTTAAAAAATACATATTTTTAAAAAGAATAAAAATACAAAATGCCTACTTTTGTGTAAACACAGATGTATCGAAGGCACAAAATGTAAAACTAACTAAAAAGAGGGTTGTAGACAACTTAAAAAACCAAGCTCTTGGGGCCTACTCAAGGCTATAATTAATAGCCTTCTTCAAGAGGAAGATATGATGTGGGCAAGATGAATCAACAAAATGAAGAAGTTATGTCATATAAACTGTATAATTCATGCAAAAATGTATTGTTGGTGTCAACCTCGTGAATATTACATCCTTGATAAAAAGAAAACTGATCAGTCCAATAAATAGTGGTTGGTTTGATAACCACGCTAATGGTCTCCGTGTAACTAGTTACATCTTTTTAATAAAACCATTAGCAACAAGTCATGCTTTTATTGACTAATAGAACTATAAGGATGCATCCCGTGTAAACCCCCTTACACCCATTACAAAAACTAACTAGTTTTATACCCGTCCAGTGGCCGGGAGGTTTCATGTCTTAATGTAATAACTATCTCTTCTTAAATTATAAACAATAACACTATTAACGTGTTACTGTAAAGACAACTAAGCACATACAAAAAAGTCTTTTATATTTGAGGATATATCATATGATCATAAGATTAATATTAGTTTGAAAAGCACGCATCCAACTAAACAGGTCATATAAAGACAAGAGTTCATCAAGTTAAGAATCCCTAGAGAAACATTTGTGACAACCCGAAATTTTCCGTGAATTAATATAAGATTTTTATGTGAATTTATGATTTGTTTTTATATTTTTATTATTATTTAATAATAATATTAATAATAATAAAATAATGATAATAATAATAATAATAATAATGATATTATTATTACGAATAATGATAATAATAATAATAATAATAATAATAATAATAATAATGATTATTATTATTACAAATAATGATAATGATAATAATTATAATAATAATGATATTATTATCAAAAATAATGACAAAAATAATAATAATAATATTATTATTAAAAATAATAATGTTAATAATGAAAATAATAATAATAGTGAAAGTATTATTATTTACAAAATTAGTTTAATTGATTTAATAAAGTATAGGGGCTGTTGTGTAAATTTTAAAACATGTTTTATAAACTTAAAACACAAAATGATAACATGTGAAACCTCAGGGACTATTCTGTAATTTCCGAAAAACCCAACCCCGACCCCCCTCGGTTTTCCGGCACCGGATCCGGCCGACCTCCGGCGGCTCCGGCGAGACCCCAAAACGCCAAAATACGCGGTTTCGATTCAATTAAATGATACCGACACAACCCCGTGAGTGTTTCGAACACAATGACCCACATTAATCAGGAATCAAGCTAAGTGCGATCGATCTACACCCCGTGAACACTGTCGGCTCCTTTACACCTTCGAATCGCACTGAAACTACAATAATAATCTAATTGATCGAATCTAAACAACCCTATAAATGATACTAATCAGGCTACACTTAGAATTGTGTCTTAAACATTCAAATTCATCGAATTTAATTCTCTCTTCTTCGCGGACCTGCAACTAACCGAACACCCCTGTTCGAGTTTCGAAACCCGAAATTGATAAAGAGCTTTCGATCATTAGCCTCATTAGAAGCTACCTGTGAAGTTAATTGCATTTTCATCCACGTCTGATCGTCGTTTGGATCCTCCCAAGCCGCGACCTGTTCTTCGAGGTGTTCATCATCGATCAGACATCTTTCTGGTAAATTAAATACACCCATATGTTCGATTTATCATGGGGAACAAAAGCCCCATGAATATGATTGTTAACAGGAACGAATCATGGATCAATTTGGTCGATCCATGAATCTAGGGTTCTTGAATTAGGGATGAACATTCGGGATTGTGTTTAAAATTAATCGGGTCCGTGTTCTGTTCGATATGGAGCCTTTGGCTCACTGGTTTGTGCGCAGGGGTGTGGGGGGGGGGGAGGTCACGGGTTCGAACCGTGCACCTCCCATATTTTTTTTAAATCCTTTTTGGATTATTTAAAAATATATAAAATTTATTAAAAATTATAAAAATAATTTTTAAAAGCTTCTGTTATTTTTAACACCATTAAATATTTTTCTGTAAATTATTTAATTAAAAATACTTTAAATAAAATTTATAAAATATTAATTTAAAAATATTATAAATAACTATTTTTATAAAAATAGACTTTAAATTATGATTTAAAGTATTAATTCATTAATTGAACACCATATCATTTTTAATTAATGATAAATCATAAAAATTGTAGAAATTCAATTATTTAAAAACCCTAATTATTTATGTAAATAATTATTACATGTATTATAAATTATTACATGTATTATAAATTGTTATCCATACAAAATTGGGTTTTTAAATATAAATTAAAACAATCAAATTATTAATGGATATTATATTATTTAGGGATTTATTTTGATAATATAAATACAAATTAGATTTTATAAATTTAAACATTTATAAAATCTTACAAAAATTAAATATAAACTTATATGTTTATATAACGTCTATAGTTTAATTAGAATATAATGATATGTCAAAATCATTATTAAACTAATTAAATTTTATATAAATCATTAATTATTAACAAAAATAATTAAATGACTTAATGATTATAACAAATCCCAGAAAACCAAACCCTAGATCAAATGAACACCAGGTTCAAGATCTAACTTATTTAGGTTATGGATTTGTATATATACTTATGTGAATATAATTCCTTAGCAGGAATTTACTAGGTTGTCAACACCACACAAGGACTGAGGTGAGTTCATAACTATTCTCCTTTTTAATCATTTAAATATTTTAGGGCTGGAATACATGTTGTAATTGAAATTACAAATTATTTTTGTGTATTATGTTAAATAATAATTTGATCACATTTATGATTACATATGGTTATTATGAAAATCCTTCTCTGTATACTGGACTATAAATAAGCAGGGATCTTTTGGATAGTACTATCGGGGAGTGACTTACCCCCACAAAGGTTTGGACATGTGGTCCTTACCAAGATGCACAAAGATCTTATTGTCATTTGGGATGACTGTTTCTGTAGTGAGAAGGCAGATGTGCACTTTATATAGTTTGCATTATAGTTCCACATACAACCCATATGAGGATAAATGTAAAGGAGGATTTGCTCCCTCTGATTTGAAATTATTATGATAATATAATATACACATGAAAAGGATATTAAACTATGGTACATGGACAAATCCTATGTGAAGGACTTGTTGGACTTGTACATAATGGGTATGTGGGATAGCGGGTTCACCTTAATAAAAAGGGTTCCGACAGGCTATTCATATACCGGTGAGTAAATTAAACTCACACTTTTACAGTAAATCCTAATTGAGGATAATTGATGATTTATCATTATGTTTTACTTACCTATGAACTCACCAACCCTGTGTTGACACTTGATTTACATGTATTCTCAGGTATCTACTAGGAGCTTATGGACATGCACGTAGGATCATATAAAAGCTCAAGATACCTATTGATTATTATTTGAATTATGATTAAGAAATGTTGTCAAGAAAACAATCTATCTTTTATTTCCGCTGCTCTGATTATTAATGAAATGTTTATCTAAAACTTATCATATAGATAACTGCATCTCATGTGTGACTACTGTGTTCGATCCTGTTTGTTCACCCCTCCGTGATAAATTCCAGACCCGGAATTTGAGGGTGTGACAGATTGGTATCAGAGCCACTGGTTATACTGAGTTAGGGATTGCATCTAGCCTATAGCCACACACAATAGTTGCACAAAGTGAATTGCCTTAGTTAGAGATAGAATAGGATTAAGAAGTTATATGCTTAAACTTAGGTAGTTGTGTTCCTAAACATAACTTGACTCTTTGACTCTTTTCGATCATTCCTAAACTTATTCTTAACGACATGTGGGATCTACACTTATCATCGTGCCTAAATCAAAATTTTTTTTAAATTCGTCAAAGTCTGTGTCTTACAACTTGAAACATGTAATGCTGGAAGAGCGTGATGCCTGTATCTCGAGGTGTTCTGTCTAGGCAAGGTATTCGCATAAATCCAAATCAACCGATGGACCTGTTTACCTTACCTGGGAACCCTTGGGATGAGTATCTGCTTATAGGTACGCATGTCTTCAACAAAGTTGTGATTGACTCAATACTTTGATTAGTCAACGTACTCGCTTTGATTTACGAATCAAACGATTACACCTGGAACATCTCATTGCTATTATGCCAAATTCTCGACTGTCGTTTTCGTGTTGAATAGCTCATATTACCCAATTTCTATGAAAATTCTTAATGATCTTTCAAAATGGTTTCTTGACAAATCCGTTCACGGTCTAGAAACTCTGGCTGTAAGATTTCTGCTATTATAGCACGTGAAGTTACTGCGATCATACACAAGTCTTTAAGGCAAATAGGTCAAATTACCTTGATATGTTCCATTTGGCAATCTAAGCTACGTTTGTCCTAACCTAAAGCGAGACTTGTTTCCTTAGTACTCGTGCCTTGCCGAATTTAATCGAAAAACCCAGTTTTCTTAAATTCCCATCTGTCCTACAGTAATTGCCTATACTTTGAATATTTGATATAAAATGAATCTATTGAATATATCAAAGTGTGAATTCTCACCAAACAATTTCATGATAGATGGACGCACCAGCGGGCAGAGGCAGAGGTAGAGGACGCGCTAGGAGAACTGTCCCAACAGGGATGACTCCTGAAGAAATACAAGCCTTGGTCAATCAAGGTGTTGCTGCAGCCCTAGCCACTCAGGCTGCTCAGAATGGTCATCACTATTCGTATCAGAAGTTCCTAGACTGCAAACCAGATATCTTCACTGGGGCAGAAGGGGCCATTGGGCTCATAAGGTGGTTCGAGAAATGTGAATCCATCTTCGCTATATCTGAATGTCCCGATGAGAGTAGGACCAAGTATGCCTCCGGAGCCTTGAGTGGAGCTGCACTCTCGTTCTGGAAGACAGAAGTTTCAAGACTTACTCTCTCCCTAGCCAATGCTATGGATTGGGAGGAATTCAAACAGCTGATGATGGAGGAATTCTGTCCTAGAGAAGAAGTACAAAGGTTTGAAACCGAGTGCTGGAACCATAAAATGGTGGGATCTGAAATTGAAAAGTATACCACCGAAAATCATGAGTACGCAACCTTGTGTCCTCATATGATGGAGCCTGCTCACAGAAGAATTGAAGGCTACATCCGTGGACTGTCTCCGGTCATTCAATCTATGGTCACTTCCTCCAACCCAACTTCAATCCAACAGGACATTAGGTTAGCTCACAAGCTGACTAATGAGGCTGTGGCTCAGGGAAAGTTACCACCAAGAAACAAGGGTAAGGGTGTTGCTGCTGAAAGCTCGGGGAAGAGAAAGTTTGAAGATGCTAAAGACAGTGAGAGTCAAGGTACAAGCAAGAAGCCAGATCAGAAAAAGCACCATGACAATCAGGGCATTCCGCCTAGATGTCAGAGGTGTGGCAAGCGTCACCATGGCAAGTGTACTGCAATCATCTGCTACAAATGCAACAAGAGGGGGCACACTGCTCCTGAATGTAGAACTAAGACTCAAGACCAAGGAAAGAAGGATGGTAATCAGCAGAATGGTGGAAAGAAAGAAGTTATTTGTTTCAGATGTGGAGAAAAGGGCCATATTGCTAAAGACTGCACTGGGGAAAAGAAAGATACAGCCAAGGGCAGAGCCTTCGTGATTGGCAAAGGTGAGGCTCTAAAAGACCCTAACGTTATTATGGGAAAATTTTTGGTGAATAATGTTTATGCCATAGTATTATTTGACACGGGAGCTGATAGAAGCTTCGTATCTAATACTTTCTATAAGCACTTGAATGTAGAACCTGTACCCCTAGATGAGCCATATGTTGTAGAAGTAGCGAATGGTAAATCCTTGACCGCATCACAAATCCTGAAAAATTGTACATTAGACTTATCAGGTCATATCCTACCAATAGACCTCATGCCCATTACTTTGGGAAGCTTCGATGTGGTAGTTGGTATGGATTGGCTATCCAAAAACTCTGCAGAAATTATCTGTAAAGACAAAATGATTCGTATCCCCCTACCAAATGATGAAGTCCTGTGTGTGGAGGGAGATAAGACTGGTGTCGTGATGGGAGTTATTTCTTACTTGAAGGCTCAAAAGTGTCTTCGAAAAGGACATACTGCTATCCTAGCCTTAGTCATTGACAAAGAGAAGAAGGAAAGGAAGATTGAAGATGTACCCGTCGTCAGGGAATTTCCTGAAGTGTTTCCTGATGAACTGCCTGGGTTGCCCCCTAAAAGAGAGGTCGAGTTTTCAATCGAGTTAGTACCTGGAGCTACACCTATAGCTCGGGCACCATACCGTCTCGCACCTTCTGAATTAAAAGAACTATCTGACCAGCTTAGGGAACTCCTTGATAAAGGATTCATCCGACCTAGCTCGTCACCATGGGGAGCACCAGTGTTATTTGTGAAGAAGAAAGACGGAACCTTCAGAATGTGCATTGACTATCGGGAACTGAACAAAGTGACGATCAAGAACCGTTATCCCTTGCCACGTATTGACGACTTATTCGACCAACTGCAAGGTTCGAGCATTTACTCCAAGATAGATCTTAGAAGCGGCTATCATCAGCTGAGAGTCAGAGATGAAGATATTATGAAGACGGCTTTCAGAACTCGATACGGTCACTTTGAGTTCACAGTCATGCCATTTGGGCTAACAAATGCACCTGCTGTATTCATGGATCTCATGAATCGTGTATGCAAGCCTTATCTAGACAAGTTTGTCATTGTCTTCATTGATGACATCTTGATCTATTCCAAAAATGAGCAGGAGCATGAAGAACATCTGAGATTGATCCTTGAACTACTAAAGAGAGAGGAGCTTTATGCTAAGTTCTCGAAATGTGATTTCTGGCTTAAAGAAGTTCAATTCCTTGGTCATGTGATTGATGCTAATGGAATTCATGTAGACCCAGCAAAAATTGAATCCATCAAAAGTTGGCCTACTCCTTCTAATCCAACGGAAATTAGACAATTTCTGGGACTAGCCGGCTATTATAGGAGAGTTATCGAGGGATTCTCCAAGATAGCTCAACCATTGATTATGCTTACCCAAAAGGGGGTAGCATATCATTGGGGGTTCAAGCAAGAGGCTGCTTTCCAAACATTGAAACAGAAGTTATGCAGTGCACCTATATTGTCCCTACCCGACGGTATTGAAGACTTTGTAGTCTACTGTGATGCTTCTGTTCAGGGACTGGGATATGTTTTGATGCAGCGAGACAAAGTCATAGCCTATGCCTCAAGACAGTTAAAGGCTCATGAGAAGAACTATGCAACTCATGACCTAGAACTGGGAGCTGTTGTGTTTGCTCTTAAATTATGGAGACATTACTTGTACGGTACTAAGTGCACTATTTATACCGACCACAAGAGTCTTCAACACCTGTATAATCAAAAGGAGCTGAACATGAGACAGAGGAGATGGCTTGAACTACTAAACGATTATGATTGTGCCATCAAGTACCATCCTGGTAAAGCAAATATTGTGGCTGATGCTTTGAGTAGGAAAGAACATATGAAGCCTCGTAGAGTGCGAGCTCTACAACTCACCATTCAAAGCAACCTGCCGGCACAAATCTTGAATGCTCAGACTGAAGCCCTGAAAGAAGAGAACATTAAAGATGAAAACCTTCGAGGGCTAGACCAACAGTTTGAAGTTCATTCGGATGGAATACGCTTTATAGCAGGAAGGATTTGGGTACCCCTGTACGAGAATCTGCGAAGCTTGATCATGGATGAAGCCCACAAGTCTAGATACTCTATCCACCCAGGTGCAGATAAGATGTACTACAACTTGAAGCTTGTTTACTGGTGGCCAAGAATGAAGGCAGATATTGCAACCTATGTCTCAAAGTGCTTGACTTGTTCTAAAGTCAAGGTCGAATACCAAAAGCCTTCAGGAATGTTGACCCAACCAGAAATTCCCATGTGGAAGTGGGAAATGATAACCATGGATTTCGTCACTGGTTTACCCAAGTCTCAAACGGGCAATGACACTATTTGGGTTATCGTTGACCGTCTCACCAAATCCGCTCATTTCATACCAATCCGTGAGAAAGACAAGATGGAGAAGCTTGCAAGGGCGTACATCAGAGAAATTATCTCTAGACACGAAGTACCAGTGTCTATTATCTCTGATCGTGATGCACGGTTTACATCAATCTTCTGGGGAAAACTTCAGAAAGCTCTAGGCACTCGCCTAGATATGAGCACAGCCTATCACCCTCAAACTGATGGTCAAAGTGAAAGAACCATACAGACTCTTGAGGATATGCTCAGGGCTTGTGTCATTGACTTTGGAAAGAACTGGGAAGGTCATTTACCTTTGGTAGAGTTCTCATATAACAATAGCTATCATTCGAGCATCAAGGCGGCACCATTCGAGGCCTTATATGGACGTAAATGTAGATCACCGCTTTGCTAGGCAGAAGTTGGAGATAGACAACTTACTGGTCCAGAGTTGATCTTTGAAACTCATGAGAAAATTGTCCAGATAAGAGAACGCATGGCTGCTGCCAGGGATCGCCAGAAAAGCTATGCTGATAAACGCCGCAAGCCACTGGAATTTCAGGAAGGAGATAAAGTTTTGATAAAGGTATCTCCCTGGAAGGGAGTTATACGCTTTGGAAAACGAGGGAAATTAAACCCTCGCTACGTGGGACCTTTTGAAATTGTCAGAAGGATCGGCCCAGTAGCCTATGAATTAAATCTGCCTGCTGAACTTAGTGGTGTGCACAATGTTTTCCACGTATCCAATCTAAGGAAATGTTTATCCGATGAATCACTTGTTGTGCCTTTAGAGGAACTACAAGTAGATGAAAAACTCAGGTTTGTCGAAGAACCAGTTGAAATCATGGATAGGGAAGTTAAACAACTGAAGCATAGCAAGATTCCGATTGTCAGAGTTCGGTGGAACTCCCGGCGTGGTCCTGAGTTCACTTGGGAACGAGAGGACGAAATGATGCGCAAGTACCCTAACCTGTTCAAAAATGTTGCTAGTACATCTTAATTTTCGGGACGAAAATTCCTCTAACAGGGGGATGATGTGACAACCCGAAATTTTCCGTGAATTAATATAAGATTTTTATGTGAATTTATGATTTGTTTTTATATTTTTATTATTATTTAATAATAATATTAATAATAATAAAAATAATGATAATAATAATAATGATATTATTATTACGAATAATGATAATAATAATAATAATAATAATAATAATAATAATGATATTATTATTATTACAAATAATGATAATAATAATAATTATAATAATAATGATATTATTATCAAAAATAATGACAAAAATAATAATAATATTATTATTATTAAAAATAATAATGTTAATAATGAAAATAATAATAATAGTGAAAGTATTATTATTTACAAAATTAGTTTAATTGATTTAATAAAGTATAGGGGCTGTTGTGTAAATTTTAAAACATGTTTTATAAACTTAAAACACAAAATGATAACATGTGAAACCTCAGGGACTATTCTGTAATTTCCGAAAAACCCAACCCCGACCCCCCTCGGTTTTCCGGCACCGGATCCGGCCGACCTCCGGCGGCTCCGGCGAGACCCCAAAACGCCAAAATACGCGGTTTCGATTCAATTAAATGATACCGACACAACCCCGTGAGTGTTTCGAACACAATGACCCACATTAATCAGGAATCAAGCTAAGTGCGATCGATCTACACCCCGTGAACACTGTCGGCTCCTTTACACCTTCGAATCGCACTGAAACTACAATAATAATCTAATTGATCGAATCTAAACAACCCTATAAATGATACTAATCAGGCTACACTTAGAATTGTGTCTTAAACATTCAAATTCATCGAATTTAATTCTCTCTTCTTCGCGGACCTGCAACTAACCGAACACCCCTGTTCGAGTTTCGAAACCCGAAATTGATAAAGAGCTTTCGATCATTAGCCTCATTAGAAGCTACCTGTGAAGTTAATTGCATTTTCATCCACGTCTGATCGTCGTTTGGATCCTCCCAAGCCGCGACCTGTTCTTCGAGGTGTTCATCATCGATCAGACATCTTTCTGGTAAATTAAATACACCCATATGTTCGATTTATCATGGGGAACAAAAGAACCATGAATATGATTGTTAACAGGAACGAATCATGGATCAATTTGGTCGATCCATGAATCTAGGGTTCTTGAATTAGGGATGAACATTCGGGATTGTGTTTAAATTTAATCGGGTCGGTGTTCTGTTCGATATGGAGCCTTTGGCTCACTGGTTTGTGCGCAGGGGTGTGGGGGGGGGGGAGGTCACGGGTTCGAACCGTGCACCTCCCATATTTTTTTCAAATCCTTTTTGGATTATTTAAAAATATATAAAAATTATTAAAAATTATAAAAATAATTTTTAAAAGCTTCTGTTATTTTTAACACCATTAAATATTTTTCTGTAAATTATTTAATTAAAAATACTTTAAATAAAATTTATAAAATATTAATTTAAAAATATTATAAATAACTATTTTTATAAAAATAGACTTTAAATTATGATTTAAAGTATTAATTCATTAATTGAACACCATATCATTTTTAATTAATGATAAATCATAAAAATTGTAGAAATTCAATTATTTAAAAACCCTAATTATTTATGTAAATAATTATTACATGTATTATAAATTATTACATGTATTATAAATTGTTATCCATACAAAATTGGGTTTTTAAATATAAATTAAAACAATCAAATTATTAATGGATATTATATTATTTAGGGATTTATTTTGATAATATAAATACAAATTAGATTTTATAAATTTAAACATTTATAAAATCTTACAAAATTAAATATAAACTTATATGTTTATATAACGTCTATAGTTTAATTAGAATATAATGATATGTCAAAATCATTATTAAACTAATTAAATTTTATATAAATCATTAATTATTAACAAAAATAATTAAATGACTTAATGATTATAACAAATCCCAGAAAACCAAACCCTAGATCAAATGAACACCAGGTTCAAGATCTAACTTATTTAGGTTATGGATTTGTATATATACTTATGTGAATATAATTCCTTAGCAGGAATTTACTAGGTTGTCAACACCACACAAGGACTGAGGTGAGTTCATAACTATTCTCCTTTTTAATCATTTAAATATTTTAGGGCTGGAATACATGTTGTAATTGAAATTACAAATTATTTTTGTGTATTATGTTAAATAATAATTTGATCACATTTATGATTACATATGGTTATTATGAAAATCCTTCTCTGTATACTGGACTATAAATAAGCAGGGATCTTTTGGATAGTACTATCGGGGAGTGACTTACCCCCACAAAGGTTTGGACATGTGGTCCTTACCAAGATGCACAAAGATCTTATTGTCATTTGGGATGACTGTTTCTGTAGTGAGAAGGCAGATGTGCACTTTATATAGTTTGCATTATAGTTCCACATACAACCCATATGAGGATAAATGTAAAGGAGGATTTGCTCCCTCTGATTTGAAATTATTATGATAATATAATATACACATGAAAAGGATATTAAACTATGGTACATGGACAAATCCTATGTGAAGGACTTGTTGGACTTGTACATAATGGGTATGTGGGATAGCGGGTTCACCTTAATAAAAAGGGTTCCGACAGGCTATTCATATACCGGTGAGTAAATTAAACTCACACTTTTACAGTAAATCCTAATTGAGGATAATTGATGATTTATCATTATGTTTTACTTACCTATGAACTCACCAACCCTGTGTTGACACTTGATTTACATGTATTCTCAGGTATCTACTAGGAGCTTATGGACATGCACGTAGGATCATATAAAAGCTCAAGATACCTATTGATTATTATTTGAATTATGATTAAGAAATGTTGTCAAGAAAACAATCTATCTTTTATTTCCGCTGCTCTGATTATTAATGAAATGTTTATCTAAAACTTATCATATAGATAACTGCATCTCATGTGTGACTACTGTGTTCGATCCTGTTTGTTCACCCCTCCGTGATAAATTCCAGACCCGGAATTTGAGGGTGTGACAACATTATCAACAACGTCACCAAAATTATGGTCTAGAAAAAGTAACACCAAGATTGTAATATTCAATCTAAAAGGGTGTATAACAAATCCTACTTAGATATATACCAAAACAACGTGCTTCCACCAAATCTGCATGCTATAACAGAATGAAAAAAAAAGTATTAATGAAAATCATTAAAATAATTGGATAAATTAAATAAACATATAACATATAGAACAATTTTTTGGAGTCATCAAACATACATGCAATAAATTTAGTACTCCAAGCGCTTAGGCCTCTTTTTGATCCTTTGTAGTCTTGAATACTGCGACTTTTCATGAGGTTTAGCATGACAATCAACCTCAGCCAGAGCAGAAGGTTTGACTGAATCAACAATAGATGTATCAACAATAGATGTATCTGAAACATCCTTTGTAGATCCTCCCTCATCATCATTATTTTTAGGGTATAAGTACAACCTAAAAATACAATAAAGAACATAAAGAAAAACAAAACACATGTAAATTTATACGACATTAAACACTTATAGCAAAATATACCTATAATGTTGTTGATGCTATCGTAAAAGAAGAAATGTGTGGTCCCCATAATGCCTCAGCAGCCATATCCCATTCGTCACTTGTTATTCTAGAAAAAAAGTCAACGCCTTCATCATCCTCCTCAGTGCAAAGAATATCGGTTGTTGGAGCACCAGCCCTCGCTCTGATAGTCGTTCCAACAGTCGACATGTGGGAGTGATTATTTGAGTAAATTCACATCATCTCCGAGGTATTTAGAAACGGTGAAGCGTCGAACATATTCAGGAGCCAAGTTGAATTTATCAATCTTTACTCTAAGAATGACGCTTCGAGCAAATAAATTATCAATAAAAAAATCAAGTATCCAGTGCGAGTTATCAATATCCTAGACAATACACAAGACAAGGTTAGGAGCCAAATATACATAAAAATATTTAAACACACATGTATGTATATTAGAAAAGAAAATTAAGACACAAAAAAGATTTTGCGTGTGAATATACATACATAGGAGTGAGTTTCATGAGATTGTTTGTTATAGCATGGGGATATGTGTACAGTATTGTATGGATCACTCATTGCATGCTTATAAGAACATATATACCTCGATAAAACTCCTCACAAGTAAATCCGACGTCGTAATGCCTAGCAGAGCATGGGCAGCCTCATCAAATAAAATACAAATCGTTTCTTGGCCGTTATCAATAACACGAATTTCCAGTTTGTACCTATATAAAGACATTATCAGTGAGAAAAAAAAGTGATGGAGGAAAAGTTATGTTTCGCTTACGCCTGAGCTGGATTGAGAACATTTTTTTAAAGGCAGAACAAAAGTATTGATCCTCAACTAACGTCATCTTCTTACGACAAGTGCTGCACTTTATATAAGTCCATTCATTTGTTAAATCAACACCAATTATTAGACCATTGATGTTGAACATTTCTCCCTAAAAAAAGAAAATTAAAAACAATGAAAATATTACCAAAAATATGAACTTTAATTATCATAAAACTTAGAGCAGTACCGGCTTAACTTCGTCTTGCAAAATTTTGTACAAATCAGAGATTTGTGTAACCCTGAAATTCTGATCATGATGTTCTGGTGATTTGAATGTAACAGGACGGTATTCACTGAAAACACCATTATGATAGCTTAATGATTAAAATGGATCATTATTATAGACTAAACCATGGAGAAAAATATGATGACGTACATAGACTTGAAAGTATCAGCGAAAGGCGACTGGGGGTTTAGATACATATGGGATCCTACACATAAGGTTGCATCACCCCACCCGTGCGTTTTATATGCAGCACCTTGTACTCATTATACAAGTCAACGAAGAACCCAAGTGCATCGGCACGCGTATCATATACACCATAGTTTTTGGAGCTTGGCAGCTTCCTGTGCACACTAGTTAGGGGATTCCAAATGACCAATTCATTGGTATTCTCCATACAGACACATAACATTCCATCCAAGGTAGATAATACTAGCAAATCATAGACTTTGACGTTTAAAGGCAAAGAAACTGTTTTCTCTACCTAACATTATGGTGAATCGTAGAAAAATGAATGAAGGGATTTGTCTTCTTTGTCAAACGCAAGAATCTTCTTTTGCGATAGTGATTTCATATGGTTGCAGTGAAGGATTGTAAAGTCTTTTGTTGATATAAAGGACCTCCATTCCTTGCAAACAACCTTGCATTGCGTAGCAATCTTCCCCGAAAGTCTTGACACTATTTCTTTCATTATTAACAAACATGAAAGTTCTGACATATCGCCCTCCTTATCTAATGTTTTGATGTAAGAAAACAAAAGCTACTTTAATAAGACAACAATAATAAACAATATAAGAATTCAGATACACATGTAGGCATCTACATTACACATATTGGAATACAGAAGGTGTGGTTGTAAGATTACGAGCAACAACCGGCTAATGTCATCGGATAGACGTTACTATGATTTAAATTAGTCCAAATAAAATGCAGCAAAGGGTGATGAAAGCTCATAAAATACACTAAACAACAAAATGAAAAAAAACACAAACAGGATACCAAAATATATCGTGCATCAACAGAGGATCATGCATCAATAGAGGTAATATCAAAAAACAGTAAATAGCAGGAGCGGGGAAACCAAACCTGTAAGGAAACGCCCAGGTTTACACGTTTAATACGCCCAGAAATCGAAGATGACAACCCTGATGAAAGAAAAGAAGGTTAGAATTGATTATGCAACTCAACCGTATAAGAGAAAGTAGAAACCAAAAAAATAACAGAGGACTTACACTTAAATGGCGGTAATATGCTGAGAATGACAAAAGTGATCGGTGAAATATAAAAAAATGAAGTACAGTTACTGGAGTCTTATGTAGTTATGCTACAACAAAAAAAAGAAGCCCACCTTCCTAAAAAATAGGGCCACTACAATCCAGGAGAGTGGAGACAACCACCTGTGCAACCGCATTGATTTGAAATATTCAAACATCAGTTACCTAAAATTTAAATGCACGTGACATGGATCATGCACAGTTAAAGGTTTATAATTAATTATTAATAATTTAAGGTTTCTAAATAAACATCTATGTTTTATAATTATAATATGTAAGTGAATATGTGCTTTGTTAATTAGTTTATTATGGATCCATCTAATATTAATAAAAAAATTAATTTATATATTTAACTTTCTACTAAACAAATTATAGTTTTTATCTACATTGACTTTTTTCGACAAACCTGGGGTATTAACTCTTTTGCTGGCTCACTAATCAATCTCAAAGGAGAACCCAAAACAGACGGGCCCGCTCTTTGTTTCGAAATACGAGGAGAACCAGATGAACTTCTTGGTGAGAGCGGAGGTGTGCTGCCAGCTTGAAACATGGAAGGTATCGCATTGCCAAATGTTGCCTTTAAGTTGTTAGTTGATCCAGACACATTCAATGGAACACCCGCCTTAGCATTGTTGAGCAAAGATTTAACCTGTATTCAAAGAGGATATACCATCAATGGTCTGCCCATATATTAAATAGACTAAAACCAGTGACTGTGAAACAACAAAGCAATCCAAAAGGAGTAACACAAAGAATGAGATCTGCTACCTTTCATAATATCACTAAGCATAAACCAACATTTAAGCGTACATCAACATAATTACCACCAAGCATGATAATTAATTACGTGACCAAAGGGAAAAGCATAATGGCAACTATAATGTAACCAATTCAACCTATTTACCGAGAGATAGCATGGTTTGATATGCTAAACCATCGACCAGATAAACCACATGTCTCCAAATAACTTCCGTTGCGGGACGATGTACGTGACAGTTTAAACTATCCACACATTACTAAATAACCAAGAAAACGAATATCAAACAATGTTTGGATTACACGTGCCCTGTCAGTAAATCAGTTCCAAACACTGGTAAACTATCCCACCTTCAACTCAAATTGCACAATTAAGCGGCTCTTTCACATACAAAAATTAATCAAATGCAACCAATCACCATGTCAATGTCTACCTGTGTACCATGTAACCCATAAATAAGAACCCTTGTTTAACCTAAATAAACTATAAACAGAGGAGGAGCAACCATTTCACCACTTATCAGCTACCATACCATTATGATCTAGCAACATCTTGCAGAAAGCAACCAAATCACCAATAATTGACAATACACATACATTAAAGTAACAGCATAAAACATGAATAATAATACTTAATAGCACTTAACATAGGAGTGGTTTTAGGGAGTGAAAGCCATTGCTCGAACAACTTCTCAGCAACATACAGATTTGACTTAATAGCAAAAGGATACACTTCATTCAGCTGCAACAATTCAGGGTCTAGACACCCTACTTCTCCACTGTAATCCACATCCATGTTTTCTCAATCAATTCCATTATCAATGTTCAACCCTAGTAAACTCAAAACAAAACGACCACTTTACACATATCTAATAATCATACTCGCTTGACTATGCTTAAGCTTTACAATCAATGAAATAGCAGCGAATCATGCTTCTGAAATGGGGATGATAACATCGCATCCTTGATCGAACATTCCTCGGCTTCAACCTTCACATTCGTCACCAATTCTTTGATTTTGTTGCCAAAAATGTTAGGATTTGCCTACGTGAACAAGAACTTGAATTTAATACCACAAAATCACTGTCGACTAGAACCAATCTTGTTAAAGAATCGATAGAAAAGATGTAATACCTCAGCTTCAACCTTCACTTTTTTCAATTGTCGAGCATCTACTCCGATCTGAAAAACTTCTCTACTCGCCATTGCAAAAGAAGCCCTAAATCCCAAAATCTGAAATTGAAGGCAACAAATTGAACTGCTCCTTGAAATGTCGAAGAATGAGTGGGTGGCGAGGTACTTATACTGCTCGACATGGGAGATATCCGAAGAAGAAGGAACGTGGGGGAGCTGTTGGAACCATCTGAAGAGATGAACTGCTACAGCAGTTCAGGGAACATGGGTTTCAATTTGTGTAACCTACACATAAGAAAACAACTACCTAATTTAAATGGTGCAGATCAAAAGTTTATGGGTTTCAGTGGCTGAGATTTAACCAAATTTTATAACCACTATCCCGCAACTATATATATTTATATATATATAATGTCTAAAAGTTGTTAATATAAGCACAGTGCAACGGTAATGATATTGATAATATGCAAAACTAAAAAAATCACCCCAAAACCATGCGTCGTGATGGGGCCCTTGATAATATTCAAAACTTTATATAAAAAGGAAACTATTATAAATTTCACAAGTGATGGTAGGGTGTTTATATACATTAAAAATGATATGAATGTTGGACCAAAAGAACCAATGAGCCAAGATCAGGAAAACCTCTAAGTCCCACATGACATCACAACAACTGCTGAAGACTCCCATCAGCTGTTCTGACAAAGTCTGAAGAATCAACAGCTGAAGTTCAAAGAACTGAAGTACAACAGCTGAAGATCCCAAAGTACTGAAGATAAGTACTGAAGTCTAAAGTACTGATAAACACAAGTACTGAAGACTTCAAGTACTGAAGACAAGTGCTGAAGATCAAAGTCTGAAGAACTGAAGAACTGATGAACAACTGCTGATGTACAAAGTCTGAAGACAACGACTGAAGACATTAGCTGATGACAACTACTGAAGTCATCAGCTGATGAATCATCTGAAGACCAAAGTCTGAAGACCAAAGTGCTGAAGTTTCAGAGTTTGTCACAACAGCTGAAGAAGTCTTCTTCAGTTGTTATGATGGTTTATTTTTTTTCAGTAGTTTTATGTTTTTCATTTCAGTAGTTTGTACAACAGCTGAAGAGTTTGTACTTCAGCTGTTATAGTTCAGTAGTTGTAAACGACTGAAGAGTTTGTTCTTCAATCGTTGTAGCTTTTCAGTAGTTTCCTTTTCAGTACTTGTAATAGGTAGAACACTTAGGAAATTTTGTAAGAAGATGTCAGCTGTTGTGACATCTTCAGTAGTTGTGTTCTATCAGTAGTTAGTTAAATAATTGTTTAATGTCAGTGGAATCTGACAACAGTATGGGTCAGTTGCCTATAAAAGGGCAGTGACCTGAATGTATTCCACGCTGAAACATGTGAAATAACAGAATATTATTCCTTTTCAGGCAGAATTATTCTCTCTCTCTACATTTACTTTACATGCAATATTCTTTATGTTCTTGCTTTAATTGCTAATTTTCATGCTGAATCCGCTGCGAACACAATCTAATTGATCAAACTAGAGGCTGAGATCCTAACAATGAACGTTTGTTTTTAGTCCTTAAGTAACCTTAATTTATTCATATTTAGCTTTTGAAGGTTTCAAGATGCAATGGGTTGAAATAATGTGACTTAAATTAGACTCGACACTGACGGGTTATCAATACGTTTATTAAAATCAAACAGTAAGTTTAAAAGATAAAATATAAAACATAAAAATAAATAAATGAGTAAATTACCAAACTATCATAAAACATAAATTGTGATTTGTAATTTGTTTGTGTGACCCCTCAGCCTAATAGACTGATTGTCACGTGAGTAAAGGAATCGGGATCCTATATGGAATGATCGAGAAAAAGGGCGTACCTGGTGCTGCAAAGAGCTCCCGCGAATAAAATGATCGAGAATAAAAATCTTAAAAGGAATTGGAAATACTGGACCTTAGCAAACCGTTGTCGGTGTTAGTAGTATTTGCGGTGTTAGTGGAATTTTTAGGCATCAATTATCTTTGTTTTAGCATATATTTTTATTTCATATCATGCATCAATTAACTTATTTTCGTTGATTTCGAATAATATTCGTTTTTATAGAATAGAGTCTAGTTTGGTTTGTTTTTAATTGTTTTTTATGTATAAAATGTTCAAGAGTGATGAACGCGAGAATTAAAAAAACCTTTGAAAATATTAAAGACAAAGTGTGGTTTTTAAGAATTTAAAAAAATGAGAGAGAAAATTTTAAATTTAAAGAGTTATCCCCTACAAAATTGGATCCGGGTTTCAATTAAGAATATATAGTATGTGGCTGGTTACTATACAAAGTGTAATTTTCGTGCGAAGCGTGCGAAGTCACTAGAGCGTGACACGTGTTTTTGAGTGGGGGTGTAGTTTCATCCGCGCTACAGTTACATATAAAAAGTTCATAATACGTAAGATATATTCATAATTACACAAGTTATATCTATTATTACACAAGTTATATTTATAATTATGCAAGTTATATGATTATTACGCAAGTTATATTGATAATTATGCAAGTTATATTGATAATTACGCAGTTAATAATCATGCAATTTATATTAATAATTACGCAGTTAATAATCATGCAAGTTATATTGATAATTACGCAGTTAATAATCACCCAAGTTATACACATAGCACATAGACATTTTAAAAAAGAATATTGAGTTTTAGAAAAAGAAAAAAAAAAGTATAGCAATACTATGATCATATTAAAGAGGATAAAATACTCAATTTTATGGTGTATTTTATTTAAAATAATGTCATATAAGAAAGTTAAATAAGTTTAAAAAACGAGGGGAATTTGAAAAAAAATAACAATTGAAAGCTATTTCCACATATACCCCTTCAAGCACATTTTTTGCTTTATTATTCCATCTTAAAGCTAAACCGTTCCTCACTTCAATCAATGGTTGTTATCACATCATACATTTCGCACAACTTAATCACTTTGTACCGTAAATTTTCCCTATATATTATTTCTATATAGAAGAAAGAAAACAAAGAAAATGAGAATCTATCGCTCAATTTGTCATATTATCTCCTCCCTTGAAGTTCGACGACCACAAGAACAAAAATTAGTGATAATCTTTAGTTTTGTAAGCATTCTTATTTATTTTATTTTCTTTCTTATTTTGTTTTTATTAATTTATCCTTTATGTCCGGCTAATCAATTATAATTTCAACATTAGGTTTAATTTATTTGGTTTGATTCAAACATTTATGTGAAACGTTTATGAGATCTGATTTTTTAATGGTTTGTTTGTTTGATTCTTGTTATTAAATCAGAATCTACTTCGATATATATTAGATTGTTTATAAAAGTAGACACTTCGTTTTTTTAATAAAGTTCTTCAAGTTTTAAAACCCTAACCAAGTTTTATTTTTTGATAAAAATACAAATAGCGGTTTTAGTTTGTCTATGAGTTCATTCTCATTATAAAGTCATCGCCCAATCTAATTAAATATACTGAACGACATGTGTGTTTAATTATAATTGATATCTCTATCAATATAACCCGCATGCTAAGATCCAACGGCATGACCTTAGAGTATGGGGTTGGCGCGTTTGGTTAGACCTTAGATGTAGTGAATGTCCGAACGGTATGATTTTTAATATCGATACAAATCATTAATTAAAGCGAATCATGGCACCGTGACCGTTAATAATCGTAAGCCGAATCAAATCAACAAATACCTTAGTATTGGAATTAATTTTTTCATATTTAATTTACTTCAAAATTTAATTAATATTTTTTGTGTAATCATTTTCACTACTATAACAAAAAAACTACCAAACTTCAATTTTTAACAAACATCAACATGGCCGCCGCATAAAATTTTGTTTGCAGTTTTGACACAATCGTGTTAGCATGCTGACTTTTTTTAGTTTTCTAAATCTTTTTGTAGTTTTAGTTTCAAATTAAAGTCCTTCATCTTCTATAATCATAAAAAACCAAAGTAACCATGCTAAAAAAATTTTGGTATTAGTAGAGTTCACATGTATGCCTAAGGACACAAACCCTACTTCCGCTCACACTATTCCTTGTATGTGCATGGTAGGTATACATTTGCATATTTATTTTCTGGATTTGACACCCGACAATGGGTCCTAAGGGGCGGACATAGCGGTCAGTCAAGGAAGGGGCTATTCGGGAACAAAGTCTCATAGCGGACTGTCAAAGAATAGGGGTGACGGTCCGCCTAAGTGGTCGCAGACCGCCAAGATATAACATAAGGTCCACTAGGAATATTCCATTAAAATATGTGAATATTCCATTTGGAAATATGTGAATATGCCTTTTTAAGGTGGTAACGGATCACCAAAGCATACTTAGTAGTGCAGGACCCTAGCTCGGCATAATCGGTTTGAAAGCCAAAAATCAGATATTTGAACACCATTTGTCACTCTTACTCTAGGTTATCTATTTCTTTCTTTCTCTCTCTCTAAGTTTTTGGTGTGTTGGAAGGCTTATGTGGACGATTGAAGCTCGTAATTGTGTTCTTTGATGTTGTTTTGGCTTGAAACTGATGATTGGAGGCTTAGTTTTATGTGTAAGCTTCTATCCTTTCTAAATACGAGTTATGGCTATGTATATGCATGACTTGATGTGTTAAAACTCTTTTCGGTGATAGATCACTTGGTGAAAGTCGTTGCACATAGACAAATTGTGATACACTTTAGATCTGTTGTGGTAAGGTTCTAAACCTCCACATTATGCATTATCATGAATTACATACGCAAACGAAGTTGTGGAAAAAACCAAACTAGTAGATAGTGGTCAGGAAACATATGGTTAACATGGTATAGAAAATGATCATGTTTTGGTAAACAGATTAGTCACAGGACAATCTGGTTTTGGTATGAAATGGATAAAGTATGATAGTGTCATACCCATAGGGTTGACACGAGAAATAAGCGCGTAAAGGACTATAGGAAATGGCATGATAAATTCATCTGGTTTGTTCATGAACCCCTAGTTCTTAGACGTGTATTCTTCATGAGCTATAATGGGAAATGACCGGGGTCATGGAAACCCTAGCCTAAGATCATTGACATGAATAGGGTTGATCAAATAAATTAACTCGGGTGGGGAATCCTAGGGTTTGCACGTTCTAAGTTATGATAACTTGACGTGTCTATGGGTATTAAAGGGGATTTGATACGCTCACTAACCAGTGCACATATACTTATCAGAAGCTTATCACTATGAGTCTAACTGCTACCCTTTTTATTAAATGTTTTAGGGTTATATCCGAGCTATGTAAATGATTTGATGTAAATGTTTTAGAATTGTATGGAGAAGTAAAACAATCTAGAGACCAAGGTAGCCATGGTGAGTACTAGACGCGGTCAAATCATAAAAACAAAAAGAGGATTAGTGTTATGTAATTCATGGCTCAAAACTTGGGACGTATGTGTACTTAAATAGAACCATCTAGGTAGAAAAGTCATACTCTTTGGTTCATACTCAATCTGAGGCCATATTAGAGACTATGGATAAGACTAGTGGATAATGATAGTCTAAGACCATAGCGGATATCTAGCGATAAAACTAGAGCTAGCCCGAGGCCACAACGGAAACTATGGATAGAGTTGAGCTGGATTGATGCATTGGATTCGGTCAACCATTATGCCTATAACCTACCTTTGTATATATAATTAAACCTGGAGTGACACATATGTGGTCAAAAAACAGGTTTGGGTCTCTAAAACTAACTAACATGTGGTTATGATTGCAGGGTTCTTCAACATGCCAAAAGAGCATCTGGTATGTAGACAGTGGAGGATCTATGCACATGACAGGAAGCAGCTCCCTTCTTAATGACTACTCTCAAGGAAAGAAGGGATTTGTCTCCTTTGGCAATGATGCAAAGGGTTATATCATCGGAAAAGGCTTTGTTTCCAATGGGGAAATAAGGTTTGATGATGTTAACCATGTGGAGAATCTCAGGTACAATCTCTTGAGTGTCAGTCAAATGTGTGATAAAGGCCATGTTGCCCTTTTCACAAGCCAGAACTGTCGGATTCTGTCATCCAAAGTTCTAAATTTGATTGACAAGGTGTTGGATGAATACACTCTCCTGAAGGCCAACAGAACAGGAAGAGTGTATGCCTTAGATCGTTCCAAAAAGATAGATCTACATCCTTGCCTATTCTCCAAGGCATCTTCTCAGGAATCTACTCTATGGCATAGAAGGCTGGGGCATGTTAATTTCAAGAACATGAATCAGTTGATAAGCCATGGTTTAGTAAGAGGATTGCCTTTGAAGGAGTTCAAGTGTGAAGACAACTGCACTGCTTGCTTAAAAGGAAAACAACACAAAGTTTCATTCCCTTCAATAGAAGAACCAAAGTCCACTGCCTGCTTGCAGCTCCTGCATATGGATCTCTTTGGTCCTGTCAGAGTGATGAGCATGGCAAAGAAGAAATACTGCCTGGTAATTGTGGATGATTATTCCAGGTATGTATGGACTTTCTTCTTGCACTCTAAGGATGAAGCAGCCAAGACTATCATGAACTTTGTGTTATTTGTAGAAAAGCAGTATTCCCTACAGGTCAAGTGTGTGAGGAGTGACAATGGAACAGAATTTAGAAACCACACACTTGATGACTTCTACCTGTCCAAGGGAATTAAGAGGCAGTTTAGTATTCCTAGAACTCCTGAGCAGAATGGAGTGGTGGAGAGAAAGAACAGGACTCTCATTGCAGCTGCAAGGTCAATGCTGGCTGACTCAGGATTGCCACTGACCTTTTGGGCTGAAGCTGTCAATACAGCTTGCTATGTACAAAATAGAACTTTAGTGAATAAGAGGTTGATGAAGACTCCTTATGAAATTCTTCATCATTTGGCTCCTCTAATTTCATTCTTTAGAGCCTTTGGGTGTCCATGTTTTATTCTCAACACTAGCAACCCACTCCAGAAATTTGCTAGTAAGGTGGATGCAGGGTATTTTGTTGGTTATTCATCAACTTGCAAGGCATACAGAGTCTTCAACTGTAGGACAAAAGTGGTTAAAGAAACTCTGCATGTTAAGTTCAATGAATCTCCAAAGGACAAGATTCCACAAAATCCTGTGGAGCTGTTTGATCTGGACATACTGCAATATGTTCCTTATCAACCTCTAGCTGTTGAGTCTGTCAACAGTTGTCCACCTGGTGGTACTGATGATGATGTAGTCAGTACTCACCTCTTCAGGTTTAGTGACAACCTGCCTGAGTCCACTAAACCTGATGCTCCTGTAGCTTCAGCAGCCCCATCCACAACAAATGCTGATGAGATTTCTGCATGCTCTACTTCATTTGAGCTGCCATCTCCTACATGGTTTCAGGAATCTCCATCACCATTTGTTGCTGCTGAAAGTCCTACAAACACTTGCACTGACATTATAGTCTATCAAGAGCTGAAGAATCACCCCACATCTCAAATCATTGGTGATATCAATGCTGGAGTTTCAACCAGGAGTCAATTGTCCAATTTCTGCTTCTATGCTCTCTTCATCAGTTAGCAAGAGCCAAAGAACTATCATGTTGCTTTAAGAGACAATGGATGGGTTGAAGCAATGCAGCTTGAGCTTCTTCAGTTCAAGAAACAGCAAGTATGGGAGCTTGTTCCTTTACCCCAAGGGAAGTGTGCAATAGGCACCAAGTGGGTATTTAGGAACAAAACAGATGATAAGGGCCAAATTGTCAAGAACAAGGCCAGGCTGGTTGTCCAAGGATTTGCACAAGAGGAAGGCATCGATTATGATGAGACCTTTGCTCCTGTGGCAAGACTGGAAGCAATCAGACTGTTCTTAGCTTATGCTGCCTTTCACAGTCTTAAGGTTTATCAAATGGATGTCAAAAGTGCCTTCTTATATGGAAAAATAAAAGAAGAAGTTTATGTGTGTCAACCACCAGGCTTTGAGGACAACAAACATCCTGATTGGGTGTACAAGCTTGATAAGGCTCTTTATGGGCTGAAGCAAGCTCCTAGAGCTTGGTATGAGACACTCTCAACTTTTCTTTTAGAGAATAAGTTCACTAGAGGCACCATTGATAAAACCTTATTCATCAAGACTGTGGGACAACATAAGCTCCTTCTTCAAATTTATGTAGATGACATCATCTTTGCATCCTCTGATCTAAAGTTGTGTGATGAATTTACAATGCTCATGAAGCAAAAGTTTGAAATGAGTGCTATGGGGGAATTACAGTTCTTTCTAGGTTTGCAAATCAAACAAAGGGATGATGGAATTTTCATCCATCAGTCCAAATACACCAAAGAGTTGTTGAATAAGTTTGATTTACAAACCTGTAAGCCCTGTTCTACTCCCATGAGCAGCATCACACAACTAGATGTAGATCAGAAAGGTAAAGCGGTTGATGAAACCCTTTACAGATGTATGATTGGGTCCTTGATGTACCTTACAGCTTCTAGACCAGACATCATGTTTGCAACATGTGTTTGTGCTAGATTTCAGGCTGCACCTAAAGAATCCCATTTGATTGCAGTCAAAAGGATCTTTAGATATCTGCAAGGTACCCAATCACTAGGTCTTTGGTATTCAACTGGGCATTCTTGCAAATTAGTTGCTTTCTCTGATAGTGACTATGCAGGATGCAAAGTCACCAGAAAATCCACTTCTGGTGGTTGCCAATTCCTAGGCAATTGTTTAGTTTCTTGGCAGAGTAAGAAACAAACATCAATTGCTACATCCACTGCTGAAGCTGAGTACATTGCTGCTGCAAGTTGTACATCTCAGATACTCTGGCTCAGAACCAACTCTTGGATTATGGCATTACAGAGACTAAGACTCCATTATTAATGGATAGTGCTTCAGCTTTTTGCATTGTCAAAAATCTAGTCCAACACTCTAGGACCAAACATATAGAGATCAGACATCATTTTATTAGGGATTGCTATGAAAAGGGTCTGATTGATCCAAAGTTTGTGCCTAGTGCTGATGAGCTTGCAGATATATTTACTAAGCCTTTAGATAGTGCCACATTTCAAAACTTGGTACTAAGGCTTGGTATGCTGCAGCTCGAATAATTTGACCAATACTGATGCTCTCAGTTCACAAGTACTGATGAGCATTAGTATGCAAAGGTCAAATATAAGTACTGATGAGTAATTTAGTCTTCAGCATTTTCACAACTACTGAAGACTAAAAGGCTTCAAAGTACTGATGTACATTATTTGTTGAAAACAACTGATGTAGTGAGGTGGATTACAACTACTGATGTATCATTTTCAAACAAATAAGTACTGAAGAACAAATTTTGTTCACAAGTATTGATGTGTAATTTACACAAGTACTGAAGACAAAATTTGTTCACCAGCTCTGGAGTATTTCATCATCACTTATGAACATCTGATCACAAGAGCTGAAGGCATAAATACTCACAAGAGCTGAAGGGTCAATGAAACATCTGAAAGTCAGCCAAAGAGCTGATGAGTAAATGTGGAGGTCAGCATGAAACAACTAATTTGACGGAAACAGCTGATGAGTAATTTTACTCTTCAGCTGATGCTAACAGCTGCTGTTTCATACCCAAACAACTGAAGGACAAAACCATGTCTTCAGTAGTTTCACAACTACTGATGACTAACACCACGTCCTCAGTTGTTTACAACAACTGAAGCAATACCATGTCTTCAGTAGTTCACAACTACTGATATCAGTAGTTCACAACTACTGAAGGCTAACACCAAGTCTTCAGTTGTTACAACGTCTGAAGACGAAAACTAGGCCTTTAGTAGTTTATAACTACTAAAGACTAATAACAAGTCTTCAGCCGTTTACAACATCTGAAGGACAAAACCAAGGTTTCAGTAGTTTCATCTACTGAAGACTAACACCAAGTCCTCAGATGTTACAACCATTGAAGGTTAAAACCACGTCATCAGTAGTTTCAACAACTGATAACTAACACCAAACCTTCAGTAGTTTTCTTTCAGCCTTTGTCATACCCTATAAATACCCAACCTTCAGAGCTTTTCATTCTCACTTGACCTAACTATTTCAAAAACCTCTGAAATTCCCATACACCATTAATGGCGGCCATACAACTCGAACCTCGACACAACTGTGTCGCTCATCTCACCAAATCGCCACTATGGCCTAAGTTCCACAATGCTGTCGATCTGATGACCGATTCTCCCTACCAAACGGCATTCCTCCTCAACCCCACCATATACACCGACTCCCTATCGGAGTTCTGGACGAACATCATCGTCCAAACCGGAGAGAATGATGGCGAGGTCTCTCTCCGGTCCTCCGTAAACAACCACCAAGTGGTTATCACTCCAGCTACCATTCGAGAAACCCTAAAGCTGGAGGATGCCACTGATGCGTTCATGCTTTATACGCGGTTAAGTGTTTAATTATGCATTATTATCATATTATTATTATCGAACGGAATCACTTTGTCCTGCTTATGAAACGCAGGCACTTGGAGCTAAAAGGAAGGAAATTGAGCGTAAGAGAAAGATGGATGAGATCTGGAACACGGGAAGACAACAAAAGAAAGCCCAGAGGCAAAAATATGTTGGGACGTAACTTACGTCCTCAAGGACGTAGCTTACATCCTTAGCTTTTCTCCCCTGATTTGTGGACATAAGACAGTAGCTCAAGACGTACCAAAGTGGAGAGGACGTAGCTTACGTCCTTATGGACGTAACTTACGTCCTTATCCTGGATTGACCAGAATCTTCGGATTTTGACCACATTTAAGGGGGGAATTAGGGCAAAAACAAGGTAATCAGTAGCAGACGCGGGAGGAGACGAATTTGGGCGATTTTGGAGCTCTTCTCTACTTCTCTAACTCATTTTCATCATCATCAAAGTTATTTCAAATCCAAGTGCCATGGAGTTGCAACCAAGATCATCACCCTCCAAGCTTCAATCAACATGAGAGGCTAAGCTTCTTTGGGTTTTCCCCCGGTTCGTGTATTGTAAGACTATGGTTTGTTAACATTTGAAAACTAGATTGCATCCTTGTGTTTTGTATTTGATTGCTTGAAACATTTATGCTAGTACTTTGAGCTTAACTTGAATTCCCAAATTGAATGAATGAGTATGAAATTTGTCTTTGAGAAATGGAGTTGGTCATGTGTGCTATGTAGATGTAGAGTTTGAATGTTCTTGTGTAATGAAGTGTATTATTGTCCGTGTTAACGTTGACGATTCTTGACACCTAAACCTTGTAATGATGAACTCGTTAGCATAAATCATACCTTTGATGCAAGTTAGTTGGATTGGTAGAACTATAACCTTATGATATCAACCGGGGGTGAACCTTATTATTAAACTTTGTTTTGTTAACCATTGTTCTAAGTTTGCCAAGTTACTAATCATTTTTAAGCAACCTCTTTGTTTTGCTCATTCCTTTGTGTTGGACAAAGTCTCAACACCATTTCAAGTAAACATATCAAAGCTTTTATAAACAAAATAGCAAGCTTCATAATTAACTCGTTAGTCCAATTCAAGTCTAAACACAAACCACATACTCCTTGTGATTCGACACCCTTCTTACCAATTGCTACATAGTTTTGGTACTAAGGAACTATACAAATACTATCTTTGACTAGTGCACGCGACAAGCCGGTCAAATTTTGGCACCGTTGTCGGGGAGTAGTGCGCTTTGTGTGTAGAATTGTGTTGACTAGTTTGTGATTTTCTGTTGAGTGTTTGGTTATTTTTGCATCATTCATTTTCCCTTGTTATGCTGGGTGTACTATTTGTGTAGATCACAGGTAGTGCATGCATACTAGAGCATCCGGAAGAACCTCTCCGTTGGTGTTTGAACCGGAAATTGAACGCTTTGCAAGAAGGAACCGAGCCAACAAAATGGAGGGAGGTAGTAACAACCGACCCCCACCACAACACAGCATTCCACAAAATCCACCACCACCCATTAATGAGAATAACCCCAACCCAAACCGTAGACGAACTCATATCCATAGTAACCCAACTTTTGAACATGTGAACCAAAACCCCATGGGTCACTTTGGCCCACCAAACTTAGATGAGCTAAGAAATGCCATTCATGACGATGAGCCATTTAGTGTTCCATCTTACCAATCACCCAAGCGGGTGAGTGTTCACACCTATCACACGGGTGATAGTGATGATTATGAGTATGACAATGAAGGCAATGGGGAGTTTTACAATGAAGGAGGGTATGCTGGTGATTATGGCTACCAAGGTGATAATTATGATGAATGGAATCATGGGTATATGGAGAATGAGAACTACAACTACAACCGTCAACATAGACAAAACCAATTTAGGAATCCAAACATGAATGCCAACCCAAACCAAATTCCTCAGTTTGTCGGTGTAGCTAATCAAGGACCACAAAGAAGATACCCAATGCATCAAGAAGTGAATGGTCCTCCACGTCAACAACCTCAACGAGCTAGAACACAAGGTGTAAATGGTAGGTTCCGACCCATCATATCGGACAATGTCTCTCCTATCGTTCCACCGACTCCGGGAAGGCGTTCATTTGATTGCAAGCCTAACTACATCAACATCTTACCTCATTTTCATGGCATGTCAACGGAGGAGCCTTACACACATATATCTGAATTCTCCGACATATGTGGCACAATTGGAGGACATAACTTCTCACAAGATGAGGTGCGTTTAAGATTTTTCCAATTTTCATTAAAGGACAAGGCAAAGCAATGGTTTTTAACCTTGCCAGCTAATAGTATTCGAACATGGGGAGAAATGCAACAAGTCTTCCTTGACGAATACTATTCAATGGCCAAAACGGATGAAATGAGGGATGAGATCCGGACATTCCAACAGCAATCCGGAGAGCCACTTCATGAAGCTTTTACTCGTTTCAAAGAGTTGATAAGAAAATGTCCACATCACCAAATTGAGCTTTGGGAGCTAGTGAAGAGTTTTGTGAACGGATTGACAAAAGAAGAAAGGAAATACCTTAAGTCTACTAGCAATGGAACCTTGTTGAATAACCCCGAGGAAGAGGATTGGGAGTTCCTTGAAAGGATGAGTAAGAACTCAAGAGCCGAAGAATCCGCGGATAGGAAAGCAAAGCACCCTATTCCAAAATCCACCTCCGACATTGACTCAAGTGCAAAGGATCGAATAGCCGCATTGGAAAGGGAGTTAGCTCGTATGAAGAAGAAAGATGTAAATGCGGTTCAATTTGCGGTTTGTGAAGAATATGGGGACATTGGTCATAGAGCCGATAGTTGTCAAGTAAACATGGCTCAAGGAACCGAAGAGGTGAATCAAGTTTATGGAGACCGGAAGCCTTTTGACATGAACTCCAACACTTACCATCTGGGTTTGAGGAACCACCCCAACCTTAGGTATAGTAATCCTTCAAACCAAATGAACCCAAACTTCCAACCAGCAAATCAAGGTGGACAAGGCTATCAAAACCGCCAAGGGAACAATCAAGGGGGAAATTACAACCAAGGTGGCTACCAAAGGAACAACTACAATCAAGGAGGTAATCAAGGCTACAATCGGGATGGTAACTTCCAAAGAAATTACAACAATAATCAAGGTGGACCATCGGGAAGCCAAGGTGGTGGAGATGACTCGTTGAGTGCAAAGTTAGATGCTCTTATGAACATGGTGAAAGAATCTAACAATGACATCAAGGAGATGAAGAGAGCAAATGAAGTAAGAGATAAGTCACATGAAGCTCTCGCAAGGCAAGTTGGTCAACTAGCCGAAGATTTGGGCCGACTTAAGGGAAGCGGTGGAAGATTGCCAAGTGATACAACCGTGAATCCATAACATCAAGGCTCAAATTCTAAAAACACACGCGAGGTATCAATCAATAAACTTAACTTGCGTAGTGGTAAGATAGTTAACAATGGTGTTAAACCACCACCACCCCAATTTGTTGAAGGGGTGGTGGAAGATGTTACTGATGAAAGTGACGATGAGGGTGAAAGTAGCCAAACGGGTCAAAATGAAAATTTTTCTGAAAAATCTAAACCCAAACCTGTTGAGGTTACACAAACTCCTAAGGCTAAGGAAAAGGTGGTGGAGGGTAATACCGTCCCTTTTCCCGAAGCTCTTAAGGCACCCTTGCAAAAAGTGCTAAAGAAGAGAGGTCTACAACAAGATGAAATGTGGGAAATTTTTAAACAAGTGAAAATTAATTTGCCACTTTTAGATGCAATCAAGCAAGTTCCTTCATATGCTAAGTACTTAAAAGAACTATGTACCCAAAAGAGAGCTCATAAATTCCCTAAAAAGCTTGATTTGACTGAAAATGTGAGCTCTATTCTTTCGGGCGCCCTTCCACCTAAGCTACAAGACCCGGGAGCGCCCATTATATCTCTTCAAGTGGGAGAATTCAAAATGACAAGGGCACTCTTGGATCTTGGTGCTAGCGTAAGTATTTTACCGGGTAGCTTGTATGATCAATACGACTTTGGTCGCTTCAAGAAGCTAAGACCACCGTGGTATTAGCCGATTTAACACCCAAGCTTCCCCGTGGGATAATTACCGATGTGATAGTAAAAGTTGAGGGTTTTTACTATCCGGTGGACTTTTTAGTACTTGATTATGTTTCCATAGATCAAACCAAACAACCTACGGTTATCTTGGGTAGACCATTTTTGGCAACTTCAAATGCTCAAATCAATTGCAAAACGGGAACGGTTGACATGACATTTGGTAACAATAGGTTGAGGCTTAATGTATTTTCAGGTTTGACTAACCCTCCTATTAATGATGAATGCTACGTAGCCGACATTATTGATGAGTGTACACCTCTATGCAACGTGGTCGTTGATGAGGAAAACACAATGGAGGATTGTTTCATGTTTGACAGGTTGAGAGTGGAAACTAAAAAGCAACTAGAAGAGGAAGATAGGGAGCTAATGATTGCGGCCATGAGGAGTGAGCAACCACCATGGTCGGTTCAAGTGGAGCCACTACCAGAGAAGATCGACACCGGGTTGAAACCTTCATTGCAAGAGCCACCATAAGTTGAATTGAAAGAATTACCAAAGCATTTAAAATATGCTTTCCTTGGTAAGAATGAAACTTTACCTGTTATTATTGCTTCTAATCTATCCATTGAACAGGAAGGTGCGTTGATGGAGGTGTTGATTGCTAACAAGGAGGCAATTGGATGGACCATTGCGGATCTAAAAGGAATTAGCCCCTCAATTGTTATGCACAAAATCATCACGGATCCGGAAATCAAACCATCACATGATGCCCAACGAAGGTTGAACCCAAACATGAGAGAGGTAGTCAAGAAGGAGGTATTGAAGTGGCTAGATGCAGGTATCATCTTTGCAATCTCTGACAGTACTTGGGTGAGCCCTACACAAACTGTACCAAAAAAGGCGGGCATCCAAATTGTTAAAGATGATTCAGGTAATGAGGTAGCTACCCGGCCAGTAACCGGGTGGAGAATTTGTATTGATTACAGGAAATTGAATGCTGCTACCTCAAAAGATCATTTCCCCTTACCATTCATTGATCAAATTGTTGAGAAACTATCAGGTTAGAAATTTTATTGCTTTCTAGATGGTTATTCAGGTTATAACCAAATAGCTATTCATCCTGAAGATCAGGAAAAGACTACATTTACTTGCCCTTATGGCACGTTTGCATTTAGGCGAATGCCCTTTGGGTTATGTAATGCCCCCGCCACCTTTCAAAGGTGTATGATGAGTATCTTTTCAGATATGGTGGGGGAGTCATTAGAAATCTTTATGGATGATTTCTCAATTTTTGGCACATCTTTTGAATTATGTTTGCTTCAATTAGAAAAAGTTTTAAAAAGATGTGTTGAAACCAATTTGGTCCTTAGTTGGGAAAAGAGCCATTTTATGGTTCAAGAGGGGATAGTATTGGGTCATGTTATGTCTAGCCGTGGGATAGAGGTAGACCATGCTAAAGTGAAGGTTATTTCCACTTTACCTCACCCCACTAATGCTAAGGGCATTAGGTCATTCTTGGGGCATGCCGGTTTTTATAGAAGATTCATAAAGGGATTTAGTGTCATAACCAAACCATTGTGTAATCTATTGTTAAAAGATGCCCCATTTGAGTTTAATGAAGAATGTGTAAAAGCCTTTAACATCTTGAAGCAAAAACTAATTAAAGCTCCAATCTTGCAATCACCTGACTGGAAATTGTCTTTTGAAATAATGTGTGATGCGAGTGACTATGCTATTGGGGCTGTCTTGGGTCAACGGGTTGATAAGAAACCCGTTGCCATATACTATGCAAGTAAAACCCTCTCAGATGCACAATTGAATTATACAACAACTGAGAAGGAATTACTTGCGGTGGTATATGCTTTAGATAAATTTAGGTCCTATATATGGGGTAGCAAGGTTATTGTCTATTCTGACCATTCTGCTGTTAGGTACCTCATGGAGAAAAAGGACGCGAAACCAAGGTTGATTCGTTGGATTTTGTTATTGCAAGAATTCAATCTTGAGATCCGAGATAAGAAAGGAAGTGAAAATGTAGTAGCGGATCATTTGTCAAGAATTCAACCGGTGGAAGAAGATACCACGCCGGAGATAAATGAACAATTCCCGGATGAATACATCATGTCTATCACCACCAATAACCCCTAGTACGCCCATTTTGCAAACTATTTGGCTACAGGTACATTGCCGGAAGGATGGAGTAGAAGAAGAAACAACACTTCAAGGCTCAAGCAAAACATTACATTTGGGATGAACCGGATCTTTTCAAAGTTGGAGCCGACCAAATCATCCAAAGATGTCTACCGGATGAGGAGATCCCATGTGTATTGAGCATGCTTCACGAATCGGCATATGGAGGACATTTCAGTGGACAAAAGACGGGTCACAAAGTCCTTTCTTGTGATTTTTATTGGCCTACCATCTTCAAAGACTCCCATGAATTTGCCAAGAGTTGCATAAGATGCCAACAAATGGGGAGTGTGACAAGAAGAGATGAAATGCCTATGCAACCAATTTTGGTGGTGGAAATCTTTGATGTTTGGGGCATTGACTTCATGGGCCCTTTTCCAAACTCTTTTGGTAATCTCTATATCTTGGTGGCGGTCGATTATGTCTCTAAATGGATAGAAGCAATCGCCACCAAGACCAATGACTATAAGGTAGTATGCAAGTTTGTCCAAACCAACATTTTTTCAAGATTTGGTATCCCTCGCGTGATAATAAGCGATGAGGGATCACATTTCAAAAACTTCAACTTTGGCAAACTTCTAAAACGTTATGGTGTTGACCATAGGATTGCAACACCATACCATCCACAAACAAGTGGACAAGTAGAGGTTTCTAATAGGCAAATCAAAGAAATTTTGCAAAAAACAGTACGACCCGATCGCAAGGATTGGTCAACTAAACTAGATGATGCCTTGTGGGCGTATCGTACCGCTTACAAGACACCTATTAGAACCACTCCCTACCGGTTGGTCTATGGAAAGGGTTGTCATTTACCTGTAAAGTTAACTCATCGTGCCTTGTGGGCGGTTAAAACTGTTAACATGAATTATGAGTGTGCAGGTAAACAAAGACAATTGGTGCTAAATGAGTTAGAAGAGATCAGGGACGGAGCCTATGAAACCGCATCTGCATACAAGGACAAGATGAAGCGGGTTCATGATGCCAAGCTTCGTTTGAAGGAGTTCAAGCCCGGACAAAAGGTATGGTTGTACAACTCACGCCTAAAGTTATTCCCCGGAAAGCTAAAGAGTAAATGGACGGGTCCATATTTGATCACTCGGGTGGGCGACTTTGGAGATGTAGAGATTGAAGATTTTGATGACCATTTAAGGCAAACGGTGAATGGGCACCGCCTTAAACCATATCTTGACCCAAATGACATAAATGGGGCGGACAAACAATCCGAGTGCTTGTTGTTGAGCACTCTTGATGAGGTACCGATTTGATCACAGCACCGCAAAGTCCGGCTAACGACAGGTAAACTTAGCGCTGCGTGGGAGGCAACCCACGAGAGGTAACTTGTAAATATTTATTGTTTTGCATTGCTTAGTTTAGTATAGACCATTTCAGCCCTCATTTAGTGTTGCCAAGCAAAATCCGAGTCACAAAATCCCATTGCGCGTGCGACTGGTGTGTATTCGGGACAATACACGTGTGTTCGGGGGGGTGATATATATAGGTATATATATCTACAATTTTAAAACTATGGTGTGTGTGTTAGTTTTTATATTTTATGTGTGATAAGTGTGGAAATTTAAAAATATATATATATATATATATATATATATATAAATTAAAATTGGAAAAATGGACGTAACTTACATCCTTTGGGCGTAAGCTTACGTCCCAAAGGTCCCTTACGTCCTACCCTTCTGCCTTACGTTCTCCTAGCCGAAGAAACCAAGTTCTGAAGAGGACGTAAGCTACGTCCCTAAGGACGTAACTTACGTCGGGTCTGCGCAGGGTGCAGAAACCCGGTTTTCACCACACATTTTGGTTAAATTTCAACCACATCCTCAAAAACCAACCATTTTTAACCACAAGCCTTTCACCATATTCGTTTTTTTTTCTACTCTATCTCTCCATCTTCTCCAACTCTTCTTCTCTAACACCATAAACCCTAACTTCCATCAACCTCAACTCTCTCAATTCTTAACCAAATCTTGCATATTATATATGCAATTGGCTTGATTTTTCGAGAGGAACAAAACCCATATGGTAATTTTGCGTGAATCGCAGCCGTTTGAGTGATATTGAAGGGTTAAGGTTACGAAAAATTGTGGGGATTTTCGGGTTTTTAGAGTCAAGTTTGCATCTTCATTCATCTCATACATTTTCAAGCATCAAGGTACGTGTATTTCTTCTTTCATTAGATGTTATGAGGTTGATTATGCATATGAATATTTTGAAAGTAATGTTAGTAGATGGTGACATTGTATGAGTGATTATGAATGGAAATGGTCAAATTAGAGAGTTTAGAAGAAGAGAGTTGTGAGGAATAGATATAAACGCAGATTGTACCATGAATTGAAAGTGGTTTGGATATTGGGTGTTAATGGATTTAGTTTGCCTCTAACTAGTTCATGACTATAGAAATAGTGTTTGATAAGTGAATGTTGTGGCAATGTGTTGAAATAGATGTTGATCATGTGATGATGTTCCACTAACTTTGGTCATGAAAATGTAGGTAAAATGGTGAGAACTAAAACTACAGCAGGATCATCAAAAGGAAAGGAGGTTGCTTCGTCCTCCCGGGCAAAAAGGGGGCGAGTGATCTATACTGAAGAATCTGAGGACGAGGAAGTTCAAATGCAAGATGTTCAATCCGAAAATAAATCCGACAATGAGTCTACACGAGCAGTCGACTCAGAAGAGGAGGACTATGGGGATGATGGATTTCCCATTTGGAGAAAAAGTAGACGCCTATCATCTTTTAAGGGTGCAGATGTGCAAGCAGAGATGTACTTGAAGAAGATGAAGGCAAGTCAAGTGTCCACGGATAAATTGATGATTTACGAAAGACAGATTCACCGGTTGGATTTTGAGAGGTTTGGGGTAGTTGAATGTTTCACCAGATTGGGTTGGGAACAACATTTGAGTTTCAACAATGATGGAGTTGAGGATATTTACGTGGATGCAATTTTGGAATGGATGTCTACCTTGAAGAAGGAACCAGGAGATAATCCTCCCGTCACAACACAACTCACAGGAAAGGTGAATGGTAAAACAGTGAGTCTATCCTTCTTTAACTTAAATAGGATTGCTCACTTTGACTCAGGAACAGCAGATGGGACCCCCTATACATACCCTACCGACGCAATGCTAGCATGTAAAGTCGCCAAGGAAGATGTGTGGTGAAGTATGATATATGAGATGTTTCAAGTACCTGAAGGAATCAACGTGGCACGATGGTCTCTTGATCGTGCAAATCTGAAACCATTGCCCAAACTGTTGTTGATTTTCTTGAATCAGAATGTGCTTACAAGAATGGGTGACAAGGCGAAGGTAAGGTTATATGAGGTGATGGTCTTACATGCTTTAGTTACAGGAAAACCAGCTCTGTCTGCTCGGCATCTTATCTTGTGGAGTATTTGGGAATCTCGGGAGAAATCAGACAGGAAATCAGTCCCACATTGCCGACTGTTGTCAAAATTTTTCAGGAAACAAAATGTTTTACCAAGCAGGGCTCAGAAGAAAAAAGTAACCCATGTGCCATTCAAAATTAGCAATTTACCTCCGGGGTGGTCTTATGAGAGGTCTGCGGGTGTTCACAAGCTAGTAGATAGAGGGAGTGGTCGATATTTAGAAGTGCAAGACAGGATTTCTGGCATTCGAGAAGGGGATTCTTTTGTGGAGGAAGGGAGAAGATGCGATAGCCCAGTGAGAGGTGATATGGCAGATGATGATGATCCGTATCATAGAAGGATAAGGGTTGCAGTGGCTCAGGCTCATCCTGTGGGATTTACACGTTGGTCAGAGCCAGAACAACGGATGTTTGATCGACAATCTGAGGAAATAGAGCGAAATAGGATGTACATGCAACACATGATGTATTCTCAGGAATTTTATCGCAACCAGGATTATATGTATAGGGAGAACATTCGTCATCGCAAGGATTACATGCAAGGATTGCCTTATACACCCACACCACCTTCCACCGATTGGCAGTCACCCGATCTTCTTCCCTACAGTCAGACGCAACAAGCCCCATACTACCCACAATCTACACCATCTGTTTGGCTCCCCACTACCACCGCACCCTCAGACGAACCAAGTGGATCTCATGCAACTCAAGCTGATGCTTTCGACATGGGAGATGTGAAGAGGGGCTTCTTTGAGAGTATCTTCGGGCAGCCATATCCAGGACCACCATCTGGTGGTTATTGATGCACTCGCTGATCCTATGATCAGGTCCACGTGCTCCACCCTATCTATGTTAAACTATGCTTTACATTTATGTGTGTCTGTTGTTTTCTTTTCTTTCCTTTTCTGTTGCTTTAGGCTAGGTGTTCCATGGTGTGGTCAAGACAATTATTTTCTGTTGCGTGTTTGGTGGTGTATTAAGTGTTATGTGATGGGAATGCGTTAAACTGATGTTGTTGGGGGGTGATCTTTGAGAAGCATGATCTATCACTTAAGTAGGGGAAAGTTGTTTTAATTCCCACATACAAGCTTTAAAATTTACATTGAGGACAATGTATGACTTAAGTGTGGGGATGGGGGAAAGTAAAAAAAAATGATACATGAAAGCAGCGTTGTGTAATGTAAAATAGAGGTACTGACTCATGTTCAACTTAAGGGCAAAGGAAATTTTTAAGAACGGATAAGTGATAGCTAACTAAGTGTAACGAGCTAGATAATAGACCTTTTATGCATGTTTGCACATCCTTAGCCTGTCAACCACTGTTTTCTGTGAGAGTTAAGCCTATACATGAGCTTAGAACAACAGTAGGTTATTTGCTCACCTTCTCTTCATGTGTGTGTACCAAAACAATTACTTAATTCCAGAATTTGCACAATGGATACGTTTTGAGATCATGTACCAAACTGTTGCACGTATGTGATTAAGGCATTAGGATAAACCGTTGTTTGATTAGCCTGTTTCAATTGTGTCACTCGACCCTACAATAATCCTATAGTCGCCAGTTTGAGCCCCTAATCTTTTTAATTGTTTAAACCCGAATCAACCCATTAGCCTTTTCAAACATTTTTACTTTTTAAACCCGTGTGATGAAATCTGATAAGTATTGCTTGAATTTTTGATATAGCATTGTTAGAAGTAGTGAAGTGTTTAGATATAATCCTCATTAAAAAAAATAAAAAAAAATTGGAGTCAATAATGGGTCAAAATGACCACAATATCAATGTCATGATTCAGAGGTAATAAATTGCAAAAATGGGTCAAGCTTACCCAAATCCATTGTGTAGTGTTGCTTTATTGGTTAGCAAGATTCAACATTCTTATTTGGATTCACCACCTTTAGCCACTTTAAATTCTCTATCCTCACCCAGAACCTAAGCCTTACATTACAACCCTTCTAAGACCTTTTGACGTGTGCATGGTCTGTGTTAATTGGTGGAGTTGCGACCATTGTGCAAGCTTATGGTAATTATGAGTTGTTCTTGGTTGAGAGTATTACATTGATATCCTAGCACATCTTTTGCTAGACTAAATATTAAACCGAGAGGAGTGAAAATTATGAGAGGTGTGATTACATGCATAGGGAAAATTGGGCAGCTCGTTAGGCTTGGATAGAAGAATCTTGATCTGAAAAGTAATGTTGTTTAAGGGAATTATGAGTTGATCATGATGAGGGACCTTAACGGACATTACAGAGAAATGCCATGTGATCATGAGTACACATTAGGAGCTAATTGTGTCAGTGATTTGCTTGAGGGCAAGCAAATGATAAGTGTGGGGATGTGATGCGTTCATGTTTTATATGCGGTTAAGTGTTTAATTATGCATTATTATCATATTATTATTATCGAACGGAATCACTTTGTCCTGCTTATGAAACGCAGGCACTTGGAGCTAAAAGGAAGGAAATTGAGCGTAAGAGAAAGATGGATGAGATCTGGAACACGGGAAGACAACAAAAGAAAGCCCAGAGGCAAAAATATGTTAGGGACGTAACTTACGTCCTCAAGGACGTAGCTTACATCCTTAGCTTTTCTCCCCTGATTTGTGGACGTAAGACAGTAGTTCAAGACGTACCAAAGTGGAGAGGACGTAGCTTACGTCCTTATGGACGTAACTTACGTCCTTATCCTGGATTGACCAGAATCTTCGGATTTTGACCACATTTAAGGGGGGAATTAGGGCAAAAACAAGGTAATCAGTAGCAGACGCGGGAGGAGACGAATTTGGGCGATTTTGGAGCTCTTCTCTACTTCTCTAACTCATTTTCATCATCATCAAAGTTATTCCAAATCCAAGTGCCATGGAGTTGCAACCAAGATCATCACCCGGATTCCAAGCTTCAATCAACATGAGAGGCTAAGCTTCTTTGGGTTTTCCCCCGGTTCGTGTATTGTAAGACTATGGTTTGTTAACATTTGAAAACTAGATTGCATCCTTGTGTTTTGTATTTGATTGCTTGAAACATTTATGCTAGTACTTTGAGCTTAACTTGAATTCCCAAAATTGAATGAATGAGTATGAAATTTGTCTTTGAGAAATGGAGTTGGTCATGTGTGCTATGTAGATGTAGAGTTTGAATGTTCTTGTGTAATGAAGTGTATTATTGTCCGTGTTAACGTTGACGATTCTTGACACCTAAACCTTGTAATGATGAACTCGTTAGCATAAATCATACCTTTGATGCAAGTTAGTTGGATTGGTAGAACCATAACCTTATGATATCAACCGGGGGTGAACCTTATTATTAAACTTTGTTTTGTTAACCATTGTTCTAAGTTTGCCAAGTTACTAATCATTTTTAAGCAACCTCTTTGTTTTGCTCATTCCTTTGTGTTGGACAAAGTCTCAACACCATTTCAAGTAAACATATCAAAGCTTTTATAAACAAAATAGCAAGCTTTATAATTGACTCGTTAGTCCAATTCAAGTCTAAACACAAACCACATACTCCTTGTGATTCGACACCCTTCTTACCAATTGCTACATAGTTTTGGTACTAAGGAACTATACAAATACTATCTTTGACTAGTGCACGCGACAAGCCGGTCAGCCACCTACCCAACCTCTTACCCCAAAGGCGCCCTCGATCTATGCTTCACTGCCAACGACTATCAGGGCGACCTCTCTGCCACCACCTTGTTGAAGAAACACTTCCCCAATCCCCAACGACTAATCTTCCACATGGTGAATGTGTGTCTGGCTCCCAAAACTTCTTCATGGGACCAGATGTCAACAAGGTGGCAACAGGTATTGTATTCTATCCTTGAGAAACAACCCCTAAACTTTACTGATATTATATTTTTGGAACTCAAGGATATGGCCACAAAACCCATTTCTAACCGTTGGATCTTGTATCCTCGGTTCATAATGGCCATCATCCAGAGCCAGCTTCAAGCTGAGGGACTTGTTGGCACTGGGGTCCCTGCCATGGCTGTTCTAGCCGAGGTATACTCCAGGCACAACACCGACCACACACTCAAACAGGCTGGCCGGCTGCGAAAACCCGCGCAGCAGGAACCCACAGCCTCCACCTCCAAATCCAAAGTCCCCACCAAGCCAAAAGCCAAGAAGAAGCCCAAAAAGGCTACTCAGGGAAATGAGTCCCCTGAGGATGCCCCTGCAACACAAAGGCAGGATGTGGCTGCTGGTTCGATTCTCCCAGCAGCTACCACGACTCCACCCACCACAACCGCACAGGCTTCCTCTCAACAGGAGCCTGATGCAACCACTACTGGGGCACCCACACATCTGGGGTCTTTCTCACTTGAGGAGACTGCCATTGAAATGCACACTCCTCCCCATGTGCACTCTGCTTCTAGCCCATCTCCCACAGAAGCCGCCCCACAAAGTCCAACCCTAATAATTGCCAAAGTGTTGACCCACCTGAGCACTCCACCCTCTCCCCAGAAACCTATTACAACTGGGGAGACTCCAACCAAAGAGGGGGTGGATACTAGTGCCGGTGGGAGCCCACAGCACAGAGAATCACAAGTCCAATCTCCCAGTGTGGCTAGGGAGATAGGACAATCTGGTGAGGCTACCACTTCTCCTGCATCAGAACATGAGCAGGGTGAAGCTGGTACAAGCAATAAGACCTCACCAGAGGCAACTGCCGATGATGGATCCAATCCGGAGGCTGGAAGTCCCCAGTACCATGAACAAGGGGCACATGCTACTACTGAGCCACACTCAGAGCATGTATATCCTGACACAGTCAGGAGGTCAGGTGATTCAGCTCACACTGATGATGACCTAAGCTTCTTCTTTGATGTAGTTGCTCAAAACACTATCTTAGAGGATGAGATAAGCAGACTCAAAGAGCTGCTTGCTCAAATGACTCAAGATAGAAGTCCATCTGCCTCCACCAACCCACAGATGGCACCTTCACCCGAAGGTCTCACATACACTGAGCCACTCCCACAAACTCAGCCACCAGCCCCTGCTTCTGGCACTAGCTCTCAGGGCTAGAACCCCCCTGAGCAGCTAGATGCTATCCTCCAGAAATCCCTGCCTCTCATCACACCCATAATCACAGAAATTGTGATGAAAACCATTGATGAGAGGCTTCCCACACATATCCAACCTCTGGTGGAGGTTGCTGTTGCTAAAGCACTTGCTGAGAGTCAAACCCCAACCAATGCACCCAAAAAGGGGGAGACCTCAGTGCAAGTTAAGAGGAAGAGGGGAGAGGAGGAGTTAGAAGTAGGTAGAAAGGAGGTGATTGAGAGGGAGAAGGTTCAGGAGACTAAGGGGAAGGGGAGGGAGATGGAGGAGAGAGCTGAAAAAGAAGTGACTGGAATCCAAAAGGATTTCAGTGTCACTTATCAAAAGAGAGGAGAGGTGAGGGAGAGTGCTGATCCTGATCTAGCAGCCCTTGTCAAGGAGGCTGATGCTGAGCATAGCCGATCAATGGACTCTGTCATTGGTCAGTTGTTCAGGCAAGGATTTGACAAGGACACTGCCTTGCTAGATCAGGAGATCAGGAACATGGAGAGAAGAGAGATTGAGTACTGATGGACTACTTATAGCCAAGAGGAAAGAAAGAAACTTGAGGCTATGAGTAGGTTCATTTCAAAGTATCTGGGCAGGCCAGTCCTTGATGTCAAAGCATGGACCAGGGATAGAATCTTGGCTATAGCCACCAAGATCTGTTCAGCTGGTGACTTCATAAAAGGACTGGTCGCTGAGGCCCTCTCAGAAGCCAGTGCTGGGAACAGGACACTGCTAGTAAAACAGACCAAACCAGCTCTTATCTCTAGGTTACTAGCAGTGCCTGCCAACATTCCCACACCAACAACCCAACCACAACCCACTAAACCAACCCCTTCACCATCAAAACCCGCAGCCAATGATCCACCCTTGAAGAAGAAGAGAAGGGTGTTGAGGCTGCAAGAAGAAGAAGAAGAGGAGGATAGACTGCCCCTTTCAGCAGTCATCCCTCTACCAAAAGCCAAACCTCAAACCATCACTCCCACCTCACAGATGGATACTGTGAGGGTAAAGATAGAGGAAGAGGCGCAGCAGCAGCTTCATGATGCTGAAATGCTTAAGTCAATTGACCAAGCATATGCTGCCTCTACCTCTATCATGAACATGAAGAAAGAAGCTCTGAGACTCTTCACTCTCAAACAAACCTTCCAATATAACAAAGAGAGAATGAGGACTTGGCCTGATCCTAGGGTGGCTCACAGGATCACAAAGAAAGATATTCCTGTGAGGTACAAGAGCCAGATGAAGAGGATTGTAGATGAAGTAATCACAGTGGCTCTTGTAGTAACACCCTGGGAAATTGTGGATGAGTTCGAGAAAGCTTATAAGTCTAAGCAACCACCTGAAATGATGTTGGAGAACAGGATGGTTAGAAAAGGTTTAGTTTATAAGAAGCTTGAGAACTTCCGCAAAGATGAGCTCAACTTGTTGCTAGAAGGCAGACATCCAGATGAATTTACATATAAGCAAATCACAACAGTTGAGCTCAAGAATGGCAAACAGGTCAAGTTTGTCTCAGAGATGTACGGCCGTGAAGGATTGTTCGATGGTGGGGCTGAAGACATGACCAAAGAAGAACAAATGATTTTCGTCCGAGCCTACACCAGAGAATCCTACAGGCTAGTACATGGGAGGTAGGTTTCATGGATGGGATAAAAGCTCTGTGTCCAATTCCCCAAAACAGAGCTCCCATCCATACTTAGCCAAACAAATACTAGAAACCTTCTCCTAGGCCAGTGCTTATCAGGGTCAACTTCTGATCTGATCCAGAAGGAAATAGACCAACTTTATGCCAACAATAAGTGGGACAACAAATAATTAGAGGTTTTGGCTGCATTGGTTCAGGTGGAGTTTGTTGGACCAAAAAAACCAATGAGCCAAGATCAGGAAAACCTCTAAGTCCCACATGACATCATAACAACTGCTGAAGACTCCCATCAGCTGTTCTGACAAAGTCTGAAGAATCAACAGCTGAAGTTCAAAGAACTGAAGTACAACAGCTGAAGATCCCAAAGTACTGAAGATAAGTACTGAAGTCTAAAGTACTGATAAACACAAGTACTGAAGACTTCAAGTACTGAAGACAAGTGCTGAAGATCAAAGTCTGAAGAACTGAAGAACTGATGAACAACTGCTGATGCACAAAGTCTGAAGACAACGACTGAAGACATTAGCTGATGACAACTACTGAAGTCATTAGCTGATGAATCATCTGAAGACCAAAGTCTGAAGACCAAAGTGCTGAAGTTTCAGAGTTTGTCACAACAGCTGAAGAAGTCTTCTTCAGTTGTTGTGATGGTTTATTTTCTTTTCAGTAGTTTTATGTTTTTCATTTCAGTAGTTTGTACAACAGCTGAAGAGTTTGTTCTTCAGCTGTTATAGTTCAGTAGTTGTAAACGACTGAAGAGTTTGTTCTTCAGTCGTTGTAGCTTTTCAGTAGTTTTCTTTTCAGTACTTGTAATAGGTAGAACACTTAGGAAACTTTGTAAGAAGATGTCAGCTGTTGTGACATCTTCAGTAGTTGTGTTCTATCAGTAGTTAGTTAAATAATTGTTTAATGTCAGTGGAATCTGACAACAGTATGGGTCAGTTGCCTATAAAAGGGCAGTGACCTGAATGTATTCCACGTCGAAACATGTGAAATAACAGAATATTATTCCTTTTCAGGCAGAATTATTCTCTCTCTCTACATTTACTTTACATGTAATATTCTTTATGTTCTTGCTTTAATTGCTAATTTTCATGCTGAATCCGCTGCGAACACAATCTAATTGATCAAACTAGAGGCTGAGATCCTAACAATGAATGTTTGTTTTTAGTCCTTAAGTAACCTTAATTTATTCATATTTAGCTTTTGAAGGTTTCAAGATGCAATGGGTTGAAATAATGTGACTTAAATTAGACTCGACACTGACGGGTTATCAATACGTTTATTAAAATCAAACAGTAAGTTTAAAAGATAAAATATAAAACATAAAAATAAATAAATGAGTAAATTACCAAACTATCATAAAACATAAATTGTGATTTGTAATTTGTTTGTGTGACCCCTCAGCCTAATAGACTGATTGTCACGTGAGTAAAGGAATCGGGATCCTATATGGAATGATCGAGAAAAAGAGCGTACCTGGTGCTGCAAAGAGCTCCCGCGAATAAAATGATCGAGAATAAAAATCTTAAAAGGAATTGGAAATACTGGACCTTAGCAAACCGTTGTCGGTGTTAGTAGTATTTGCGGTGTTAGTGGAATTTTTAGGCATCAATTATCTTTGTTTTAGCATATATTTTTATTTCATATCATGCATCAATTAACTTATTTTCGTTGATTTCGAATAATATTCGTTTTTATAGAATAGAGTCTAGTTTGGTTTGTTTTTAATTGTTTTTTATGTATAAAATGTTCAAGAGTGATGAACGCGAGAATTAAAAAAACCTTTGAAAATATTAAAGACAAAGTGTGGTTTTTAAGAATTTAAAAAAATGAGAGAGAAAATTTTAAATTTAAAGAGTTATCCCCTACAAAATTGGATCCGGGTTTCAATTAAGAATATATAGTATGTGGCTGGTTACTATACAAAGTGTAATTTTCGTGCGAAGCGTGCGAAGTCACTAGAGCGTGACACGTGTTTTTGAGTGGGGGTGTAGTTTCATCCGCGCTACAGTTACATATAAAAAGTTCATAATACGTAAGATATATTCATAATTACACAAGTTATATCTATTATTACACAAGTTATATTTATAATTATGCAAGTTATATGATTATTACGCAAGTTATATTGATAATTATGCAAGTTATATTGATAATTACGCAGTTAATAATCATGCAATTTATATTAATAATTACGCAGTTAATAATCATGCAAGTTATATTGATAATTACGCAGTTAATAATCACCCAAGTTATACACATAGCACATAGACATTTTAAAAAAGAATATTGAGTTTTAGAAAAAGAAAAAAAAAAGTATAGCAATACTATGATCATATTAAAGAGGATAAAATACTCAATTTTATGGTGTATTTTATTTAAAATAATATCATATAAGAAAGTTAAATAAGTTTAAAAAACGAGGGGAATTTGAAAAAAAATAACAATTGAAAGCTATTTCCACATATACCCCTTCAAGCACATTTTTTGCTTTATTATTCCATCTTAAAGCTAAACCGTTCCTCACTTCAATCAATGGTTGTTATCACATCATACATTTCGCACAACTTAATCACTTTGTACCGTAAATTTTCCCTATATATTATTTCTATATAGAAGAAAGAAAACAAAGAAAATGAGAATCTATCGCTCAATTTGTCATATTATCTCCTCCCTTGAAGTTCGACGACCACAAGAACAAAATCTTTAGTTTTGTAAGCATTCTTATTTATTTTATTTTCTTTCTTATTTTGTTTTTATTAATTTATCCTTTATGTCCGGCTAATCAATTATAATTTCAACATTAGGTTTAATTTATTTGGTTTGATTCAAACATTTATGTGAAACGTTTATGAGATCTGATTTTTTAATGGTTTGTTTGTTTGATTCTTATTATTAAATCAGAATCTACTTCGATATATATTAGATTGTTTATAAAAGTAGACACTTCGTTTTTTTAATAAGTTCTTCAAGTTTTAAAACCCTAACCAAGTTTTATTTTTTGATAAAAATACAAATAGCGGTTTTAGTTTGTCTATGAGTTCATTCTCATTATAAAGTCATCGCCCAATCTAATTAAATATACTGAACGACATGTGTGTTTAATTATAATTGATATCTCTATCAATATAACCCGCATGCTAAGATCCAACGGCATGACCTTAGAGTATGGGGTTGGCGCGTTTGGTTAGACCTTAGATGTAGTGAATGTCCGAACGGTATGATTTTTAATATCGATACAAATCATTAATTAAAGCGAATCATGGCACCGTGACCGTTAATAATCGTAAGCCGAATCAAATCAACAAATACCTTAGTATTGGAATTAATTTTTTCATATTTAATTTACTTCAAAATTTAATTAATATTTTTTGTGTAATCATTTTCACTACTATAACAAAAAAACTACCAAACTTCAATTTTTAACAAAACATCAACATGGCCGCCGCATAAAATTTTGTTTGCAGTTTTGACACAATCGTGTTAGCATGCTGACTTTTTTTAGTTTTCTAAATCTTTTTGTAGTTTTAGTTTCAAATTAAAGTCCTTCATCTTCTATAATCATAAAAAACCAAAGTAACCATGCTAAAAAAATTTTGGTATTAGTAGAGTTCACATGTATGCCTAAGGACACAAACCCTACTTCCGCTCACACTATTCCTTGTATGTGCATGGTAGGTATACATTTGCATATTTATTTTCTGGATTTGACACCCGACAATGGGTCCTAAGGGGCGGACATAGCGGTCAGTCAAGGAAGGGGCTATTCGGGAACAAAGTCTCATAGCGGACTGTCAAAGAATAGGGGTGACGGTCCGCCTAAGTGGTCGCAGACCGCCAAGATATAACATAAGGTCCACTAGGAATATTCCATTAAAATATGTGAATATTCCATTTGGAAATATGTGAATATGCCTTTTTAAGGTGGTAACGGATCACCAAAGCATACTTAGTAGTGCAGGACCCTAGCTCGGCATAATCGGTTTGAAAGCCAAAAATCAGATATTTGAACACCATTTGTCACTCTTACTCTAGGTTATCTCTTTCTTTGTTTCTCTCTCTCTAAGTTTTTGGTGTGTTGGAAGGCTTATGTGGACGATTGAAGCTCGTAATTGTGTTCTTTGATGTTGTTTTGGCTTAAAACTGATGATTGGAGGCTTAGTTTTATGTGTAAGCTTCTATCCTTTCTAAATACGAGTTATGGCTATGTATATGCATGACTTGATGTGTTAAAACTCTTTTCGGTGATAGATCACTTGGTGAAAGTCGTTGCACATAGACAAATTGTGATACACTTTAGATCTGTTGTGGTAAGGTTCTAAACCTCCACATTATGCATTATCATGAATTACATACGCAAACGAAGTTGTGGAAAAAACCAAACTAGTAGATAGTGGTCAGGAAACATATGGTTAACATGGTATAGAAAATGATCATGTTTTGGTAAACAGATTAGTCACAGGACAATCTGGTTTTGGTATGAAATGGATAAAGTATGATAGTGTCATACCCATAGGGTTGACACGAGAAATAAGCGCGTAAAGGACTATAGGAAATGGCATGATAAATTCATCTGGTTTGTTCATGAACCCCTAGTTCTTAGACGTGTATTCTTCATGAGCTATAATGGGAAATGACCGGGGTCATGGAAACCCTAGCCTAAGATCATTGACATGAATAGGGTTGATCAAATAAATTAACTCGAGTGGGGAATCCTAGGGTTTGCACGTTCTAAGTTATGATAACTTGACGTGTCTATGGGTATTAAAGGGGATTTGATACGCTCACTAACCAGTGCACATATACTTATCAGAAGCTTATCACTATGAGTCTAACTGCTACCCTTTTTATTAAATGTTTTAGGGTTATATCCGAGCTATGTAAATGATTTGATGTAAATGTTTTAGAAGTGTATGGAGAAGTAAAACAATCTAGAGACCAAGGTAGCCATGGTGAGTACTAGACGCGGTCAAATCATAAAAACAAAAAGAGGATTAGTGTTATGTAATTCATGGCTCAAAACTTGGGACGTATGTGTACTTAAATGGAACCATCTAGGTAGAAAAGTCATACTCTTTGGTTCATACTCAATCTGAGGCCATATTAGAGACTATGGATAAGACTAGTGGATAATGATAGTCTAAGACCATAGCGGATATCTAGCGATAAAACTAGAGCTAGCCCGAGGCCACAACGGAAACTATGGATAGAGTTGAGCTGGATTGATGCATTGGATTCGGTCAACCATTATGCCTATAACCTACCTTTGTATATATAATTAAACCTGGAGTGACACATATGTGGTCAAAAATAACGCTCATTGTGGTGACTCCAGTATAGAATTGACTCATTAATATTTACTTACGCACTTTGTGTCATTTTCTAACTATTTTTTAGTCATGATTGCGCACATTGCCTTAATTTTCTAACTATTTTTGAGTCATTCATTATAACTCACCAACAACGTTGTTGTTGACATGCTTTAGCTCATGATGCATGTTCAGGAGGTGTAAAGGAGGCACTAGCTAGGTCAAGACGACTTAGCGGTTTAAGTTTGAATAAATTCTTCATATAGAAGATGTTGACTGGATTTAACCTACCTCAGGGGGTGTATATGAAGTTTTGTTCTGATTTAAAATACGATTAACATGTACTTTTATGTAACCATGTTAAGGTTTAAATTCAATCTAGATTTGTCTTTTTGCATTATTAAGTCTTCCGTTATACATTGTTGTGTAATCGATACAACTGGTCACGCCTGGAGATTGGGTTTGACAGTTTCTTTGTCATAAGTGTAGGTGCATGACACCAAGATTGAAATTACAATTACTGTTTGTAGAAAATCAAATAAGGTGATATGGGATCATGAAGGCCACAAGTAAAATATGGCTTCAAAATTACAAATTGGATATAAGGACTGCGACACCCTACATATATCCTACATCGACCGTGGACATGAAAGATGATTGGTTCATAAGAAATGTTTGGTCTCTAATATCACCAACGTGTTTTAAGCGTATTGGCTGTGGATGAGAGGAGAACTCCACAGTTAAGCATGCTCAAGTGGCAGCAATCCAGGGATGGGTGACCTCCCTGGGAGGTTTTCACCTGTGCAACCAAAAGTAAATCCATAAGCTCCTCATATACAAAGCAGACAATATTAGCAGTATGAGAGGCTGGGTGTTACAGAATGGTATCAGAGTCGCTTCTGTTCGTGGGACAAACCTCACCGAGGATGGTGAGTTCTCGGGCTTATCAGGACGAAGAGTCCAAAGGGGGGTGATTGTGACACCCTACGTATATCCTATATCGATCGAGGCAGGAGACTCCTGGTTCATAAGGAATGTCTGGTCACTAATATCAGCAACTTATTTTGGGCATGCTGATTGTGGATGAGAGGAGAACTCCATAGTTAAGCGTGACCTCCCTAGGAAGTTTTCACCTGTGCAACCAAAAGCAAATCTGTAAGCTCCTCGTGGATAAAGCGGACAATATTAGTGATATGAGAGGTCAGGTGTTATAAGGACTGTGGTGAAGTTAACAGTGATATTAACGTGGAGAACAAATGGGCTAAAGGGCCAAATGGATAAGAATCAGTAGCCGCAAAAAGAATTGAATAACCAAGCATTAGCGTAGCTTACACTAGTAGTGGCGTAAGGTATGTCGCTAGCATACTCAACCACGTTTTGTCCTCGTAACACGGTGTACTTGCCGCATTTTGACCATGGAAGCATAGCCTATGCAAAATGCATAGGATACGCCAGGACATTCGTGAAATTGAGTTTTTTATGTTTTCAAGCCACCTTTAAAGCCTAAAACCCTAGTTTTCAACACACGTGATACCTACAAGTTTAGAGGGAACTTTTAAGCTAAAATTGATGATCAAGACGCTTCCAAATCATCCCAATTGCATTTTCTTTCATTTTTAAAAGATAAAAATCAAGGATTGAAGATATAATCAAGATGATTCAAGATTAAACCATTCAAGATCATTCCCGAGTGTAGGGTTTTTTATCATATTGTCATGGTTGGATTAAAAACAAGTTAATTTTAAGGACTTAGATACCTATAAGTCGTACGGGTAAGTAAAATCAACTCCATAAAAAATTGCTGGAAAGTGGAAAACTTTATACCTAAGAAACTGAAAAACTACACAAAAAACAAATATTTTTGGATTTATATTTAAAGTGCAATTAAATTAAACAAAGAAAATTAAGAAAGCAATGATTTTGGTTATGTTTTAAAACTTATGAGAACAAAGCAACCACTTTCAAGATTCACGTTCAAAGATCAACACTTGATTTCGTAATAATTGATTTTTGAATCACATAAACTTGACTCTACGAAATCGTTTGAATAAAATTGTAATTATGAAACAACCTTTTAAAACTCACTCTTCACACAATTACAAACTCATCCATGTAAAGAATTCACATACAAAACAAACTACTCATGACGCAAGAAAACTAAATACAAATGAAAGCATACGAAAACTTAGATATAAACAAGTCTTTAACTTTAAACAAAGTCATAATTAATTTCTTATGTCAAAATAAAATAACCCAATATATCAATTCAAATGAACGCTAGTGTTTCACTTGTAAGAACTCTCCTCCAAGAAATGATTACAAATGAATTAGCTACTCATCACCATAATAGAATCTTTGACGGCTGATTGAATGTTGTTAGAGCTTGATCTGGGTGAATGTGTGGTGAAAAACGCACTTAAATCGACTAAAATTTGCAGGCTGGAAATCCCAAAAATTCAGGAGCTGATTGGAGGCAGCGTATAATGTGTTAGGGTCAGAGCACTATGCATTGGGTCTCTTCTAAACTTAGTTCGCTGATTAGTGTACTGGCGTCAGAGCACTATGGCTAGTATCAAAGCACCATGTGCCAGGTCTTCATTTTGAGCAATTTTACTTCCAATAGTTTTGTCTTCACTTACACCATCTTTCACTCTTATCTTATCTTCCATGGAAAAGACATATTAATTATAGCCTTTAAGCTCCAAACACCTTAAACACAACATGTCTCAAATAATATTGTTTCATGTTTTATAAATGCATAAAAATATGGAATTAACCACAAAAAACACCAAATGAACTCCGCTCGATTACTCATGTATTAGTTGCTTGTTCAACCAAATATCACTTTACTTTGGATGTTAATTGAACTTAATCGTTCAATTAGTTTTATTTGTATGTTTGCTTGTTTGATTAAACGGATTTAAATTTCAATAGTCAATTGGTTTCCATCAATTTTTGATTTCGATTATTAACAATTAGAATTATTGTTCTATGTGTTTTAAATTGGTAATCTTTAAAGTAGGAAACCTAGTTGTAATATTATTCGGTTTAAAATCGTGAATCATCATAACCTGGTAATTCGGCTTTTGGATTATTCCTTAATTCAAGCAATTTATAAAACCATGTCTAGGTGGTTTCCATTTGATAAATTTAGGTAAAACAAGTAGCTTTACAAACCTGAAACCCGGGTGTCATAATTTTCCTCATTATTGTTTCTAAACCATTCCCAAATTGTTTTTTTTTTTTTTGATAATCATCAAACCAAATTAAATTAAAGTTTAATTTTCATGTATAGTATAATTAGTTATTCTGTGAACAACATTCTCCACTGATCCTTCATGGTACGACACCCTACTTATCCTTACTAGGTAAAGGTGATTAGGACTTGATTTAACCTTTATTTTTAGTCGATTCTTCGACATCGTTCAAATTTTTACAAGCACGTCATTACTACAAATTCTGATTTTATAAAGCATCATATTTTAAAAAAGGTTTGAAGAGGAAAACCAAAAAAAAACTATAGAAAATTAAAACCTTAGATTAGTTTTGACGACGGCTTGTATGTTTGTAGCTCGGCAACTTGTATATTGTGGCGTACTACTTCAGTTTGAATTAAATTCACTAAGACTTAAAAAAATAAACACGTTGTAATATTGTATTTGAAATTTTATAAAACTGTAGTAGCAAATTGTAATTTCATACCACTTAAATTACATGAATGACCCAATCTATGAAAAAAAAATCTTGTGTCACATGCATTCATAACTGTTATTTATATAATTATTTTAAACATCACGCTCAAATGAAACATCACAATTTCGTCTAAAATATATTTTTGTGGACTTCTAAGATTTCCTGGCCTACTTAACAGTGATGAACTATTCTTTTCAAAGCATTTGGGCTATTTAAGAGTTTCATCATACGTGTAACAGATACCATGCATCGAGAGAAAGAGACATATTTATACGCATATATATTATATATATCTTTCTCTCGATATTAATTGTTAATAGTCTTCTGTTGTCTACATCATAAGGGTGCTCTAATGATCTAGCAGTTTTGGTTATTTTCATTGTTAGTTGATGTTACAAATGGATTTGATGATTGATCTTAGAATCATAATTTAGAAACTATTGTATATTCCACAACACACGATTGGTTTAATAATCATCGGTAGATGCCGTAAATGCTCTGATACCATGAAAAACTTACAATGAAAAGGCGAAAACAGTAGGTTTTATGATTATTGTCTGTATTTCTTTTATTGTTTGTATTTCTTCACTCGGTTTACAGTTACATTTGAAACACTATATGGAGTGATACAACGAAACAAAGGACGACAATAATTATTATAATTGAATACAATAAAACCCAACAGACATAATACTTAATTAACTAGAAGTAGTGCAAAGATTTCTTATCAGCCCACTAGCACCAGTGAGGAGATCAATTTCACTCATCCTAACCATGGCCGCAGCGAAATCAGAATCGAACGTTGAAGGGTTGTCGATGTACTCAGTCACAATGCTATCAGTCGAGTCTCCACTAAAGAGCACCTGGTCCGACGCTAGAAGACCTCTTCTATCGACTAGATTCCTGAAGTAATTGTTGTCAAACGTGTTTGGTGTCACTAAATCAAGTGGTTCCAAGTTATTGTTGCCATCGGGGGCATTCGCGGGGCAGTTGCTCCTAAGGTTGGTAGCAAAAGTAGCATCTATATCTGAGGCGTTGTTGTATATGCGCGCTCTGAAGGTGACACATCGCGCTTGCCCAATGGTGTGTGACCCTAATAGACCATAGTTATTGTACATGTTTCATCAATGGTTTGAGATTTATATATCAAAGGCTTAAAAAAGGAAGAAAACCTTAGTGAATCTTACCTGATAATGCAACCATGTCTCTTGGGCTAAGATTCTTATTATCAAAGTTCGCGATGAGTTGAGTTAGATCCATGTTAGCTCTTGGAAGATCAGTTGCCGCCTGGCCAGGATTCGAAGCTTCGGAATCTCTTCTTCCAAGTCTTACCGACCATGACGGACCTCCCACCTAATATTTGTCATCAAATGAATTTAGGGTTTTTCATATATTGATGAACCATGATTTATCACTTTAAATATATATGTATCAAATAATTACATGATAACGAGCTAATGATAAAAAGTGATAACCTAATATTCAAAGTAAAGATAGAATGACGAGTAACAAAAAAAAATTAAAGTTAAAAATCATAAGAAAATTATATATTAATAAACTAAACTATAATTAACTCATTAGCTGATAATAATGCATACAATACAAGCACCCATAGTTTTTACTTTCGTTGACAATGACAGTTGTATAATCATAATAGATTTACAGTTATCACAATGATGATTATGAACGAAATTGAAAAACACGTCTTCCTTGTAAGTGAAATCAAGTGGAAATCATGTGTAAACCTACGATAATTATACAAATAGGATTGCACGTGACAACAAAAGTGAAATTTTGGAGTGGCTTTGGTCAAGTAGCCGTTATGGATTAATATTGATCGGCAGATGAGTCATAGTCTGAATCATTAAAATCCAATTTGCGTAAATCAAATAATAATAACTATAATAGATGATAAACTCTACTAACTGTAATCATACACAACCTTAATCTAAGAGTGAATCAGTCATAGTTTATATGCAACTGATATAATTATAATATTACCGCGACAGAAGCATCACGAGCAGCAACAGCCAGTATGTCTGCACACGAGACAACTCCAGGACATTCGCTCTCGACAGCAGCTTTAACATCATCGATAATGTCATAGCCTCCCACACCATTATTCGCAGGCGCAGCCTTCTCAGTTCCATCACCTTCTAGCAATATAGATGCATCACAACCCTACATAACAACCACATTAAAAACTTACATGTTCATATATCTAACTTATTAGACTAGGTTATTGTAACATTTTATAATGATACAGTAACTACATTAATGTTTTAATAACCGAACATAATCAGCATGGAATAATGATCAAACCTGCACGAAACAATCGTGAAAATGCAGCCGAATGAGTAACGCTGCATTGCGACGATTACTCGACACTGCAGCATTAACAGAAGATTGAATTGTTGAAAGTGCAGTAGGGCATGTGTCATCATAAAAGGTGGTAGACAATTGAGCTTTGCATGGTATGTAGCTCAATGACAGAATTAATATTATTATAGGAACCACAATAGTTCCACTAGACTTATGATAACCCATATGATTGAAATTTAAAGAACTTAATTAACCTCTTGTTTTTAACAATAAAGAGCTTAATTTGTTGAAGAACAGATAGGTGCATATTGCTGTATATATACACACATTGTGAGGGTTTAAACGACGTCGTTAGATGAGTCTTAGTTATCTATCATATTTATCCATTAAATTGCGTTAGAATATTCATCGTTAATTAGATCAACACCTGCATGAAAAATGAAGAAAAGTTTGTTTTTATTTTTTGGACAGCATGAAGAAAAGTATATGATCGATATTGGCTAGAAATCAACGCATTAATTGAAGATATTGAATAAATCAAGTTTTGCTGTTTTAAAATAATATATTGAGTTAATTACACAAATAGTCCCTGTGGTTTAGCGCGGATCTCAGGTTTGGGTACTAACCTTTTTTAGTAACAACTATGGGTATTGTACTTTAAAAATCATAACAGAGTAAAGTATTAGTTCTAACGCCCGTTTGTTTTTAACAGAATACCCCCCCACGTGACAAGTACGTGAGGGCATTTTAGTCAATTTATGTACCACTTTAATAAACCCACCTTTAAAAGCATCTTCTTCTTCCTTTACACCAACCAAAACATTCGGGAGAAGGAAGGGTGCCCCCTAGGGTTCCGGTGACCGGAGTCGCGCCGATGAGCCTCCGTCGGCGAGTGAGGGCGAGTGGAGCACACAAAAAGGAAGGTCCTGACTCCCTGATAATGATGGTGACGGTGGTTTAGCTGTTTTCGCGTAGTGGTGACGAATATGAGTCACGAAAGAAGAGATGGTGGTGGATGAGATGTTGGCAGCTGCCTCTTGCGGCGGTGACAGTGGCCACGGCCACCCTTGTCGGCGGCAACAGTCGCTGGGGGTGATGTTTCAAGGGCTCTTGAAGACGATAAGGGTGCAAGCCTACAACAGTGACAAGGTAACGGTGATGGTGGGTTGCGGTTGCGCGGCGGTGGTGGTCATGGTGGTGGGTGCAAGGTAGGGTCCCAGCCGAACTCCGGCCAACCCCAAGCGACGACGGCTAGGGTTCCGACAAGGCCAACCGGCGAGTGATGAGCATGGTTGGGTACACCTTAACGAGATGGTGATATTGGTGATGGTGGCTAAGGCGGACTGGCAAAGATTGGGGATAATAACCTATGAAGGCGGCGAGAATTAGGGTTCCGGCTAAATTTCCGACCGAACTCCGGGTGGCCTATAACCGAGCAATTCCTCATCTGCATGTACAAAAATTGACTAAAATGCCCTCAAGTGCTTGTCACGTGGGGGGTATTCTGTTAAAAACAAACGGGCGTTAGACCTAATACTTTACTATGTTATGATTTTTAAATACAATACCCATAGTTGTTACTAAAAAAGGTTAGTACCCAAACCTGGGATCCGCGCTAAACAACAGGGACTATTTGTGTAATTAACTCTAATATATTTGGTCTTGAATCAACTGCTACTGTGCTACATGCCAATAATCGACAAAGTACATTTTGTATTATTATGAAATCATTGCTGGTCGTTTATGACCAAATTCTATGTATTAGATTAAACCATTAATAATGATAATATCATATCACAATTAAGTGAATGATCGACGGCGGTCAATATTGCTGAACAGTTGAACACAGTAGGTGTGTTTCTGTAGGGTTCACAATATTTCTGCGACTAGGGGTGTCAATCATGTCAGATTGATAGGTTGTCAAGATACGATTGATGGGTTAAATTATGTCAAGATACGATTGATGGGTTAAATTATTCAACCTAAACATGAAAATGTTTTTTTTTCATGTAATAAATACTAACCCTAAGCCACACACTGTACGTTAAACATGTAACCTGAAAATGACCAGTTTAACTTGTTTATTTAAAAAGAGTTGGAGGGATGGCAAATAATAATCAAGTTGTAAACATGCTAATTGGATTGGTGGATTGTAAAATATGAGTTAAACAGGTTAATTAATAGTTAACATATTTAACTAAATGAATTAAACGTGTCAATCCTGATATGATCCATTTAATAAAACAAGCCGTCAACCCAAACATGACCTGTTTTTTAAATGAGTTAATTATATCAATCCAAAGCCTAATTTTTTTATGTCATGTTTCCATTACTTTGGTTCATTAGAGCATTCACACAGACTTCTCAATTCTCATCCTTGGAATTACATTAAAAAATAATATTTTTTTCTCTCTTCTTTTCAATTAATAACATTTTTCATGTCTTTATCGTTACTTTTTCTCTCTCATCCACTCACAATCATTTTAAAATTTTATAAGGGTTAAACAATATTCTTCTAATATGGGGATGAATAGTAATTTTTTTCTCATAGTCACTCACAACCATCCCTATAATATATGTAGAACACATATTCACATAAAAATAGGTAACCATTTATGCATGCTCTTAGTGACATGACCAAAGCTTCTTACCCATCATCGTAAATTTCTCTTCTCTGCTAGCAGACCCTCCTGAACTCTCATGTTTTTGTATGTAAGCCCATAAAAAGTGAAGATTTGCTTAACTCGTCTACTCGATTAGATTACGATATCCAATCATACAAAGTAGTTAGATTATATTGTCAATTAAATACACATGTATTGAATTATTCTAAAAGGACAAAAACTTAATATCATCTTTGAAAATATGGGATTTAATCATAAGGTAAATCCACCGAGAACCCAAAGTACTAAAATGAATGACTAAAAAGAAATTGACCTATGTGAATATCACACATACTCTTTTTCTGAAAGTTATTTTAGTCGTTTTCCACACAAATAGAGAAAGATGGCAAGTTTCATACTACTTCATCGAGAGGCATAATGTCACAATATTTTTTAACATCGTCCATCTAACATACTCTTAACTTTACATCATAAATAATTTACATCAATCTCAAATGAATAATTAGAATGATAAGATGTCTTGTCTTTTTAAGTGTTGCAAGTGACCGGATAGTAAATAAGTAGATTTGAAATCGTCCTTAAAAACTAATTTACCTCATCTAGTCATCTTGTTATAAACATGGCTCGAACCTTTTACCTTAGAGCTTCACTATCTAACTCCGAGTCACTTTGTCATTTCATCAAACCCCCACCAAACGTAAGTCTATCTGTCGTTTGTTTTTCTTTAGTACGACTTAAACCTAATCATTTACTTAAAATCTTAAATTATTGTAACGTGCCAACTGCCAACTACCAACTGCCAACTTAAGATCAAAGTGTACTTTATAATAAAGTAATAATAAAAAAATTAGTTAAAACTAACATGATTTGGCATAAAACAACACTAAGGTCTATAATATAAAGCCGGTCAAATAAGTTGAATGGTTACTAATGATTCTTAGCTTAAATGATCCTTAGCTTAACTGATAACATTTGCCGTTCAAAAGAAATAAGTCGAATGGTTGCCTATTACTATGTAGCCAATTAGACTATCGGTAATGGTTTAATTAAGGGATGTTTTCAGATCACATCAACGCAAGTCAACATCACGTTTTAGTAATATGGGTAATGGTTAGGGTTTTTTTAATACTTCTTTAATCAGTACTCGATAATAAAATTTATGAGAATTTTTTAGAATTTTAAATGTTATAGTGAAAACGCCCCACCTATAACGCTTCTACAGTACCCATAAAAGTGGTGTAAAGGTGTTTTAAGCTACTATATATAATGCCCTATTATAATGCTCCAATACGTTTGGTCCTAGTAGTGGTGATTGCCTCTCACAATAGAGTGTAGGTTCAAATCTTTAATCATATGGTATTTAAGATAAAAATAATTATCGTTTTTAATAAAATAAAAATTAAAAAAAAGTTCTAACGGTTCAAAAGTAACCAAAAGACTTCACTAGCTAATAGCTACGGTAGTTAAGGCTGCACTAATATAATACAATATATTTGTTTGTTTGTATTGTTTTAAAGAGTTGGAATATGTTTATATTTTTAATTGAATATCAAACATATAAGTTGGTATTTATTTTTAGTGTTTATATGTTGGTTCACTTAGCCCCTGTTTGGTTGCGTCTGATCGAACTTGGTCAGACGCTCGCGTCTGACTCGGTCAGATAAGGGCTGTTTGGTTGCGAGGCTCTTACCGGAGATCACGTCTGACCGGAGCGCCTACCCGGTCAGACCTCAACCATAGTCTGACCCGTGGTCAGACGTGAAGGTGGATTGACGGGCGGTGGTGCTTGCGGTGGTGGTGGCGGTGGTGGTTCAGATCTACGGTGGCGGTTCAGATCAGCGGTGGCGGTGGTGCTTGCGGTGGTGGTGGTCGGCGGTGATTATTTCTGGCCGGCGGTGGTGCTTGCGGTGGTGGTGAGGGTGAGGGAGAGAGACGGTGGTGGTGAGGGTGCTTGCGCCGGTGGTGCTTGCGGTGGTGGTGAGGGTGCTTGCGCCGGTGGTGCTTGCGGTGGTGGTGGTCGGCGGTGGTGGTGGTCGGCGGTGGTGGTCGGCGGTTCGAGAGAGTTGCAGATCGAGAGAGAGAGACGAAAGGGTGTTGGTTGTGGTGTTGTGGAGAGTTCAATTTTGACTTTTTGTATCTCTCTTTGATTGCCTTATGTACAGACAAAGCAGATGTGTTTTGTTGGTATTTTAAAAACTTTCCATTTTACAACCCAACATAATTATTCGTTCAGATCTCTTACTGGTTCAGACCTCTTACTGGTTCAGACCCTCTTATTCATTCAGCACTTATTCAATCAGATGTTGCCAAACAGCCCCTTAGTTGTGCTTAATGGAGGTGTTGTGGGCTTAATGGAGCTTACTATGTGTTTCTCTGTTTTTCCTTCTTTCAATAATGTTGGATTAAGAGTTTGTACACATCTTCACTACCTCACACATCTTGAAGATCTTAATATGTTTTGGTCTCATTCAAATTCATTCGGTTCGGGTTTGAGTAGATTTCGTGTCTCGGGTTTTCCTTCATCACAGCTTGTGAAGGTCTAGTCATTCACAATTAAGATTCTTGTATTCTTGAGTTTGGATTCATCATCATCAGTATTGGTCTTGTTTGTTAATAAGATTATCATCACAGTGTATGAAGTAATGTGTATCATATCATCTTTTCAATTGCTTAAATTTGGGGGTAAAAGCGTAAATGTCGAGGGTTAAAAATTACTAAAAAATCAGCTTTAGCATTGAGTTTTTTTTATTAATTTTGTTACATTATTTTTTAAAACTTAAATAACGTTTATATACATTATAATCTTTTTTTTTAAGTTTTACCCTAAAAGATTTTAATTACTTTTAATTAAAGTATAGTATTATTATATTACGTAAAATTGTGTGTAATTATTTAAATGTGTTCGCGTAATATTATGTGTCAAACACATAATATTATGATTGTATCTAAAATCATAATTACAACTCATCAAAAGTAATTACCCATACAAATTCAAAACCTCAACCCTCCAAACCCCCTACAAATCTTCCTATCAACTTGGATCAAAGCTCTCTTCCAACCATCTAACTTGAATATGCGCACCCGCATCGCGTAAAGCGTTCAACGAAGATCGATAAAGTCGCGCATCTAAACTCGTGCCTTCGCTTCTCATATCTTGCAAAAGCTTCACAAGCTCATCCACCCTGCTCATCTTTGAGAACACCCCAACCATAATCCCACCCATCGCCCTATCGACGCGACCACCATTAAGCCTATACTCGTAATAATACTTCATACACATATCAAACTCCCTAGCCTTACTATACGCGCTTATTACACTTGTGTAACTCACTTTATCCGCCACAACTTTTTTTCTTTTCATTTCCTTCCATGTTTTTTGAACTTGCTTCAAGTTCAAGACTTTCCCGTGCATATCGAGGATAGAATTGTAGATCCACACGTTGAGTTCGACCCCTCGTTCCTTCATACGAGCTAGAAGCCTCATTGCATCCCTGATCCTGTTAACCTTCCCATACATTGCAATCATACTAGAGTAAGCTACAACACATTTGTCAAAACCTTTGTTGTCCATTTCCCAAAACACCTCTTCGGCTTTTTCATATAGCCCGAGCCTAAAGTACACGTTTAAGACCGATGCATAGGTCACTTGACCAGGGTCACAACCCTCTGTGACCAAATCTTCATACACTTTAACCGCTGAAGTTAACCCTCTTTTCTTCACAAACCCATTTACAATAGCACAAAAGATACAATCCGAAACTCTAATTCTCGCGCGTTTCATTGAAGAAACAACATCTAGAGTCTTTTCAAGAAAGCCTACATCAATGTACATCAACACAAGCTTCAGAAACACCGCGGGATCCCTCAACATCTTCTTTGATTCAGCCTCTACCCAAAGATCTTCCACCATTTTCACTTCTCGTATGCCTGCAAACGAGCTGATCAACGACGAGTAAATTAAAGGGTCTTCTGGGAACCCTTTCTTGATCATTTCCCTAAAGAACTCTAGAGCTTCAAAGGGCTTTCTTGATGCTGCTAACGACTCGCATAATATTCTATAAATTTGCGCGCAAAATGGCGTCCGTTCAACATTACTTGATTCGAATTCGTTGAACAATGATATAACTTTATCATTCTTGCCCATTATTAGATATGCTTCCATTGTGAGTCCATAACATTCACCATTTAACTGCATACCAGAAGATGATATTAAATTGAACACCTTAACTGCACTAGAGTACATATGAAGCTTGTTATAGCTTCTAATGGCAGCATTACAGCTCAAAACAGCAACTTCTTTCTCATTTTTCAAAACATGAAGCAAATTATCAGCAAGTTTGAATCTTTTAGCTCTAATGCAACTACTGATTAATCTACAACAAGATGAAGCATCTGGATAGACTTTAAATCTGCAAAAATCTTCAGAAATCGACCAAAGTGAACCCCAATTCTTCAATCGAAGTGAGTACCTGATGAGATTACGCAATGTCGATCTCGTGGGTCTGAAATCTTGCATTCGTTTAGCCTTTTGGTAGCTCTCGAAGCCCATTTCTTCAGTTTTTGTATCTTTCAACAGATCGCATATCAAATGATTGAGATTCTGCTGTTGGGGAAGTGATGAATCTTGAAAATCTTGAAACTTGAGGTAGATGGGGGATCAGTGGACTCTTGATCTTCAAGAACTGGTGGTGGGAAGCTTCTGGAGGAGTTAAGGATCAAGATTCTTGAAGAAGAACATGAGGGATGTGTGGAGATGAAGAGGAGAATTGAGGGGGTTTTGGGTGTGTTGAATTGGGGGTTTTTGTGGGTTTTTTTGATGCATTGGATGCAAGATAATGAGCACTCTGAGAAAGTGGAATTTGCCATTGTTGATGAAGATATTGCATGGGGTGAGTGAGGGAAACCAGAGGAGTTGAAGTGAGAAGAGGAAGAAGAAGAAGACATGATAAAGTTGGTTGCTTTTGGCTGAGTTGTGTTGATGTGAGCCACTCATGTGTTCTATGTATTTGTGGTTTGGATAATATATGTATTTTGAAATTTTAATATTAATCTTTTTCTTTTTTTCAACCTTTGTTTGATTGTTTTATTTTTTAAAATTTATTTTTTTTCTTTTTATTCCACCAAACCTTACACTTGAAAAGATTTAAAAATGTTCTTTATAAAACTAAAACAAAGTGTTTTAATTGTTTTATGTGACACCTTTTCAAATCAAAAAGTTAAAGTGATTTATGAACTTGTCATCTATACACTAGAAAAGTATGAACTTACCAATTTCTTTATCCTTATTTTAATTGCTTCTATCAAATATCTCGTACAGGAGCAACTAGCCAACTATCAGGACTACCAAGATGTGATAAATAAAAAAAATAAAAAATAAAAAACAGTAACTCATTAAGAGTAAGCAGTATGTTTGTGTTTAATAGTTTTGATCTTCTTTTCATTAGTTCTTAAAATTTAACCTTTATTTTTAACTTGTCTTTTTCATTGATTTGTTATCTTTAAGTTTTTTAAAACTTTTTTGTTTGATTGTTTTTTTTTCTTGGTTTTTTAAAATCCAAGAGACGAAAAAATACCAACCATAATACGCGGAAATTGCTTACTAGTTCAAATGTTCAATGCAAATCAGAATCTATCATAATAATTAACAATAAAAAGAGAGTATATAAATCCACAAACACTCGAAACTCATTATTTTCTATGAGTAAACAACACTCTCTTTCTTTCCGTATTCATCTCCAACATCTTCATCAACATATTCACCTTCATCCAAATTATAATCTTCTTCACCATCCATCTGCTCATATTCATAATCTCCATCCCTGTTTTCATCATAAGCTTCAAGCTCCTCATCAAGCAATGCATCTTCATCAATCAATCCACCTTCGACTTCGCCTTCATCATAATTCATAGAACTGACATCCACTTGTTTATCTTTCTCTTGTGCATCTTCAAAATCAACCGAAAAAGAGTTATGTTCTTCTTTATTAGCAGGCATGACCTCTGTTACCTTCTTATTATTACCATCTTCAGTATTCACAGAAGAAACACGATTATTATCATTAACCCCTCTTTTACGCTTCAAAATCTCACTGAGTGGTTTTGGCCCTTCAAATGACGTATCTTCTTCCACTTTCGTATGTTTCCTTTTTCCCAAAGATCGTTCATCGTTTGATATGCGTTCAGTTCTAACACCTTTCAGTTCAGACAATCGTTTTGGTCCAGCAAAGTTGGTGTCACTTATACGGTCTCGACTCCGGTTAAGGGTGACTGGTCTTCCAGGTGAGTACCTAGAAAGATGCGTCCTTTCTATATCAGTTTCCTTTTCTGCCCTTGAGTTGTTGGTCACTGAACTTTCCGGAATCTTTATTCTTCCTCTAAGCCGGCTGCTAAGCGTTCCTTGATCAGGGCGGCGGTGATGGTGGTTGTCCCTCCTTGGCATCCGGTCAGCATGACTTTCATGGTTGACAACTGATCTTGAACCATTTTCAGAACCCCTTCGTTGCTTTGACAAACGATGGCGTAAATCTGACTCGTTTTCACGGTCCTTTCTAGGGTGTGACCTCCTTTCAAGATGGTCAACATCAAAATGGCCATCCGGCTCGTTGTAATGGTCATAATCACGATGCTCACGGTACATATCTCGGTCAACATCATATTCATGACCAGCGTCTTCAAGTTCATCATCCACAAGAACATCAAAACCAGGGGAAGGCTCTCTTGAATATTCTTCTGCATCTTTCCCATTTACAACTCTTTCATTATTTGATGCATGATGACCAGGGTAGACATTACAGCGGTTAGGTTTGTTGGACGGTGGTTCATTCATGACAGGTGGCGGAACCACACGGGCTGGTGGTGCTATCTTTTTATCAACACCATTTCTTGATGGAAGAGGTGGTTGTTTTCCCTGAGGCGGCAGAAACTCAACGGGCTTATGAACAGTTACCTGTTGAGCCATTTTAGGAGGCTCGGTGACAGGGTTAGCTGGCCCGGGTTGTCTAGGTTTATTGTTGACTGAGTTTGGTGGCCCGTGCAAGAAAGGGCATAAATGTCCTTTCAAACAGAAACCTTTTTGAAAGAAGATACAGGCAGCTCCCTGTTTAGGCACAGCATAAGGAGTAGCATGTGGTGCAGGTACAGGAGGTCCCATGGTAGTTGATGCATCAGATCCCAGCAATCCATCAAGAGGCTGAAATGAACACGGTGATTAGTTATCACAAGAATAATCAAGTACTATTCCTATATGTGGGCCACGTGGCAGTTGAGATGGTTATCATGGGGCAAAACAAGCCGAATTGGGTTTACCTGACAACTAGCAGGCACACTTCAAAACAATTAGTACGTTAATCGTGATTACAAAGACGATTACTACAATTATAATACAAGCATTCAAAGGTAGAGGACTTAGGAGATTTCAAGCATTGAAAATAGACTTTATGTGACTTTCAAGTACCAACTAGCTAATGATTTTAATTTGACCCATCTGAGATAATAAAAAAAAAAAAGACAACTAGTATCGAAAAATTAATGAATAAATGGGTCGAAATTGCAACCTCTACAATTGACCAACAAGAAAAACAAAAATACTTACAGGGTGACGGAAAGCACATTTGGGATTTAAGCAATTCCCATTTAACCAGTACCAACAATCTCTAGGATTGACCCTTGCAATATCGCTATGGCGATACTCACACTCACTTCCCTGCAAAAAAATGAGAAGTAGATGAGAATATTACTAAATTACAAATAATTGAAAACCATGTAACAACACAAGCTAAGTCAATTATAAATGAATTAGGGTAGTACGCATTATATAAGAATAATGAAAACTAGAGTACAAGTGGACTTCTAGTACTTTTAACTTTTAACCCCACTAGTCATGAGACCCACTTGAAGCACATGAACTTTAGGCCTTCTGAGATGTTCTTTAGGATTCAACTCTAACTTAAAAATAGCTAGTTTCAATCGTTACCCAACAGAAAAACTCCTCAGTGTTGAGTAAAAGTGTACATAATTCCAAATATATATTTTAAAATATAAATTACTTGTATGCGTCAAGATATGGTATGTAAGCATATAGCTCAAACCTAGAACTAAATGGAGCTAATGAAAAGCAGCATAATATTACAAAAACTTAGTAAGATAATAATAGCTAAACAATAACATGTTATACCAGTGTAGGTTTAAAAAGGAAAAATCACATGAGTATCCCTTTTGGCTTGACTAGATATGTTATTAATCAAAATAGCCATTAAAATTTTTGAAAAGGTTTATCAATTTGATCAAACTTTTTACTAAATTAGTCACTAACTTTCATTTTAATTATTAGTTTGACCGTCACACGCATTTCTATAGCATGGAAAACCAAACACGGCTGGACATGCGGCACTTGGCACAAAACTTGGCAAGATTAGGCACAGAAAAGGTTTGTATTCGACTGGCTGCCCAAAAAGATCATGACATGTGGCCATCTTTTGCCCCGATATGCACAAAAATTCCTAATCTCGAGACACGTGGCCTATTTTGATTGAATGTAACCACTTGTAACGGTCAATCGTATATAGAAGTTAACAGCTATTCGAACAAACAAGCTCGATCAAATGGCTACTCACTTGATTTTCTCTTAAAAAGGCATCCTACATTGCATATAGTTAACAAGATTGCCTTTACATGTTAATTAAGAAAACAATTACTAAAATAATCATTCTGTCAATGTTTGGCAAAAGTATACCGAACAGAACTAACAAGCATTAATATGCATCCATATCTGCACATGGTGAGTTAACTACCAATCTACCATCATCATCAATTACTTTGACAAATGTTGTAACTTTGTATGAAAAGTCAACAACTTGCAGCAAACTAGCAATCAAAAATTTTAAAAGATTGGAGATTTCTTCCTGCTTAGTCCTAATCCACTAGTTGCTAAAAAAATTCGATAAGATTAGATCCTAAATTTGAAGAAAAGATTGGAGATTTCCTCCGGCTTAGTTCTTCCTTAGTATTGCACTGAAAAATGTTGTTACTTTGTAAGAAAAGGTAACAACGTGCAGCAAATTAAAGCAATCAAACATTAAAAAAAGATTGGTGATTTCTTCCGGCTTAATCTTTATTCACTCATTGCTAAAAAGTTTCGATAAATTAGATCCTAAATTTGAATGCTATCACATAGTTATATAGCAAATAGTAACACAAACCCTAGCAACCATGCATAATACATCAAAAACGACATACACCACAATTTCTACAAATTTTCACTCACCTATAATCAAGATCCAAAGCAAAAATGAAACAAAATTCAACCAAGAGGCACTATTGTTCACTATCCCCAACTTAATAAACCTAATTACAATAAAAAAAAACCCAAGATCTGATACAGCAGACAGAAGGAACAAAAACCCACAATTCAGCTAGCAACAGTACGAAATTCAATTATTAAATAACAACAAAGGTACCTTTTTGCAGGTTAAGGGGGAAGCAAGAAAGTAAACGCAATCAGTGTTTCTTTTCAAAACCTCATCTTCCTCCGGTGAAGTTCTTTGAGCCGTTGAGGATGATGACAACGATTGATGAGCCAATTGCGGTTGCTGTTGCTGTTGAAGAGTCGTACCACCAACCATGGTGGGGGTTTCAATTGAAAATCAATGAAAAACTTGGGGAAATTGAAATAAAAGAGGGGATTTTTGGTAATTCGGTTATTGGATCTAGGGTTTGTGGATGCAGCTCGAAGAATCGATGATTTGAGATGTGGGTGTAACACAATTGGATCAACGAGAAGAATGATAGAAGGGTTTTATGGGACAGATGAAACCCTAAACGAAGAAGGAGATTGGAGAAGAGAACTCAAGGATTTATGGCGATGAAGAAGAGAGAGTCCATGCTTCTTGCTCCTTTCCTTTTATATAATTTTGCACTTTGGGGATAATCCATGATTTTGTGTTGTGGCAAATGTATATAATCCATAATTTTATAACTTTTTTTATCGGTAAATCTACGACTCTGATTCGAATTATAGGTGTTATTTTAATCGGACACATTTATTCATTTTTCAGTCAGAACCGCACCCCCCAACTCCTTTAGGAGGAAACTTATTGCTGAGAAAACTCTCTGCCTCTTTTTATTTATATGGGTATCTCACCTTAAGTTGATTATAACTAGTAACGACTATTTAACATTTATTGTTGCTACGCGGTTTAAAACATGAAAAAAAGTTAACGGTATAACGTTGTAGTGAAGAAGCGGTTGAAGATAACAGGAAATGAAACTTTTAAAATTTTGTATTTATAAAATGAAAGCATCATAAGTTTGTGTATTGTCGTAAGACTATTGATAATATTTAAAACTTAATATAAAAAATATACCAAAAGGTTAAAGTCAGAAATTGATAAAAATAGCCGCTTCGCAACTGGAAAAAAAAATAACAAATAGTTTAAAATTTTAATGTTGTAAAAATACACTACAAATTTGTACTTCTTTATAATCATATGTTAAAAGTTGAGATGAAAGAAATAAAGAAAAACAATAAAAAAATCAAATCTTGAATCATTTGTGACGACTTATACGCTTATGAGTTGATGACTCGTACATCATAACAAACAATTCTATTTTGATGAAATTTATATCAATACATAAATAAAAATAAGCGCGTCACAGATATGTTAAGAAGTTTATAAAAATTAAGCTTTAAAATTTATAACAGAAGTACACAATAACCAAAAATAGTGTGTGTATAAAAAATATGTTGATAAGTATAGGACGTAAAGTGTAGATATGACTAAATTTGAAAGATCAAAATATATATTTTCAAGGTCATTTATGTAAAGTAAGAATGTTAACGTAAGTTTGCATTAAATACTTGTATGATAAGTCTTTATGTTTTTTTAACATATAATCCATAATAATAACAAGAGAATATTAGATTAATTGAAAATGAGGTTGAGATTTTGATTTTTAACTTAAAATGAGTTTATGATGTAATTCGGTTCGCTCATCCACTTCGACTATAGTCGTCCCGTTCACTATACAGTCTAGTTCTAAAAATATTGATTTAAAGTCATTAATATTAATATTATTATCGTCACATTGTAACGGTAGATAACAATTCTGATATATAAAAGGGAAGAAAAATCTTGAGCTTGAATTGTGATATGTGAGGGTAAAATGTAAATAGACAAGAAAGAAATCTTAAGAAGCTAACACGTGACACTTGCCGTCATAAGTTAATGGTTTATTGGAGATAAGGATTTTTTATTTTTATTCGAGTAAATTACCGTTTGCATACTTGAGGTTTGGTGATTTTAACCATTTGCATCCCTACGGTTTAAAAATCCTCAAATATCCCCTAACGTTTTATTTTTGTTCCCATTTGCATCCAAATGACTAACGACGTTAAATAATTCAGTTAACTTTTTATAAAATGACAAAATTACCCCCGGAAATCCCAAATCATCATCTTCTTCAAACCTTGTGTGTCCCATCCCTATCACTACCACCGGAGCGACCATTATCCGCCTCTCTATCTCTCATCCTCGGCCCTCCGCCGGAGCGACCACTGCCGTACGACGAGAAACCACCACCGATCCTCCCGTATTTCATCACTCAACTGAGTCACTATACAATCAAACATCAGATTCTGATCCTTTCTTACACAGTGTGCATCAGGTGAACAATTAGATGGAAGACTTTCAACAAGAACCTGATAAAATCACATCACCACTTCGTAAGTAATCTCAATCAAGATTAACCACTCAAATTCATCAATAAACAATACCAGGACCACAAATGTCCAATTCTGACACTCAAATTCGTAAGCTCTCTCCGCCATCTGCCTCTTCTACGCCGCCTGTAACATGTTCTACTCCTCCGTCGCCCTCCGCTGGGACATGGCGCAGCGGATGCTCTCCGCCGTGCACGACTGGTCCTCCGTCAGAACCGTCCTCGAAGTCGGCTGCAGCCGCGGCGTCCTCCTCAACGCCGTCGCGATGGAGCTGAAGAAGCACGACAGCTCCGGCAGCGTCGTAGGGTTAGACCGCAAAACCACCACGCTAACCACCCTCCGCACGGCGGCAACGGAGGGCGTTCAGGAGTACGTCACGTTCCGTGAGGGAATGTGAAGACGAGTAAGTGTGGTTTGACTTTGAATCAGGACCATCCAAGTGTGAAGATTGTTGGTAGTGGTAGTGTGTTGTAAATCTTTTGGATTTGTGAAGACCAAATCGAAGAAGGATCCTTCGTAAATTGGTGGTTGTGAGGTGTTTTGGAAGAAACAAATAAGAGAGAGAGAGACATAGAGAGAAGAGAGAGAGACATAGAGAGAAGAGAGAGAGACATAGAGAGAAGAGAGAGACATAGAGAGAAGATGAAAAGGGTGGGGTGTGGATAGATGAAGGGTAGTTTAGTCTTTTAACAAGAGAGTTAACAGAATAATTTAACGGTGTTAATGTTTTGGATTCAAATGGGAACAAAAATAAAACGTTAGAGGGTATATGAGGATTTTTAAACTGTAGGGATGCAAATGGTCAAAATCACCAAACCTTAAGGATGCAAATGATAATCTATTCTGAGTAAATTACCATTTGCATCCCTGACTTTTGTTCATTTTAACCACTTGCGTCCCTACGGTTTCAAAATTGCCATCCGGCCCCTGACGTTTCATTTTTATTTCCATTTGAGTCCAACACACTAACGTCGTTAGATTTTTCCGTTAGTTTTTATAAAATGACAAAAATACCCTTGTAATTTCAGGGATGCAAAATGTAAATTTACTCTTAAATAAAAACCCCTATCCCACCCCTCCCTTCTATCTTCTCTCTCTATCTCTTCTTTCTTCACTGACAGCGGTGGTGGTGGTGATGGGTCACGATGGTGGTGATGGGGTTCGCGATGGTGGTGATGGGGTTCGCGATGGTGGTGATGGGGTTCGCGATGGTGGTGATGGGGTTCGCGATGGTGGTAATGGGGGATGCGGTGGTGGTGGTGATGGGGGGCTACGGTGGTGGTGGTGATGGGGGCTGCGGTGGTGGTGGTGATGGGGGCTGCGGTGGTGGTGGTGATGCACACTCGTCAAGTGCAAGCTCGATCCCACAGTTGGCTTTTATAGCTGAAAGTTTCTCCCATGTGCATCTTCTACCTTGATTAGCAGCTTTTTGAAGCTCCAAGTGCAAGCTCGAACTGATCTGCAGATGTTGTTCTCATCAATGGCCCACCGGATCTCGTCCATGAGTTCAACTCCGCCTCCGATTCGCTATCACTCCCGTCGTGTGCACGGTGGTGCCGCCAGTTCCGACCACCATAGTGTGGCGATGCAGCGGTGGCGTCTGTGAAGCTAGAGATTGTTGTTACGGAAGGTGATGAAGACGGTGGGAGGATCACGGATTTGGTTCGGCAGATTGGGGCTTCAACTCTCGTCGTCGGATTACATGATCGGAGCTTTCTGTACAGGTAAATTTCTTCAAAATTTGTTTAATCAACGTTATGATCGTTCAATTTTGGCCGATTATTGTGTTTTTGGATCGTAAATCCTTTGATCACTGGCGAATTAAAAGCTCAATTTCTGTTCTCGTAGTGTGTAGACGCTGTTGTTAGGTCAACGCTATGAATCTGTGCTTGATGTTCTTCATCACCGACTATGGAGCACTTTTACAATATAATAATGTATGAATCAAAAAGTGAAGTTTAAACTAATACGATCGTTACACATCCAAATCATGTGATTGTTAGTTTGTTACACATGAATGATTAATGAACTCTGTGATGAATGGATTATGGATCATGGATGATTGTTGTAACATTTCCCCTGATTGATTAGCAATCAATTAGGATGAATGGATTATGCTTCCGATGAGGGTGTTGGAATCGGATTCGATTGAGTCTGTGAAGCTTCGGATTCAGAGTTATAAGGGGTTTGTTGTTAAGAACCAGAAGCTGGTGTGTGGAGCAGGGATAGGGGCTGCGGCGGTGGTGATGAGAGGGGCTGCGGCGGCGGTGGTGGTGATAGGGGCTGCGGCGGTGGTGGTGATAGGGGCTACGGCGGTGCTGGTGATAAGGGCTGCGGCGGTGCTGGTGATAAGGGTTGCGGTGGTGCTGGTGGTGATAACTGGGTGGTTGTGGTGGTGGTGATAGGGGTGGTTATGGTGGTGGTGGTTTGAAGAGATGATGTTGATGGATGGGACCCACAAGGGTTTTATTGTTATTATTTAATTTGAAGGGTAGTTTCGTCTTTTTATTAATAATTTTAACAGAAACATTAACGGTGTTAATTATTTGAACTCAAATGGATATAAAAATGAAACATATAGGCTCAAATGAAGATAACATGAAACGTCAGGGGCCGGATGGCAATTTTGAAACCGCAGGGACGCAAGTGGTTAAAATGAACAAACGTCAGGGATGCAAATGGTAATTTACTCTATAATTCTATTAATAAACCTTACATGCACTTCACATTTGCTGAAAAAGTTGTTTTCTATTGCAACAAGAACAAGCAATCAAAAATATCAAATACCAAGTTTCCTAACAAAAGAATTCACTCAGACCAAAGTTCTTAAAAACACCAGCAATAACATGAGAAAGAAGAGGGTACTCTTCCGGTCTTACGAATATACTCTGCTTGCTCTTCAGCTCTTGCAGCTTCTCGGTTTCTCTTTGCTTCTGCTGCAGCCCGTTTCTCTTCAGCTTTGTGTCGCGCAGCTGCTAATTTGTTCATTAATCGATCATGAGCTCCACCTCTCATCCGTTCTACCTCTACCTGCAAGACAGACGAGCCGGGTAACAAGTCAGAACAGGTTCAGGTTGAAACAGGTCAGATTTCAGTACGTGTTGAAAATGATAGGCAGGTTGGGTTTGACCAGCAAACTAAGCTTATACAATTTGTAAACAGATAATGTGTAATCATTTGACTTTGTATGACTTGCAGCACATTCACTTTTATATAATTTTCTTTTTCAATTTGACCCCTTTAAGATAAACACAACCCAAATCGACATTATTTATAAGTAAATCGATCAAATATGCCACCTCTATATGGTTGCTTTTAAACATCAGACGATTGCCATAATTGGAGGCCTACTGACATTCATCTAGAAAACTTTTGTGGTCAATTATATGGTCACATACCTCAATTCTCCTCATTTCAGCTTCAGTCTTTGCTTTTTGATGGTTTTCCCATGCCTCTATCTTTATCTCCTCACGTTTGAACCTGGCCCGACAAATTAATTGATCAACATGAGGCACAAATTAAACAAAATAATTATTCGTTTCCATCTACACTCATCAATAAGGTATGACGAGTATATGTTTCAAGGTCTTTCACAAGATAAACAACTTTCATTATTGATAACTCCACAACTAATCAAAGTAACTGTTTGTTTCCATCTACACTCATCAATAAGTTATGACGAGTATATGTTTCAAGTTCTTTCACAATCACAAGATAAACAACTTTCATTAATGATAACTCCATGTTTAAGTCCAGAAGACATTTGATGCTCATACATACCTCGTGATATTATTTTAGTCATATAAACAAACGAACCATCTCACTCATTCTATTTTGTGCAAAAAAGAATTTAGATATTTAAACCTCCTAATGGTCATCATTAAAAGCTATATTTTTCTCCTCCTATAGTGTTCCAAAGGAATGAGCATCCCATTCCAATAAGGTGCAAAACGGATAGGTCAGATAATCCTGTCAAAACTGGTGATGAGATCAGGTTGCCGTGAAACACGATTCATCCGATAAAAATAATTTTTAATAATTAATAATTAGTTAGTCAGATATGATTACAAAACTTACATTATTTCACTAATAATCTAGTGTTTCCATTACAAGATTTAGGAGGTTCATGAATTAAAATATACTATGGACCCCTTCAACTCACTTGACCCATTTCCTATTTTGCTAGTTTTTTTACCCATTTGACCCGTAAGAGATTAAACATAACCCGACCCATTCATATATAAACAGGTCAATAATGCCAACTCTTCGTCTACACATAAGAGAAATTAGATGAATTTACCTAGCCATATACTTGGCTTTCTCAGCTTCTTCCCAAGCTGCAGCCCGTATCTCAATAGCGTTTTTACCTGCTTTCTCATCTTTTAAATCTTTTACTGAAGCTGATGCAACTTTATCTTCTTCCTTGCTAGCCCAGGCAGCAATATTCGTCTTACCTAATTGAGTTCCAAGAGCTTTTATCTCTCTTCTAGTTTTTAACTGTAACTCCTTTTCTGATAATTCTCTGTTTGCAGAAGATTCTACACATGGGTTTGAAGGAGTGGTGGATGATGAAATTGGGCCGGTTCTTTCTGGAGTTGCAGACCTAGAAGTATTCGGGCTCCGGCTGGGAGTTGTGGCCCTTACCGGGGTTCCGGTTCTAGAAGGTTCTTGGCTGGCAATTGGAGTCATTTCAGTGCCCATATCTCTCATTGATACTGATCTAGCAGTTGAGGGAGGTGGGACGGATGTCATGTTCTGAATGGATATAGAATTATCATGGCGACTCAAATTAACTGCACGGGAACAAGATTTTATGAATATCAATCAATGTTCTTGTCTAAATCCAAGATGGCCCACGAAATATCAAATTAAACAGCAATTCAGTTTAAACTGATGACTTTTGAGGATCTGTGCAAAAGTGATTATGAGTGACTTCTTATATTGAGGTTCGAAGGTTCACAATTCACCTATTCTTTTTTCACAAGATGATTCTTTATGGTCATTATCTCATTAGATAATAGATAACTAGACTCTGTCAAACACTCAAACACCTGGTTATCTTATTATTAACTTCAAACAACAGTCACATCAAAACACAATCTCATGCACGACGTGTTACTAGAGCTGCTTAAGTTAGTAATTTATGTTGATCAAAGGTTTTGTTTCAACTAAGATGACTTACCACATGTCATGCTTCAAATTTCAACATATCTATACCTATTATAAGATTAATTCAAATGCTCCATTAGTGAATAACTTGAATAAAGGCTTTAGGTGATTTGACTTTTGGCAACTAATTAACATATAAAACATTGTACTTGACGATAAAAAATGAACAGATAAAGGTCTTACTTTCGGTATCACCAACAGAATCTTCCATCATCACTACCGCTTTGCTATACGAATCAACCATCTTGGAAGAAACACTATCTCCCTCCCAATTCCAATCTTGCAAATTTGTATCCTTAGCATGACTCAAATCAATCTGTTTGGTATCAGGCTCCTCATAAGGAACCAACCTTTGATCACAAACCTCAACCACCGGTTTGATGATTGGTTGACGACTCCCATGGCTAACTTTCTTCATAGATGGCTCGGTTTTCACACGGCTAGATGTAGGGCTAGCTATCCATTTCTGGGCATCATCCCATTTCGACGGTGCTTGTTTTGAAAATGGAGCCACTGGCTTCCTATGTGAGGCCCGTTCGGTCTTCTGAAACTCAAAGGGCGATGTGGTTATCTTATCAACACCACTCTCATAGTCCACATATCCGTCTTCTTGTGACCCGATTCTTGAATTTAGCAACGAATCATCCTTTGATCTGTAGTTACTATCATAAACTGCTAATGTATGGCTTTCGGGAAGTACACTAACAACATCAACATCTTTGTAACTCTCTATACAATCACCTAATTCACACAACAAATTACAAATCAAACAATCAGCACTTGCTAATCAACATAAATTCAGCAAAAATGAAATGTACTCATCATCAAAGAAACGAAAATCTACAAAATCGATCTCGACGAAATGTGAAATACCAGAATCATCAATTTCAGAAACTTGAGATCCCAAAGAGAAATTAGCAGACTCAAGCTCATCTTCCTCTTGCTTCTTCTTCTTCTTCAACATATTCCTCAATTTCGCCGGAGACAACCCCCCTCCCCCACTCCCCTGCACCACAAATTCACCAAAAACGCAAATCAAACTCAAATCAAACCAATACCCAAATCAAAACACACATTCAACACATCAAAAACATCAATTTCACCAACGCAAACACACCCAACAACGAGATAATGCCACAATCTCACAGATCTGGATGAAACAATGCAATCAACCAAAAGGGGTGTACAGTAACAGTGAATTACATCTATGGGTAATGAAATAGTGATGAATAAAAGCACACCTGAGGTGGGCTTTTGCTTATCTTCTCGTAATCCATTTGCAATCACCTTCATTAATGGTGTTTGATTACCTGATTGCGGCCATAATCAGAGGGCAAATTGCAGAGGTGAGTGGATGCAAACCCCACCGTACGGTTCGATCACAGGGGTGCATGTGTAGTGTTTGTGTTGTGTTGTGTTGTGTTGGGTTCGAGAGCTTTTTGTCTAGTAGTGTGACGCCAAATGGTGAGTGTTGAAAAGGGGATGATGATTATTGTTGAAAAGATAACTACAGGGACTAATGTATAAAGTTTTGCACATGACTGTTCATTGACTTTATTCTTTTAACGGTTATATGTTTGTAGCTTATTCAAATCTATCATTATCATTTGAATATTCAAAGGTGCTTTTAGTTTCGTTTAACGATAAACCTACGTTACTTTCAAAATACTACAACTCAAATGATAAATGTAATATACTTTTAGTTGATACTTATTATAAAATAAGTTTGACATATATTGTTTGAATTTAAATTAATAACGAGCATTACAATCTCGACTGCCCTCTTTAAAATTTTGTAATCGTCATCTTATGTAACATCGAATATTTTCGTTATCCGACCCATTTTCAAAATGCAAACCCGAATCCATTTTTAGAATATTCATTTCAATAAATTAAATGTAACGTGGTATTATAAATTTTTTTTTTCATCTATTTTAAACAATTGAACAAATTATAAAAATATTATGATTCATAAATACTATTATTAATTTGAAACTTTGGAGATTCATTATACTCAATTTGGGTGATTAACAAATTAATAATAATAACATTATAAGTGTTATAACGTTTGCTTATTATTATAAAAATTTAAGGTGATAAAAATCTTAAATAAAATAATAATTATTATTACTATAATAATAATAAAATTACAATATTAATAATAATAATATGGTAATAATAATATTAATAATAATGATAATGATAATAATATTAATAATAATAGTCTAAGTTTTACGACTTTAGCTTGTAATTAATAAAATTTACATGAAATAATAACCCTCTAAAACTTCAGGGGTTAAGTTGTAACATATTTAAAACTGAAACAGAACTTTAAACATCATTTGCAAACTGTTAGAAACTTCGGGGACCCAAAGTGTAAATTATTTAAAACCCAACCCCCCATCTTCCCTGTTTTGCGCCTGAGACCACCACCACTGTCTTCCCCGATTCGCGGCCAAACCACCCCATTAACGAGCACTAACACACTAAATTAATCGAATTAATTACGCACTCACGACCATATAATTGTTTCTAATCTGATTGTTATTCATTTTCATTCGAAACACAACACAAATCCATCATCGTCGACCATCACCACTGTCGGACCTGCAACTCCATTAAAGTCCCATCTCCGATCGATTTTAACCGAATTTGATATAGGGCTTTTGATCACCGAGACCGTTAGAAGCTTCCTACAAAATTAATTGGTTTATCATTATCATTTGCATCTCAAATCGGGTTCGATATTGCCAAGGTTGTATCTGTTCTTGCTATCATCGGTTTCGACTTCAAATCAGGTAATAAAGCATACAATCATGTTCGTATGCTCCCAACAAACGAAAGCCCTATGATTATAAACATTAACTGATTCGATTTGGGTTCAATTTGGATCTAAAGGGAATTAGGGTTCTACACGGATTAGGGATTTGGGGGGGAAACAAGTTAAAGAGGTTAAAACCATTTGGAACCGAGAAGTAACCGCGGTTGTATGCCATGGTTTACCGGTTCCACGCTCCCACGCCATCCTTGAGGTCCCGGGTTCGACCCCGGGCCACCTCACACATTTTTTTAAGCCTTTACAGCTTTAAAAAATTCAGAAAAAAATCCTAAAAATTATAAAAATGTTTCTACTAATATTAAATATTTTTAAAACCTCCTAATTATTTTTTGAAATTTATTTTAATATTTTATTTATTTTATTAAATGTTTTAAATAAATAAAAATTACAAGTGTTACAAAATTTCTTCTATAAAAGTGAACTCTTAATAATAATTTAAATTATTAAATTGTTATTGGGCACTATATTATCTTTAGTTATGAATTATTCAAGATAATTACAATTATATGTATTTTATAGTTTCACAGATTATTTATAAAAAGTCGTTTTGTGTTATTTAAATAATTAAATATTTTAATTAATTATCATGTAATTGATTAATAAAATTAATTATTTGTTTTTCCCACACATTAACAATAAATCAAAAGGGTACGCGTGCTGATACACTTATTAAATTCTAAACGTAATCACATTCAATAAATTCATTTTATTTATTTCAAGACATTCAAACTAAATAAAATTAGTTTATTTAAACTACTATTTAAAACCCAATGGAAATCCTAATACATTCCCAAATTCTCAAATCACTATTATTCTAATTCGAGGCACCGTTCCTTAGGTTAATCATAAGGAAATCGTTGGTGTCTAATCTATCACATCCAGATTCTAATCCCATCAATCAAGTGAGTATTCATATCCTCTTTTTATATAATTTCTTATTTGGGGGAAATCATGTGATACAATATATTCAATCATTATATTCTATTGTTATTTTATTCTAAATTCAATTCAAGACAGGTTATGTTATTACTTGCAACTATGTGAACATACTATGATAAACTGGACGACAGTAAAACCCTAATTCAATCAATCAATCCTGGTATCAATGGTAGATCTACTGGTTTGGATAACCCACCCCGTATGAATAGTCGAGTAGTGATTGTGCCAGAGGCAAGAGTCAATCTATGGTGTATGTGTAGAGTCTATTATATGCAAGTGTCAAGTCAAGGGGTTTATATTGTGTCGGTTTATCTATATGCTCCACTATTGCATTATAAGTCTTATCATTACCTTGTGAATTGGATTATTCTCAATCAATCAATCAATCTATATGTATATTCAAAACTGTAATTACTCACCGACTAATTTTTAGCTAACTCATTACTTTTCACATGATTTCAGGTTAAGCAAGTTAGTGGACTTCTACATGCTCATTTAAGACCCGGGCTTAGTTAAAATAAAAGACAATTACTATATGTGATTTCAGTTGTTGTATTTGTTTATGTAAACTCATGCTATCTTGTAATCTGATTTTAATATTATTTCTACTATTAGACAACCATGTGTTATGAACAATCAATCATTCCTTCGTCCGCTCCGATGATTCCGCCGTCGGTCGGGGTGTGACAGATTGGTATCAGAGCCATGGTTATAAGGAATTAGGTTATTAGAAATGGAATGACGTAGACTATAACTAAGTACCTTTACACATGAGTCCTCTCATGTATTTTATATGCTTAGATAGGGTTTTATGTGCCTTGCATGTTTATACTTGATTATGTGATTATATGCCTTATGTGATTCTTCTTATACTTTAAATCTTATCAATGTACACACGAATCTTAAATCATATTCTAAGACATTGTGTGCCTAATTCAAGTGATTTCAAACTCCAAAACTCGATTGTTATTGATGGTTTTCAAATCCCGTCAAAGTCAATGTCGCATAACCGGATTCATGTAATGTTGGAAGAGTTGGATACCCGTATCTCGGGGTGTTCTATCAAGGCAAGGTATTCGTATAAATCCAAATCAACCGATGGATCTGTCTACCTTACCTGGGAACCCTCGGGAGGAGTATCTGCTTATAAGTACGCATGTCTTCAACAAGGTTGTGTTGGACATAACACTTTGATTAGTCAACGTACTCGCTTTGATTTACGAATCAAACGATTACACTCGGAACATCTCATTGTTATTATGCCAAATTCCAGATTGTCGTTTTCATGTTGTATAGCTCATATTACCCAATTCTCATAAAATACCTTAATGATATTTCAGAATGTCTTCTCGTCAAAACCGATACCGGTCTAGAAACTCTGGCCATATGATTGCTGTTATTATAGCACGTGAAGTTGCTGCGGTCGTCCCAACTCTACTTATTCATTTGAACCAAGGCAACAATGCTGTTCAAAACCCAACTGCACCAAACCCTCCCCAAACTTGTACTTACAAACATTTTAGCTCTTGCAACACCACTAAGTTCAGTGGAACCGAAGGAGCAATTGGATTACTACAGTGGTTCGAAAGCATCGAGAACACTTTCCTAAACAGCGAATGCCCTGAAAATCTAAAAGTCCGGTATGCCACAAGTGTTCTCCGGAAACACGCACTTACTTGGTGGAACAGAGAGAAAAGAACTTGTGGCCCCGAAACTGCTCTAGCATTAACATGGGCTGAAGTTAAGGAGCTCATGACTAAAGAGTTCTGCCCAAGAAATGAAGTCCGGAAACTGGAAGCTGATTTATGGGAGTTAACCCAAGACAGTGGCGAGAACCTCGCATACATTAACCGATTTCACGAACTGAGCCTTCTGGTACCGCACCTTGCCACCCCTACCTCCCGAGCCATCGAGAAATACATTGGTGGACTACCCATGCAGATTCAGGATACGGTGTTAGGAAGGAATCCTTCGACACTAGAAGATGCTATTAGGCTAGCTGCGCAGTTAACCGATAATCATGTGAAAGTTGGTTCCTTAACCAGGAAAGGATCGAAGAAGAATACCGATAAACTTCTTAACGAAACCGTCAAAACCGACCAACCCGAGCCTTCCAGGAACAAGAAGAGGAAGGCCAATTCTCGAAACTTTGCTGTGATTACCCCTGCTGTGCCAATTAATCAAGTCCCTCCAACTCGTCAAGTAGCAGTAACCAACCAATCGTTGATGAAAAAGCTATACGCTGGACCCTATCCGCAGTGTAACAACTGCAATTATCACCATCCCGCTAACATTCAGTGTCGTCAATGCATAAACTGTGGTCGTTTGGGTCATACATTCAACGTGTGCAAGAGTGCTGCTAAAGCTCCGACTAATGCACCAGTCCACCAACATCCTCCTGCAATTACCCAGGGTCGTGCATGCTATCAATGTGGTGATCCGAACAATTTTTGCAATCGATGCCCTCAACTTGTCATCCCGGTTCCTACGGCTCAAGGACGTGTTTTCAACATCAATGCTCAACAAGCTCAAGCCACCAATGATGTGGTGTTGAATAATTCTTGTCCTTGATTTCGTCTTCCTGATTTAAATTATTCAAGATTTCCCTTTTGTTACATTGATGTAATTTGAAAATTTCTAAATTTCTAATTGAGATACTTTTCTTTTCGTTGTTAAGTCAAACTTTGAACCGTTTGCACCGTGGGAGATGCGAGAGTTTGTGATTCAACCTATGACTAAGAACACTCGTATCTCCTAAATGATTCTAACTCATCAAAACATGGGTGATTCCCTTACGTTGGTGATGATTCTTTATTCGTTTCAATAAATGGTTTTCAATGGTGTGTTTTATGAAATTTCATCCTCTGGATTAGGGTGATTTCCTTATCTCGAGCACTGACTTCAATTATTCTCTCTGGAAACTTGCATTTCATAAATGACATAATCTCACCAAAACAGGATTGAAACCCGTACTTTGGTGACAAATGTCAATCTTCGATTGTTTTCTTGTTATTATAAAGCTCAATCATCAAGATAGGCATGAATTCCATACCTTGATGATAATATCATTCTTATGAATTGTATTTGTTCAAATGAGATGACCTCGTCAAAGTAGGAGTGAATTCTGGATTTTGATGAAGAAGTTTATCTTGTTATATTTTACTTTTGTAAAACTTTATCGTTAAGATAGGAGTGATTTCTCTTACCTTAATGGTGAGTTACCTCGTCTTATTTCTGTGGATCCTCAACAATGAGTTGGGATCGAACTTTTTGATTGGAAGATTAGTGGTCATACCTTGAGAGTACACCATCAAGTAAGGGGTGAAAACCATACCTTGATGACTATTCTCATTTCTTGATCTCCAACTTATCATGGTTGTAATCAAGTGACGAGAAGCATGTAGTAACTTGAAGGGTGAAATAACGTTAGTGTTTGACCTATCAAGCCAAAGCATGATCTCTGAACTTGAAAAGAGACCCGATCGCTTTAGGTTGATTTTGATTCCAAGCTTGGAGCATTTAAATTCTTAAATCAATTTCTTTCCCTTTATCTTCATGTTTTGACTCGATCTAGCTACATCGAACCATTTATTCCTTACTTATCAACTTCCATTTTGAGATATCATCAAGACCTGATTACGTGATGGTAGTCTTCCTAAACAATCTTTTGTCAAGTAAAGATATTATCTCTGATCGTGATGGTCGCTTCATCTCTCATTTCTGGGAAAGTCTCTAATCAGCTCTCGAAACTCAACTGAATCTTAGCACAGCCTATCACCCGCAAACCGACGGTCAGACTGAAAGAACGATACAAACCCTCGAGGATATGCTCCGGGCTTATGTCGTTGATTTCAGTGGATCGTGGGATTCTCATCTTCCGTTGATCGAATTCTCTTACAATAACAGTTACCATACCAACATACAGATGGCACCATTTGAGGCCTTGTATGGCCGAAAGTGTCGATCTCCCAACTGTTGGTCTGAAGTTGGTGAATCACAGATTACTGGTCCGGAATTGATACAAGAAACAACCAACAAAATTCATAAGATCCGTGATAACTTGGTCGCTGCTAGAAATCGTCAAAAGCATCATGCTGACAGAAGACGTAAGCCCATGGAATACAATATCGGTGATCTCGTACTTCTTAAGGTATCACCTTGGAAGGGAGTGATTCGCTTTGAAAAAAAAGGGAAGTAGCACTGTAACATCGCGTATTTGTGTTAAATAAAAATAAATTTTGTTGAATACGTTGATGTTGAATTCAAAATTTCAATAATCGTAATAACAATAATAATAATAATAATAATAATAATAATAATAATAATAATAATAATAATAATAATAATAAAATAATACTACTATTGATAATAAGTAAGGATTATTAAATATATATATATATATATATATAAAACATGTATTAAAAATATTGATTTATAAGTCCAGGGGGTGAATATGCAATTTATGAAACTTAAAACCAAAGTTTGAACATAAAATAACAAGTTTGAAATCGCAGGGACCATTTCTGTAATTTTTTTAAAACCCCTTCTCCCCCGTCGACACCCGTTTTTCCGGCGACTCGCCGGCGAGACTCCGGCCAAAACTCCGGCGAAGCCAAAATGGTAAAAATACACCATTTCAACCCACAAAACCGGTCCCAATGTGTTCGTGGATGAGTTTCGAACTCAATGTAACCATTAAACACCATTAATTGTCGGTAATAATCGAATCCGAAGCTCCACATCGAACTCACAATATCCCCGACCAAAATCAGTCAAATTATTCCAATTTGAACCCACAATCACACCGAAAGTATCCTTGGATCCAATCTAGATTGAATTCCAACACAAAACGTGTTGAATAAGTCAAATTAACGGCTAAAAATTCTCACTTTATTCTCGGATTCTATACACCTCATAAACCCACTCAAACAACCACAATAAACAAATTAAAGCTACCAAAACGGTCATTTATACACACCTAATCGAACTCGAGTGCCAATTTTACCAAAAAAACAAACACAAACACCGAAATCACTTATCACCTTCATCGCGACCTGCAACTCATATTTGAACCAACCTCCAGTCGATTTTAATCGAATTTGTTAAGGGGCTTTTAATCTAGATCATCATTAGAAGCTTCCCTTAAGTTTAATTTGATTATAAACATCGTTTGGGCACTAATCAGTCGGGAGCCACAGTCGCGACTGTTCTTCATCGGGAATAGCCTCAATCAATCACCATACAGGTAATTGAACACACACATACATTCGGTTTCTCATGGGGAACAAAAGCCCCATGATTGCAGAAGCTATCAAGATCGATTTCGAGTTCAATTTGATCGGATTCGATCTAGGGCTCGAATGGGAATTGGGGGTTCTGGTTAAATTGGTTTAAAAGAATTTGAAGCAGGATTCTTTCGCGGCTGTATGCCTTGTTCCACTGGTCCCTGCGCTTCATTTCAAACAGGAGGTCCCGGGTTCGACCCCGGGCCACCTCAACCATTTTTTTTAGGCTTTTTAAGCCTCTAAAAATTATAAAAAAATTCTAAAAAAAATCATAAAAACATTTTTACAAACATTAAAATTTTTAAACAATCTAATTATTTTCTGAAATATATTTTTATATTTTATTCAATTATTTTATTTGTTTTAAATAAATAAAATAACTAATTATGTTTCTATCAATTTATAATTAGTGTATAATACATGATTATACAATAAATAAATTGAACCCAATATATATACATAGTTATATATTATTCAATTACCGAAACAACTGTTATTCGAATAAATTACATTTTACATAATCGTATACAATTTATAACTCATGTATATAATTTACATACAATACATAGTTATGTTTACTTATGTATAAATGTATTATATACATATAATCATGTATATAATTATACATATAATTATATATAATTACTTGATTATATATAATTATGAATATAATTATACATATACAATTTATTAATAAATTGTATAAATGTATAACTTACACGTATAAATTTTTAATAAAATTCTTGACATAATCATTTTCAATAAATTCGTTTATTTCAAGACATTTCAAACCAAATAAAAATTATCAATTTAAACTACCATAAAAATCCTAATACATTCCCAAATTCCCAAATCGTTATTATTCTAACTCGAGACACCGTTCCTTAGGTTAATTATAAGGAAATCGTTGGTGTCTAATCTATCACGTCCAAATTCCAATCTCATCAATCAGGTGAGTATTCATATCCCCTTTTTATATCATTTCCTATTTGGGGGAAATCATGTGATACAATATATTCTATCATGATATTCTATTGTTATTTCATTTTCAATTCAATTCAAGACAGGTTATGTTATTACTTGCAATTACGTGAACATACTGTGATAAACTGGACGACAGTAAAACCCTAATTCAATCAATCAATCCTGGTATCAATGGTAGATCTACTGGTTTGGATAACCCACCCCACATGGCTTACGAGTGGTGATTATACCAGAGGCAATTAGTCAATCTATGGTGTTGTGTGGAGTCTATTATATGCAAGAGTCAAGTCAAGGGGTTTATATTGTGTCGGTTTATCTATATGTTTCGCGGTTGCCATATAAGTCTTAATATTACCTTGTGAATTGAATTACAATCGATGGATCAATCAATCAATCTATATGTATATTCAAACTGTGATTACTCACCAGCTAACTCGTTAGCTGACTTTATTTTCTCACATGATTTCAGGTTAAGCAAGATAGTGGACTTCTACGTGCTCATCTAAGACACGGACCTAGTTAAAATAAAAGACGATTATTATTTGTGGTTTCGATTGTTGTATTTGTGTATGTTGAACTTATTTTATCTTGTAATCTGATTGTAATATTATTTCCACTATTAGACAACCATGTGTTATGAACAATCCATCATTCCCTCGTCCGCTCCGATGATTCCGCCGTCGGTCGGGGTGTGACAAGCACCTCGTTACGTGGGTCCATTCAAAGTGCTTGAGCGAATTGGGAAATTGGCCTACAAGCTTGAACTACCCCAAGAACTCAGCAATATACATTCTACGTTTCATGTTTCAAATCTCAAGAAATGTCTTGCCAATGAAAATCTCCACATTCCACTCGACGAAGTCTAGATTGATGAATCTATGCACTTTATTGAGAAATCTGTGGAAATTATGGATCGGGAAGTCAAACAACTCAAACGTAGCCGGATACCCATTGTCAAAATTCGTTGGGAGTCTAAAACGTGGCCCAGAGTTCACCTGGGAACGTGAGGACCAAATGAAATCCAAGTACCATCATCTTTTCGTTTCAGCCTCCTCATGATTAAAATTTCGGGACGAAATTTCCTAAAATATGGGAGACTGTAACATCGCATATTTTCGTTATCCGACCCATTTTCAAAATGCAAACCCGAATCCATTTTTAGAATATTCATTTCAATGAATTAAATGTAACATGGTATTATAATTATTTTTTTCATCTATTTTAAACAATTGAACAAATTATAAAAATATTATGATTCATAAATACTATTATTAATTTGAAACTTTGGAGATTCATTATACTCAATTTGGGTGATTAACAAATTAATAATAATAACATTATAAGTGTTATAACGTTTGCTTATTATTACAAAAATTTAAGGTGATACAAATCTTAAATAAAATAATAATTATTATTACTATAATAATAATAAAAATTACAATATTAATAATAATAATATGGTAATAATAATATTAATAATAATGATAATGATAATAATATTAATAATAATAGTCTAAGTTTTACGACTTTAGCTTGTAATTAATAAAATTTACATGAAATAATAACCCTCTAAAACTTCAGGGGTTAAGTTGTAACATATTTAAAACTGAAACAGAACTTTAAACATCATTTGCAAACTGTTAGAAACCTCGGGGACCCAAAGTGTAAATTATTTAAAACCCAACCCCACCCCCCATCTTCCCTGTTTTGCGCCCGAGACCACCACCACTGTCTTCCCCGATTCGCGGCCAAACCACCCCATTAACGAGCACTAACACACTAAATTAATCGAATTAATTACGCACTCACGACCATATAATTGTTTCTAATCTGATTGTTATTCATTTTCATTCGAAACACAACACAAATCCATCATCGTCGACCATCACCACTGTCGGACCTGCAACTCCATTAAAGTCCCATCTCCGATCGATTTTAACCGAATTTGATATAGGGCTTTTGATCACCGAGACCGTTAGAAGCTTCCTACAAAATTAATTGGTTTATCATTATCATTTGCATCTCAAATCGGGTTTGATATTGCCACGGTTGTATCTGTTCTTGCTATCATCGGTTTCGACTTCAAATCAGGTAATAAAGCATACAATCATGTTCGTATGCTCCCAACAAACGAAAGCCCTATGATTATAAACATTAACTGATTCGATTTGGGTTCAATTTAGATCTAAAGGGAATTAGGGTTCTACACGGATTGGGGATTTGGGGGGAAACAAGTTAAAGAGGTTAAAACCATTTAGAACCGAGAAGTAACCGCAGCTGTATGCCATGGTTTACCGGTTCCACGCTCCCACGCCATCCTTGAGGTCCCGGGTTCGACCCCGGGCCACCTCACACATTTTTTTAAGCCTTTACTGCTTTAAAAAAATTCAGAAAAAATCCTAAAAATTATAAAAATGTTTCTACTAATATTAAATATTTTTAAAACCTCCTAATTATTTTCTGAAATTTATTTTGACATTTTATTTATTTTATTAAATGTTTTAAATAAATAAAAATTACAAGTGTTAAAAAATTTCTTCCATAAAAGTGAACTCTTAATAATAATTTAAATTATTAAATTATTATTGGGCACTATATTATCTTAGTTATGAATTATTCAAGATAATTACAATTATATGTATTTTATAGTTTCACAGATTATTTGCAAAAAGTCGTTTTGTGTTATTTAAATAATTAAATATTTTAATTAATTATCATGTAACTGATTAATAAAATTAATTATTTGTTTTTCCCACACATTAACAATAAATCAAACGGTTACGCGTACTGATACATTTATTAAATTCTAAACGTAATCACATTCAATAAATTCATTTTATTTATTTCAAGACATTCAAACTAAATAAAATTAGTTTATTTAAACTACCATTCAAAACCCAATGGAAATCCTAATACATTCCTAAATTCTCAAATCACTATTATTCTAATTCGAGGCACCGTTCCTTAGGTTAATCATAAGGAAATCGTTGGTGTCTAATCTATCACATCCAGATTCTAATCTCATCAATTAAGTGAGTATTCATATCCCCTTTTTATATCATTTCTTATTGGGGGAAATCATGTGATACAATATATTCAATCATGATATTCTATTGTTATTTCATTCTAAATTCAATTCAAGACAGGTTATGTTATTACTTGCAACTATGTGAACATACTATGATAAACTGGACGACAGTAAAACCCTAATTCAATCAATCAATCCTGGTATCAATGGTAGATCTACTGGTTTGGATAACCCACCCCATATGAATAGTCAAGTGGTGATTATGCCAGAGGCAAGAGTCAATCTATGGTGTATGTGTGGAGTCTATTATATGCAAGTGTCAAGTCAAGGGTTTATATTGTGTCGGTTTATCTATATGCTCCACTGACTTACTTTATGTTTGCGATTGCGACTGTTATTAGTTTTCGTTACCGAGTCGGGGGTCTCTTCGGAAGCAGTCTCTCTATCTCCCAAGATAGAGGAAAGACTCGCCGCCACCTACCCCTCCCAGACCCTGCTCCTGAGCGGGACTCACTGGGTATGTATGTATGTTTGTTTATCTATATGCTCCACTATTGCATTATAAGTCTTATCATTATCTTGTGAATTGGATTATTCTCAATCAATCAATCAATCTATATGTATATTCAAAACTGTGATTACTCACCGGCCAATTTTTAGCTGACTCGTTACTTTTCACATGATTTCAGGTTAAGCAAGTTAGTGGACTTCTACATGCTCATTTAAGACCCGGACTTAGTCAAAATAAAAAACAATTACTATATGTGATTTCAGTTGTTGTATTTGTTTGTGTAAACTCATGCTATCTTGTAATCTGATTTTAATATTATTTCTACTATTAGACAACCATGTGTTATGAACAATCAATCATTCCCTCGTCCGCTCCGATGATTCCACCGTCGGTCGGGGTGTGACATCTTAAATTTTTAAAACTGAATAGAAAACAATAATATCTTAAACACATTGTCAGGTGTGGAACGAATTATATTTTCTCGTTAATCTGGGTTTATTAAACAAGCTAAATTTATATTGGCCGACATTGTTTTCAAACATGTGTTTTTCGGCATTAAAAAGTTTTGGAACTATTTTAACGATAAATATAATTGTTTCACACATATTGCATATCATCAATTTTATGAGTATAAATTGTCTTAAACATTATACATAACCACTTTTATAAGTATAATTGCTTTAATATACTTCTTGATATATATGAAAATACAATATTTTAGGGACCATTTTAACGATGTTTTTTGTTAATAAACCGGACCCAAACCGGGCCAAAAAATATATTATGTTGTGATAGCCGCCGCCAATGAAAAAAATTTTTGAAATTACCACTGGCATTACTTATTCAGACATTAAACAAATATACGAATTTGTATTAAATAAACGATGTTACGTTGATATTAGTCAATTTGTTAAAATAAATAAATTAAAGTAAATGCAGCGGGTATAGCCGTATAACAAAGTTGTAATAACGACTTTTGACACTCGCAACTTTTTAAATCAACCAAGTTATGACATGTGGACACGTGGTTCACTTAAAACTCTTTATTCTTTTTCTTTTCTTCTGTAACTTTTAAAATATAATATTTTATAATTTTTCATATTTTGGTGTAGATTTAATTCAATATCAAGTTGCACGAAATAATTCACGAGTCATCAAATCACAAACATACAAGTTCTTAAAGTTGGTCACATGCTTAGTTTTAATCAACGTGTCAACATGAAATAGTTCACGAGCCATCATATCACAATATTGTTTTTATCTACATTTCAATCTCCAACATCTTACTTTTTATCACTGCAACACGTGTAATGAGGTCTACTGAGGCACCGCTACATGCACTCACTCAGCAAACACGGGCTGATGTTCGCTTTAAATCTTATATAGAGAGAAAAAACTCAACGCAGTGCGAGTAGAAAACTAGTTTATCAAAAATAGATAATCCCTTTACCTATGTATTAGCCCATTATATAACATTGGGCCGAACTCTAATACAAATCGGGCTATCAAGTATCAAGTACCCGAAACCCGACCCGACTCTCTCCGGGTTGACCCATTCCTCACTTCTCCCCCAAGTCACTTCTTCATAATATGCTCCTAAAATACCCTCAATTTATGCTCTAATTTCCCCAAATCAGACAATAATAGATCGATCAAGAAACCAATAGACCAAAATGGAGTGTGTATTTGGGATGGTGGGCAAAGGGTTTGCATTGGTGGTAGCAGATTCTTCTGCGGTCAACAGTATTCTGGTCCACAAATCCAACGAAGACAAGATCATGGTGCTCGATTCTCACAAGCTCATGGGTGCTAGTGGTGAAGCTGGTGATCGGTGAGATTTTGTCTCAATTTCGTTTTTTTCGATTTGGGTTTTTGATTTTATGATTTTATGATGCGTTTTCAATATTCAAATACTGTTGGGTGTAATGAGGTAAAGTATGAAATAGCGAATGAGATGACTATTGGTGATTTGGTGCAAGTAGGGATTTGAATTTTATGAGGGAAATTTAGGGTTTTGAGTGGTATTATACTATTATAGTATTGCCTCTGTTGCAATAGGCTCGTATTCAACTTCAAAGTTAAAATGGAAGTTGAAAATTTGAAGAAGAAGAAGAAGTTGAAATTATGGTTATTATAAAATGGGATCATGTATATTTGGTTTACAAGAAAATAAATATTAGTTTTGAGTGTGGGTAGAACCAAGTTTGATATTTTAGACCTAAGGGTATCTGCATATGATGAAATCTTTGGGGAAAATTTTGTGATGGTACTATGTTAGCTGTGTTGTTATGGTTTTGTTGTTTTTGAGCTCCTATGGTCATGGGGTGTGCTCTCACGCCCGGGTGTAAGAGCTAATGTGGCTGTGTGAAGGGCGTGAAACACCGCTCTTTTCTAGGCGTGAAGAATTCAACGGGCATGAGAGGTAGTTTTGTTGGTGAGGTGGAGTGATAGGGGGTAAATTGATTGATGTGGTGCCTACGTGTCGTGAAGGGAGTTTAGAGTACACCCTAAGACCTAATCAAAGATTAAATATTGACTGCGTGGAGGTTATTAATATCGTGAAGCAAACAAAATAACTAGTTGTGTAGTAAGAATTAAGGAATCTTAACGTTTTTTAGAATTCTGTCACAATGCTAAATTTATAAACAAACAATGATTATAGAGGCCAGTTTATTGAAATAACATGGAATTTGATACTAAAAAACTATCTTCTTCACTTTCAGTAAATTAGAATATGAAACACTTATCAATAAATTTTACATAGTATGAAGTACTAAATCATGTATTTGGTAGTCTAGAATATAAATAATAATCTGCTTGAGATTCAGGAGTCCATCTTTCTTGCAGTAGAATGGTGTTTTGGTTTTATAATGAGGTATAGTTTCCTACCTTCCTTTATCAGGAATACCATAGTATTTCCCTGATTTACTTTGAGATGTAAAGCAATAGCAGTTTGTTGGTTGTCTACTGGCTAGTGCCTAGTAAACATGTCAAACAACATAAATACAATCTTGATCGATCAAACTATAATTCGTTATGCTGTTTACTTACGTATTTTTGTAATCATATTTTAATCAAATCTTGTTTGACTTATCTTTTTTTAGAGCTCAATTCACAGAGTATGTACAGAAAAATGTTGCCCTGTATCAATACCGAAATGGGATTCCATTGACTACCAAGGCTGCTGCAAATTTCATGCGTGGTGAGCTTGCAACAGCTTTGAGAAAGGTATACTTTCTTTAACGCTTTGAAAGAAACCAAATTGTTCTTATTTTAAAAAAAATTCAAGTCTGCACTTGTCTTCTTATCAATCTTGTATGTTGTCTTCTTATCTTGCTTTCTTTATTTTCTCTTTTATAAGCTATTATTCTATTATAACATATTTGAAGATACACAATTTCACTTAGATTTTGATTTAAGTTGTTTAGTTATCATGAACCTGTTCATATTTTCTACAAAGGGTTTATTTGACTATCAGGAAATTGTATGTGAAATTATAAACTCTTGTATTGCTTCCTATTTTTAGCTATAAGTCTTCTTTTGTTTTGTATGAATCTGATTGAAGCAAATTTGTATTTTTTGTGGTGTTTTACACAATAATCTTCTATGTTATCTGAGGAAGTAATAGAAACTGATTTTACTTGAATGCACAAGGTTGTGGGGGGGTCTAGTATTTTCATGATTATCTGTATCTACACCAACTTTAGTTACCTAACAAATCTTTTGATTTCTAGAGTCATGACATTCAAATTTGGGAGATACGCATGAGAATCGGTATGAATAGTTGGCAGTTTTTGGTGGCTCAGTATTTTCATTATTACTCAAGTATATACTAACTTTAGTTACCTAACAAAAATTTCAACTTCTAGAAGATTGTGTTCACTTTAGTAGACAAAAATGAGCATCAATATGAAACAGTTGGCTGTTTTTAGGAGGGTTGAATAGTGGTGGCCATTTGAACCCATTTATATGAAACTGGTCAGTTCTGGTTGTATTTGTTTGACAAGGGGTCAAACAGGTACAAATGTACAATATAGTGAAGTATATCTAAAGCCTAAAATATGAAACTGGTTAACTGGTCAAAAGTCTTCTAACTTGCATTCAAATAGTTAAAAACATCTTAAAAATAATGCCTTTTATATAAATGTCATTATATTATTATACGAAATATTATATTATGTAAATCATATTTAGTAAACCAATTATTTACTAACAAAAGTTGTTGGCCAACCCAAACTGGTCCCCATTTTGACCCTTGCGACCACCATTTTTTTCAAGATTCCACAACACAGGCTGCAAGAAGATGTTATTACCAATTTGTTTTCTTTAATTATCATGTATATTTCATTTAATTCTTACTTTTAGCTGCAAGAAGATGTTACCATCATTTTAGTTCTGCATTTAGCCACAAATTTTGATGGGGGCAACACTTAACCAGGGTCAATATTTAATTCTGGCTGCTTTCATCCTTAATTTAGAGATACCTTGGTTATAGTAGAAGCTGTGTTTGGATGTGTGAATTCGGATGACGTAGAAACTAATAGATGAAATGACCAAAAAGGACATTTGTGAAATGGGGGTTAAAGTTACTCATATTAGGTTGAAATACGAGGTAAATAGGTGATCTTAGTTTAGCCTTGAAGAACATTTCTGTTGCGGCTCGTATGAAACTGACAATCTGATTACTTGACAATTTCATATCCAATAATTAGAAGCATAATCTTTTTATACGCACTGCATTATTTTTGCAGAATCCTTACATGGTCAACATTGTGCTAGCTGGCTATGACAAAGAAACAGGCCCATCTTTATACTTCATCGACTACATTGCAACTTTGCACAAGGTTGACAAGGCCGCGTTTGGCTATGGGTCATACTTTGCTCTGTCCATGATGGACCGCCACTACCATCCGAACATGACAGTTGATGAAGCCATCAAGCTGGCTGACCAGTGCATTGAGGAAATAAGGTCCAGGCTCGTTGTGGCTCCACAAAATTTTATCATCAAAATTGTGGACAAAGATGGGGCTCGCGAACACTCATGGCGTAGGACGACAAAGGATTAAAAAATGGCTGCAATACTTCAGAATTATGTTTGGTTTTCTCTTTGTTATCTTCTTTGTGAAAGATTTAGGACTACAAGTTGGACATGAAGTTTGATTTCTTGTGTGATTGTTGAACTGTTATATCATTCTGTGATGGGAAAGTCCTTTGTTGAAGAAAGAAACTCAAATATCTAGGTTTTCAATAACATCATCAATTACCATAATACCATATCATTTGATTGTAGATGGTACAAACAACATTAACTACAAGGTAATACATCTTAACAAATATAATATCACAATCACACCATTGACGTGTTATATGGCCCATATAGCTCTCTGTTTTTTGTGTTTGCTTGAGTGTTTCCTGGTTATATAATGTGTGACTGACATGGAAGTGAATGATGTCTTGATACACACCACTAATAGAGGGTAATGGGTGGTGTATATATAGTAGGCTATGCATATTAACGCACACTCAAGATCAATACAAAAGAACCTCAAACAAGAACATTTCTATTTACATAAAACATCAATACAAAAGAACCTCAAACAAGGACAGTTCTATTTACATAAAACATGATGAAGAATGACTATTGATATAAAAACAAACCAGAGCATCATATGAAGTTACACATTTATTTAATCATCAACAATTACGTGGTGTAGAAAGCAATGTAACTTAACTAGGGATAAACTTCAATGATAGATCTTAACCTTAAAATCGGAGTTATTTTGTACTCGCTAAAGCCAGCATCAACGAAGAGCTTTGCCCAATCTTCTTCGCTTCTCTCTCTTCCCTTCACCAACGTCATCATAAGCATATCAAAGAAAAGTTGAGTCTCAATTAATTCATTCTCTCCTTTGTGAACCTTCGTGACCATGTCAATGATGATTAGTTTCCCTCCATTTTCTTTGCTAGGAATCGCTTTTCGGCATTGCTTCAGTATCTTTATGCATTCGTCGTCATTCCAATCATGTAAGATCCACTGTTTTTAATCATAAATGAAAAATTAACATTAAAGTTTGTTACTTTTTGTTCAAATGAGATGAAATACCTTAAGCAAAGCTGCATTAGCAGTAGGAATGGCTTGAAACATGTCTCCACCAACATATTTCAGGTTCTTACTTCCAACCAAACCTGTAACCACATGAGGAAGATCAAAATTAATGCATCTAATATCTGGAAAAGCTTTGGCAATAGCTTCGGCAACAGCCCCAGTACCACCCCCAACATCAACAATTGAATCCAACCCTTCAAAAACACCCCGATATTGTGCAAGAATGACATTTGTAACAAGCCTTGCATCGCTAGCCATCGCGTCATTGAAGAATTGATTAAGATTTGGCTCTTGACTTGCAAGATCCCATAACATCATCCCATGGGTTGTGTGAAAGGGGTTGATATCATCATTTTGGAACCATTTGCTCATGTGTTGCCATGGATCTAACAACATTGGATCCAACATGGCTAGCAAAAAGGGTCGGACGCTTAATGGCTCGTTCTTTAGAAGCAATCGAGTAGCCGGAGCTAGCACATAACCTTCTTCTCCCTCCTTGCCATTACCTTCATGTGTGGTCGATGCGCTTTGTTTCACAAAAAAACCAGAGTGAACAAGAATGCGCATAAGTCGATAGATAGAGTAAGTTCTTTCTTGCTTTATGCCGAGGGATTCAACCAACTCTGAAAGTAACATTGGTGAACCATGACGATTGATGATGTCAGGTATTTGTAGTTGAATTGCACATTTAAGTGACATGGAGCTTATAAATCTGAAAATGTGGTTCCATATGTGAGCTTGAGAATGAAGTAACTCATTAGGTTGCTCACCATTTTGAGTCATCTCAAATTTCTAGCTAGCAATGTATTAAGAGACAATTTCACATGTTGTGCATGAGCATAAATACCTTGTCTATATATAGAAAAAAAATATGAAAATGTATTATTGAGTTCGAGATAATAATCTAGAAAAAGTTTGTTTTTAAATTCACAAATGAATTAACGTCCTAACGATGTTTCTAGATTCAGACCAGATGGTGAATCACATATCTTAATGGTTCACTGGTTAAATTAGATTTAAAACTAGATATCATCATAGAATATATAAATGTTTTAACAATATAGGCATTTACATATTTCCTCCCTATAAGATCATTAATTACGTATTTCATCAAGTCTAAAATTCAATTACATATTTGTCATTCCTAAAACATATATCCTAAAATATATATATTACATATTTATTCATTTAACTAAAATTAACTTATTTGAATGACATTTATCTATATTTTTACTAAGATATTTTTACGTATTCACTTTCTATAACCGTCAATCACATATTCCGAGCTTTCTGTGTAATGAAAAACAACAAAATCACATCTCCAAATTCAAAAGTTAAAATCTTAATTTCAAAACAACAATCACCGATAACAAAGTTACATCTCTAAATACAAAATAATATTATCAAAATCTCAAACAACTACAATCAGAAAAATCAATGTGTAAATACTTCATAGTAAAAACAAATATAAAGTAATCATTTAATAAGTTAATTTTAATGAAAAGGATATATATATATGTAATATATATGTATCAAGAAGGAAAATATGTAATTGATTTTATGGTTTGTGGAAATATGTAATTAGTGGTTTTAAGAAGGAGAAATATATAAAAATTCCATAACAATATGTATGGCAAAAGTTTTTTGAGAAACATTAAACATACGATTTGACATTCAACAAAGACAAACAAGTATAATGTTAACCATCCCAAAAAAAATCGAAGAAATGACAAAAATAAATAAACATGTTCTTAAATCTTGCAATACGGCTCGACCACTTCCAAAACATCATGTTCATATGGTCCTAGGTTGTGATATCATTGCTTTCCAATTATGTGTACTTGTTTGTTATCATACAAAATACAAAATGGTAAGCAAGGATCACACTTGAATGATATATGGACCTTGTGAATTCTCATATTTGGAATCGAGAATGTTGTTTAAACCGGATGTGTTTTATTATTTGAATCACACTCGAAAAATATAAAACTCGAGCTGAATCGAATTAGGATTTCGAATAGTGGAATTGGTTTTCGAATGATCCGAATGATTTAACTTGATTTTCAAATTGAATTTCAATTTTAAAATCTCCAACCAAACTATTCGAATAAACCGAATTAATATGACATATTCAGTTTTTAGTTTTTAGTTATCATACATGTATTGTAACCTTTATACATATGGTTTTTCTTTTGTTTTATATAAAGGGAGAAGATATGCTATAATAAAGGCTATATATTCTAAAAATGGTGAGAACTAATTCTGGCCATTGGATCAACTCATTAAAATAGATCAATGGTTCAAAAAAACGCGGTGGCAAACATGTAAATAAGTGGAAAACTGCTAACAGGTGGAGGGGCAAAAAAGTAATTTGACACAATGGTTGTTTGACACAATGGTTGTTTGACACAATGGTTGTTTGACACAATGGTTGTTTGAAACAATGGTAGTTTGACACAATGGTAGTTTGACACAATGCTAGTTTAACACAATGGTAGTTTGACACGATGTTAATTTGAAACAATAGTAATTTGGTATGTTGGCATGTTGTTATATTTTGCTATGTGTTGGCATGTTAATATTTGTTGTTATATGTTGCTTTACATTACACAATAATATTTTGGTAACTTGTTTTTATCGTCAAAATCAAACGTAAACAAAACTCTTCAAATATGACACAATGAGTCTTATGACACAATGAATATAATGACACAATGAATATAATGACACAATTAATCTTATGACATAATGAATCCTATTCTTGAATAGGCATAGAATCAACTGTTGAGGTTCTTGAAGCTTGTTTATCCTTAATGCTTTGAAGATATAAACTGCAATTGCGTATAATGTGACCAGGTTGTTTGCAAAACCCACAATTTCTCAACTTTTTTCCTGCTTGTTCGATAGCTAACTCATGAGCTGACTTCATTCTTTTCGGCCTACTTTTTGTCTTTTGCTTAACAGATACACGGAATTTTGCTTCATTTCGTTCGCTCCCTCCAGTTAACTCTGCAAACCTATCTCTCCTGCTTGGAGGTGGGGTGACCATTTGAACTTCATCAGCCTTAGACTTGTAACTATTCAAATAATCAAGATAAAAACACAACTCGTCTTTGTTCGTAACCAATTGATTAACAATATTTGTTTTATTCAGACACAATGACAATACAAAAGACACAATGACGAATAAAAAGACACAATGATGATATCTAAAACACAATGATGATGTCAATCAATAACAAAATTCATATAACAAACACAACAGCATAAAAGACATAACATATAGAGACTCACCTGATATTTATAAAATATGTTCAACAACATACTGATAATGTCCAGAGTAATCTAACAGTATAGACACAATATCTGTTTTATTCAGACATAATGACAATACAAAAGACACAATGCCGAACAAAAAGACACAATGATGATACCTATGACACAATGATGATACCTATGACACAATGATGATGTCAATCAACAACAAAATTCACAGAAATCAGACAGTATAGACACAATGATGATCCAAACGACAAAATTACGGTGCGAAAATTAACATACTATTTCAATTGCAGTATATAATCGTCTTCATACGTACCAAACTGATGATCAATCGTCGACATCGAAAGTAATTGATGTAAAGCAATCTTCAACAGATGAATTTGATCGTTTGAATCTTCAACGATTGAAATTGATGTAAGCTGAAACTTCGTACGTTTAAATCTTCAATGATTGAAATTGATGTAAGATTAATTCGATCGTTTGATCTTTTGATCATTTGAAAACCTCAATCGTACAGAAAAAGTCAATATATCCCACACCTTCATCTTAATAAATTAGACTTTCTAAAATACCCCTCCTTCCATTTTAAAAATATACCACATGTCACTCACCGATTGCTTCTCACACTTTTTACATAATGTTCCCTTTGTATTTGAACTTTTCTCTTATATAAATGGTACAACTTTTTACATAAATGCATGATATAACTTATTTAAATATATCCAATCCAACCGAATCAACATAATATATTAATTTGTTATTATTTTTCCCATTTAAAAGAATTCAAAGTGAATTCAAACTTCCGAATGCGAAACGCTTTGTGCATATATACAATTGAATCGGTTCGAATTCAAATCCACTTTTAACAATGTAAAACCGAATAAAACGATCCGAATAAACCAAAACTGGTTCGATAAATCACAGATGTATATATAATTTTTTCAAATAAAATAAAAGTCTCGTATATAATATACAAGGCCTAATATATCTACTCGATCTTCGTTTCTTGATTTCTATGTATGCAGGAGGAAAAGTGCTTTTTAATCTCCTTGTAAAAATTAAAACTTCAAACATTACTTTAGAACCTCAACTTTATGATGTTTTCCGCAAACTTTATTTATTACTAGTAAATAATATAAGACGGTAAAAGATAGATTCAATATTATTGATAGGTTTGTTATATATATAGAGTTTATAATGAAACTTTAAAAACTTAAACGGACTTATGGGCGCAACCCTACTAATAATCAATACTAAACCCTAATAATAATATAGTCTAATAAACAATATCTACGCTTCATGACTTAGGTGGTGTTTGTTTTTTGGAAAAACCACTTCCCCACCTCTTCATCTGCGCGCACGCGGACGCGGGAAGAGGTTTTGAGTGCACAGACTGTTTGTTTTTTAGAAGACGTTTCATTAAAAAACGTCTTACTGACGTCTGCATGGAGAAGATGTGGTGTTACCACTTCTCTGGTCTTCTCAACCTCTTCTCCTCTTTACCCCCAACCCTTTCAAACTTGTTTTTCTTTATTTGTGTTCAACCCTTCACCCCTACCACTCCTCTCCTCCTAGCAGCCGCCCGACCACCCTGTCTCCGGCAACCGCCCTCCGAGCCGTCGCCCGTCCCGTCGCAGCCCTCCCCCTCCGCCGCCCCCTCCGCCGCCCCCTATCCTCTCACCACCGCCCATCTTCCCTCTCCTCTCACCACCCCCCCCAACCGCCACCGCCCCCCAACCGCCACCGCCCCCCAACCGTCACCGCTGCCCTCCCCCAACCGCCGCTGCCCTCCCCCAACCGCCGCTGCCCTCCCCTCCGCCGCACGTCCTCCCCTCCGCGGCCCTCCCCTCTGCCGCGACCCTCCGCTGCAAGCCCTCCCCTCCACGTGTTTGACTAGGGTTTTGAGGTTGATTGTTGTGATTACATAAAGTTATGTATGAGTTCTTGTTAATTCATGCGTTGTTCTTGATTTTTATATTTGATTACAGTTAGAAGCCAACATCAAGAATGATGATTTCAGAACTTGCCATTATTGAAAGGAAAGAAAGATATACAATCTCTAAACAGGTAGTATACTAGCAGGTTAAATCTGATAATATATTCAAATCTTGATTTTGAGCATGGGTGTGTTTTATAGATTGTTAGGAAAGAAGAAAAGATGAACAAAATCTACCACCAGCAAGGCTGCAAATGATGAATAAAATCTTCCACCTGGGTATTGTGATTTGGTTTAATTACAGAATATTTTAACATGCAGATGTTAGAAAAATAAACAGTTTTTTGCAGACTGCAAACGTTTGGTCCACCTCTTATACAGCAGATGTCTGCAGATGTGATCGTAGACTGCAGACGTTTTCCTACAGAAAAAACAAATAGCACGTTAGTTGTCTCTATTTTCAAAGCAGATGAGATTGCAAATTCCCGTAGACCCAACTTATGAACTAATAGGGAAATTAATGTAAGTCATAAATGCTACAATTGTGATTAGCATGAAGTTATAAATAAAATAATTAATTAAACTGTGATATTCGGTTATTACCTTAAAAAGCTAGAGATGCACGAACAGGAAGACATTGTATTATAAAATCAACATAAAAAAACAAACAAACTTCGTCATGGAACGTTGTGGCGGACGTTTCACCTTCTTTCATATGTGCATTATTATTGTTGGAGATGTCGTGTATCCCTCTAGAAATGACTAATCTAGGATAGCTATAACTTGTGATAGTCTATTTCTTGACATATAAACCAAGATGAACATATTAACCTGATTCTACTTGCAAAGTCCTACATCCGGTTCTATAAACATCATCACAACTTGCATCCCATTTAAATCAACACAAAGCAAGTACAAAAGATGGCAAACGTGTTATTAACTGAGAGGATGTGTTTTACAAGACTTAAGTCTGCTGTTAATATGAATCTATTAAAAATTGATGTAAGGTAGGTTACTTTCAAAAGTAATGTTGGTTACTATTTACTCATTTGGTCAAATATGGAAACTAAAATGTGAAAATAACATTATATTCACATACTAATTTTAGTAAACCCTTGTATTATATGGGTTGAATAAATAAAATATTAATATAATGAAATTTATTAATTATAAAATGATATTCTAATAATATGATATGACTGACTATAACTAATAAACAGTTATATCAACTTTTTAAAATTTTGTTTTTAAATTTTTTCCAGAAAAAATAAACATTTGTTATAAAACAAACCGTATAAACATGTCATTTTTAAAATTTCCTTATTATAACTCACAAATTTAATTATCCGTATAAACAGTTATATTTCATTTTTTTTAAAAGTTTTATCCGTTAGAAAAATTAATTATTTTATAAAATATTTGTTTATTTAGAAATAATATTAATAAATAAATCTTTTTTAATTTTAAATGTAAAAGAATGCTAAATATTATTATTATTAATTAATGTAATTATATATATTATTCGCGAATGTTGTAACCGCTCTATCATTCAATCTACACCGTTCGATCATCCTGAGATTGAATCTCAGCCGTATAAAGTCGGCGGTTACCGACGGTTAGAGGTGGTTCTCAGTGGTAGAAGGTACTCAGTGGCGGGAAACACAAACTTTTCATTTTGAGGGCGCCAAATTGAGTTGAGAGAATCTCTCACTGAAATATCGGGTGGTGGATGTGGAAACTGCTACTGTCACAGCCTATATAACCACTGCTTCTCCAACTTTTGCCATCTGCTGTAACGACCCGAATTTCGTATTATGTAATTAAAATACAATTAATGTATCATGTGTTAAAACCTAATATTGTAAAACATGTTAAAGGTTAAATATTTAAGACTTAACTAGAAAATTTGCTAGTTAGTTAATAGTGGTGGAAAAATGAAAAATGATACTAGAGGGGTGGATCTTGCCAATTGATGAAACCTAAACATGAATATGTATGGCTTGCCATACATTTGGTGAGCATTGTCTGCTCATTCACGTATACACACAAGAGAAGAGGAGAAGAAGAATTTTGGTCATCTCATTGCTCAAATTGTTGGTGATTCAAGTGCAAGATCCGAAATTGAACCCTAGAAATCATTCTTCATCTTATCAAGAGCTACAAGTAAGTGTTATTTGATGTTCTTGAGGTGGTAAAAATCGTCACCCACATGGTGGGTGTAGAAATTGGTGGTTTAAACATGAAACCCTAGTGTTATAGTGCTAGATGATCATGTGCATGTGTGTATTACGGTAACTAGATGTGTAATTGCTCCTTAATTGAAGATTTACATGAACCATGGAAATGGGTTTAGTTACTAGAAGGTTAAACTAAGGATTCTTCATGTAAACTAGTTGCTAGTTGTAGAATCCATGTTCATTCTTGTAGAAATGTGATTATGTGCATAACATTTGGTTGAAATTGATGAATAACATGTGTGTTATGTGATTTAGGTGTAAAATTAGCTTGATGATGTTTAAAAGCTAGTAAATAACCAATATGTTAAGTTATGCACATAAGGTGTTTGATTAAATGCCCAAATTAGATGAAAAACATGAATGAACTACTTAATTGCAAGAAATGTGCAATGTGAAAGCCTAGATTGTAGGTTAAATGTGATAAATGGTCAAATAGACCATATGTGTGATTAAATGAATGTTATGTGTTGAATGGGTCCTTAAAATGGTAATAGGAAGTGGTGTGGCAAGCGGATCCAAGGGAACCGGCAAGGAACACGTTTGATTGACCACTTAAACCTTCCGGACTCAAGGTAAGACATTCTTTAAATTGAGCATAACAAGGTAAAGGCATGAGTCACAATGTGTGTGACCATGTGCTCATAAGCTCAAACAAAAATGAAAACCACGTTTAAAAAAAAAGAGATAAACAGTTGACTTGCACCGTATGTGAGCTTCTATGACAAATGATTCACGACGTGCGTGAACATAAAGGAAAATAACACTTTAGTGTTATACCACATGGTTGTGGAACAGAACGAGTCATGACGTGCGTGACCGTCCCATGGAAATGGGAAGAAGGACAAACCCGGATTAAAGTGATTCACATCGTGTGTGAACACTAGGGTAAAGGGTTATCCCTATGATTTGCAACGTGTGTGGACGTTGGGTAACGCCAAGGAAAGCGGTCGTTCGCGAAAGAATGGCAAACCGCTCATTAAAATGGGATTTGACCCTATAAGGGGCAAATTCGGTATAAAAAGGAAAATTGCGTTATGATAAGCAAATGGGATGGGTTGGGTCTAAGAACTCACCAAACATATGTAATATGTTATAATAGACCGGTTCCATGGTTGTCGGGACGGTCGGGAGCTCTAAAGAACAAACGAACTATAAATGGGTTAAATAAGGAATTAAATACCAAAATAAATAGAAAAATTTTGGTATATTGCCAAGAGTCGGGTTAGACTCGTTGAAACTCCGCGGGAATCACGTATATGATAAAATATATTATTTCCAGGTGTTTGGAACAATCGGGATCGAAAGGGGTGGCTCGGGAACGCGAAACGACCCTTAACGGGTCAAAAATAATGATTTTGCTGCAGGGTCTACCGTAGCTTACGGTTAGACCGTAACTTACGGTAGGTCCCTGGGTGAACTGAAGCTACCGTAAGCCAGTGTAGCACCACCGTAACATATACTGAAGCTACCGTAACTTACGGTGGTACCGTAAGTTACGGTAGGGACCAGTTCCCAGATTTTGTCGATTATCGTTTTAACGCGTTCCGAGTCCGTTTAAACCCCCGTAAAGACCCGAAATGAATGTTAGAATGTACTTACTTAGTTCCTATGAACTAATGGATGTCTAAACGTGTGTTTTCAGGTGTTACGGGACCGGAAGGCTAAAGTGATCGACAGGGCATACAAGGATCGAACGGGACTTGCATACGCGTTTCTTTTGTAGAATTAACGCGTTAACATTATTTTGAAACTCCTTATCACGTGTTTATGTAAATGGATTGTTAAACTTCATTTTTAAGTGTCGGTTGACACGAAACACATATTTTGGGAGTTAAATGTTAATGAAATTTTCTGGGTCGAAATTCCGCATGTTTATTTTAACTTAAACGGACTCTTTGGGGGTCCGGGTGTTACAAGTTGGTATCAGAGCCAACGGTTTGAGAGATTCAAGTGCGTCGCGAACACTTGGACTCAAACTTTTGAGCTCTAGATATGAGAAATGCAAACGTTCGATCCAAGAAGCCGATCACCGAGCCTAAAGGTACAAGGTTAGTGTGCCGTTTATAAACGTAACAAGCTTGACACATGTATGATATATGTATGATATGTACCATATGAATTGATCGAACCTAGCTTCTTGACTTAAGTTTGGAATAAAGGAACTAAGAAGGCATCCGTGTGGTGAGCTTGTTGCTAGGCCTGGCCAGTCTAACAACAATCAAAGGCACGCGAATGGATTCTTAGGGATGTTGTTTTAAACTTAAGGATGGAAATGGGTATTGTGTGAATAGGGTTAGGCCCTAGTGATATTAGAATCATAAGCATCGGTGTATATGCTATAGATTACGTACATGGTACTAACGTAAAGTTTAATCGTCACAGTCTTAGGTCATGGCTGGTAACGATCACGTGATCAATATAGAGAATCACGAGACCCATCCCGATGATGCAACACGGGAAATGGTCAAGGAGGAAGTTGGCAAGGCTTTTGAGGCTTTATTGCCGGGCTACATCAAGGATGTACGCAAAGATCTACGGGATCTCATTCAACAAGAGTTTGTGGCTCTGAAGGCTGACAAAGAAACCGGAAGGCCAACAAAGAAAGTGACCTATAAGGAGTTTGTTGCATGCAACCCTACAACGTTCAAGGGTGAGGTCGATCCACTACTTAGTCAAAGGTGGATCAAAGATATGGAAAGTGCCTTTGAAACCTCACACTATGAAGAATCTGATGAAGTGAGGTTTGCTGCAAGCCAACTCCGGGAACGAGCTAAAGACTGGTGGGAATTGCAACGGGATGAGAAGGGGCGGGAAGGTATCAAAAGTATGACTTGGGAAGAATTTAAGAAGTTGTTCACAAAGCGGTTTTGCCCACAAGCCGCTGTCAACAGAATAGCAGAAGAATTCCTACAGTTACGACAAAAAGATGAAAGTATTGATACCATCACGGCCATCTTCTACGACAAAGCCAAGTTTTGCCCACAGTTGCTCCAGGATGAAAGGATGTGGATTAACCACTACTATGGCATGTTGAGTGCCAAGTATCGAGAGTTTCTTACACCGTCCAAATGTGAAACTCTAGCAGAGCTTATCGATTGTGCTAGGGATCGAGAAGCGGAATTGAAAAGGCAAGTTGATCGTGGGGAGAAGCGTGCGGCTGAAACGGAGACGGGTTCGTCTAAGAAAGCCAAGATTTCATCTTCATCAAACAAGTCTGGGAACGACAAAGACTCCAAACATTGCAAGATTTGTAAAAAGAAGCATGGGGGAGTTTGTAGATACGAATCTAAAAATTGCTTCAAGTGTGGAAAGTCGAGTCATTCGACATCTCAATGCACAAGCCCGCTAAGTGTGTGCTACAACTGTTACAAACCGGGCCACAAAAAGAGCGAATGTCCGGAACTAAAGAAGGATGGTACAAGTCAATCCTCGGTTGCTCAAGGTTCGGGGAAAAAGGGTGATGGAGGAAAAGCTAAGGCGAGAACTTTCTTGATTACGGCTGAAGAAGCCAAATCTATAGCCGACGTTGTGACGGGTACCTTTCTCATCAACTCACTACCTGCTTATGTGCTATTTGACTCGGGTGCTAATAGATCGTTTGTTTCGGTTAAATTTGCGAGTCATTTTTCCATGGTGTTAGACAACTTACCTAGTCCTTTAGAGATTGAGGTAGCGGATTCAAAAACGTTCTTAGTGTTCAACGTTTATCGAAATTGCATACTTACCATCGAAGGTGAGGATTATTCGGTCGACTTAATACCCATGACACTCGGGGAGTTTGATGTAGTAATCGGTATGGATTGGCTTTCCATGTACCACGCCAATATAGTTTGCAATCGCAAGTGCATCCAATTGATATCTCCGAGTGGTTATGAGGTAATAATCCAAGGTGCAAAACGTGGTGGCGTAGCTTTATGTTCTTTGGTCAAAGCAATGAAATACATGAGCCATGGAGGACAATCGTTCTTAGCCTATGTAATAGACACGGAAACGAAAGTTCAAGTGTTGGAAGATATTCCGGTTGTTCGGGATTTTCCGGATGTCTTTCCGGAGGATTTGCCGGGAGTCCCACCGGAACGGGAGGTCGAGTTTCGAATCGACCTAACCCCGGGAGCTAAACCCATTGCAAAGGCTCCCTATCGTTTGGCGCCATCGGAGCTCCAAGAGTTAATGACACAATTGCAAGATCTTTTAGACAAGGGGTTCATACGTCCGAGTACTTCGCCATGGGGAGCACCGGTTCTTTTCGTGAAAAAGAAGGATGGAAGTCTTCGGATGTGTATCGACTATAGAGAGTTGAACCAGGTGACGGTTAAGAACCGTTACCCATTGCCTAGGATTGATGACCTATTCGATCAGTTGCAAGGTGCATCGTGGTTTTCGAAAATCGACTTACGGTCGGGTTATCATCAGTTGAAGGTAAGGGAAGAAGACATCCCCAAGACGGCATTTCGTACTAGATACGGGCATTATGAGTTCCTTGTGATGTCTTTCGGGTTGACAAACGCCCCGGCGGCATTCATGGATTTGATGAATAGGGTGTGCCGACCCATGTTAGACCGATCTGTCATTGTATTCATAGATGATATCCTTATTTATTCTAAAAATGAAGGTGATCATGCTTGTCACTTGCGTGAAGTTCTCGAAACGCTTCGTCGGGAGAAATTGTTCGCAAAATTCTCCAAGTGTGCCTTTTGGTTGCGAGAGGTACAATTCTTGGGTCATGTGGTAAACTCGGAGGGTATACACGTAGACCCCACAAAGATTCACGCGGTGACCAAATGGAGTCCACCCAAGACTCCCACGGAGATTAGAAGCTTTCTTGGGTTAGCCGGATATTATCGGAGATTCATTCAAGACTTTGCTAAGATTGCTTCTCCTTTAACCAAGCTTACCAAGAAAGAGGTGAAGTTCCTATGGGGTGAAGAGCAAGAGAAAGCCTTTCAAGAGTTAAAGTCGAAATTGACTCAAGCTCCGGTTTTGTCTTTACCCGAGGGAACCGACGATTTTGTGGTATACTCGGATGCTTCCTACTCCGGTTTGGGTTGTGTTCTAATGCAAAGGGGCAAGGTGATTGCTTATGCCTCGAGACAACTGAAAGTGCATGAAAGGAACTACCCAACCCATGATCTTGAACTAGCCGCGGTGGTGTTCGCGTTAAAGATTTGGAGGCATTATCTATATGGTGTAAAGTGTACGATTTACACGGACCATAAGAGTTTAAAGTACTTCTTTACGCAAAAGGAGTTAAACATGAGACAAAGGCGGTGGATGGAATTGCTAAAGGATTATGATTGTGAAATCCTATATCATCCGGGAAAGGCCAATGTCGTGGCTGACGCCTTGAGTCGAAAGGAGGATCATACTCCTATCAAAATAACCGCAATGAAGATAACCGTTATATCCGAAGTGGTTGAACGAATCAAGGAAGCACAAACTGAAGCGCTAAAGGAAGAAAATTTGAAGAAAAATCGAATCAAAGGTCAAACTCAAAACTTGGAAGATGATAGTCAGGGATTGAAAACAAGATGGGGTCGGGTTTGGATACCACCTACTTGTACCTTGAAGAATGATCTATTGGATGAAGCCCATAAATCCAAGTATTCAATTCACCCGGGAGCGACTAAGATGTATAGAGACCTTCGGGTTAACTATTGGTGGCCGGGCATGAAACGCGATATTGTCAAATACGTGGAAAGATGCTTAACTTGTTTGCAAGTGAAGGCGGAACATCAAAAACCTCATGGTGAATTGCAACCGTTGGATATTCCGGAATGGAAATGGGAAAAGTTAACAATGGATTTGATTACTAAACTTCCAAGAACGAAGAAGGGGTACGATGCGATATGGGTTGTTGTCGATCGATTGACCAAGAGTGCTCATTTCCTTCCTATTCGTGAGACTTACAATTCGGAGAAAATGGCGGAGGTTTACGTGAATGAAATAGTGTCACGACACGGGGTGCCCGTGTCGATTGTGTCCGATAGAGACACACGGTTTACTTCCAAGTTTTGGAGGAAATTTCAAGCGAATATGGGGACAAAGCTATTGCTAAGCACGTCATACCATCCCCAAACCGACGGACAAAGTGAAAGAACCATTCAAACATTAGAAGATATGCTACGAGCGTGTGTTCTTGACTTTGGGGGTAGTTGGGATGAGTATTTGCCTTTGGCGGAATTTTCTTACAATAATAGCTACCACTCCACCATCGAGATGCCTCCGTATGAAGCTTTATATGGAAGAAAATACCGAACTCCCATTTGTTGGGGAGAAATTGGTCTGCGGGAACTCGCGAGCCACGATACGATAATGAATACGGATGAAAAGATTAAGCAAATCCGTGCTCGCATGAAGGCGGCGCAAGACCGTCAGAAAGCTTACGCGGATAAGCGTAGACGACCCATCGAGTTTGAGGTGGGCGATTTGGTTTTGTTAAAGGTTTCCCCATGGAAGGGTATTATACGATTCCGGAAGCGGGGAAAGTTGAGTCCGAGGTTTATCGGGCCATTTAAAATCATCGCACGTGTGGGTAAAGTTGCTTATCGGTTGGAATTGCCGGAAGAGCTTCAAGGAATTCACAACACGTTCCATGTATCTTACTTGAGGAAGTGTTTGGCTGACGAGTCGGCCTATGTCCCATACGAGGATTTGGAAGTTGATGACAGATTGAACTATGTCGAGAAGCCGGTGGCTATCTTGGATAGAAAGGTCAAGCAACTGAGAAACAAGACACTCAATCAGGTGAAGGTGCAATGGAAGAATCGTAAGGGATCCGATGCCACTTGGGAATCGGAAGATGAAATGAGGAAGTTTTATCCTCATCTATTTGATTAGTATGTAAAGTTTCGGGGACGAAACTCTCTTTAGAGGGAGAGACTTGTAACGACCCGAATTTCGTATTATGTAATTAAAATACAATTAATGTATCATGTGTTAAAACCTAATATTGTAAAACATGTTAAAGGTTAAATATTTAAGACTTAACTAGAAAATTTGCTAGTTAGTTAATAGTGGTGGAAAAATAAAAAATGATACTAGAGGGGTGGATCTTGCCAATTGATGAAACCTAAACATGAATATGTATGGCTTGCCATACATTTGGTGAGCATTGTCTGCTCATTCACGTATACACACAAGAGAAGAGGAGAAGAAGAATTTTGGTCATCTCATTGCTCAAATTGTTGGTGATTCAAGTGCAAGATCCGAAATTGAACCCTAGAAATCATTCTTCATCTTATCAAGAGCTACAAGTAAGTGTTATTTGATGTTCTTGAGGTGGTAAAAATCGTCACCCACATGGTGGGTGTAGAAATTGGTGGTTTAAACATGAAACCCTAGTGTTATAGTGCTAGATGATCATGTGCATGTGTGTATTATGGTAACTAGATGTGTAATTGCTCCTTAATTGAAGATTTACATGAACCATGGAAATGGGTTTAGTTACTAGAAGGTTAAACTAAGGATTCTTCATGTAAACTAGTTGCTAGTTGTAGAATCCATGTTCATTCTTGTAGAAATGTGATTATGTGCATAACATTTGGTTGAAATTGATGAATAACATGTGTGTTATGTGATTTAGGTGTAAAATTAGCTTGATGATGTTTAAAAGCTAGTAAATAACCAATATGTTAAGTTATGCACATAAGGTGTTTGATTAAATGCCCAAATTAGATGAAAAACATGAATGAACTACTTAATTGCAAGAAATGTGCAATGTGAAAGCCTAGATTGTAGGTTAAATGTGATAAATGGTCAAATAGACCATATGTGTGATTAAATGAATGTTATGTGTTGAATGGGTCCTTAAAATGGTAATAGGAAGTGGTGTGGCAAGCGGATCCAAGGGAACCGGCAAGGAACACGTTTGATTGACCACTTAAACCTTCCGGACTCAAGGTAAGACATTCTTTAAATTGAGCATAACAAGGTAAAGGCATGAGTCACAATGTGTGTGACCATGTGCTCATAAGCTCAAACAAAAATGAAAACCACGTTTAAAAAAAAAGAGATAAACAGTTGACTTGCACCGTATGTGAGCTTCTATGACAAATGATTCACGACGTGCGTGAACATAAAGGAAAATAACACTTTAGTGTTATACCACATGGTTGTGGAACAGAACGAGTCATGACGTGCGTGACCGTCCCATGGAAATGGGAAGAAGGACAAACCCGGATTAAAGTGATTCACATCGTGTGTGAACACTAGGGTAAAGGGTTATCCCTATGATTTGCAACGTGTGTGGACGTTGGGTAACGCCAAGGAAAGCGGTCGTTCGTGAAAGAATGGCAAACCGCTCATTAAAATGGGATTTGACCCTATAAGGGGCAAATTCGGTATAAAAAGGAAAATTGCGTTATGATAAGCAAATGGGATGGGTTGGGTCTAAGAACTCACCAAACATATGTAATATGTTATAATAGACCGGTTCCATGGTTGTCGGGACGGTCGGGAGCTCTAAAGAACAAACGAACTATAAATGGGTTAAATAAGGAATTAAATACCAAAATAAATAGAAAAAATTGGTATATTGCCAAGAGTCGGGTTAGACTCGTTGAAACTCCGTGGGAATCACGTATATGATAAAATATGTTATTTCCAGGTGTTTGGAACAATCGGGATCGAAAGGGGTGGCTCGGGAACGCGAAACGACCCTTAACGGGTCAAAAATAATGATTTTGCTGCAGGGTCTACCGTAGCTTACGGTTAGACCGTAACTTACGGTAGGTCCCTGGGTGAACTGAAGCTACCGTAAGCCAGTGTAGCACCACCGTAACATATACTGAAGCTACCGTAACTTACGGTGGTACCGTAAGTTACGGTAGGGACCAGTTCCCAGATTTTGTCGATTATCGTTTTAACGCGTTCCGAGTCCGTTTAAACCCCCGTAAAGACCCGAAATGAATGTTAGAATGTACTTACTTAGTTCCTATGAACTAATGGATGTCTAAACGTGTGTTTTCAGGTGTTACGGGACCGGAAGGCTAAAGTGATCGATAGGGCATACAAGGATCGAACGGGACTTGCATACGCGTTTCTTTTGTAGAATTAACGCGTTAACATTATTTTGAAACTCCTTATCACGTGTTTATGTAAATGGATTGTTAAACTTCATTTTTGAGTGTCGGTTGACACGAAACACATATTTTGGGAGTTAAATGTTAATGAAATTTTCTGGGTCCAAATTCCGCATGTTTATTTTAACTTAAACGGACTCTTTGGGGGTCCGAGTGTTACATCTGCACAATTTGCTCGAATCTCAAAACATCAACAATGGACGGTACCAAATCTGACCAAGCTTTAGTGGAGGCTAATGAGATGAAAGAGGTTAAGTCCTTACAGGTGCATGAAAAGCCGGTGGAACTCAAGCAGGACCACCTCTCTTTGGAACCCAATTCCTATAACGAGAAGGATAGTGAAGAGGTAAGGTTTGGTGGCTGTTTTACCTTTGTGTGTGACTATATTTCATTTTCTCCTGTTGTGTTGTTCAATCACAGGTTCATAAGGCCCATAGAAAGCAAAAAGGAAGCACGCTCTAGAAAACTGGAAATGGGATGAGGTGCAAGAGATTGAGAGTGGCCAAGATGAACCGTCTCATGGCTGTGGATGGATCAGTGATAGATGATTCGGATGATGCTTTGGTGGACAGCGCAAACTCTGTTGCACCTAACAGGAACAAGACTAAGATCCCACGTATCATCATAAGATGCCAAGATCGAATTGTTCGTCTTTGAGTGGTAGTGAGGTTCGTCTTGTGTTGCCCACTTTCTCATGTTTCTATGTAGTTTCTGCATGTTGTTTATTTCCTTAGCATTTTGAACTTTGTAATATGGCAGTTAGACTTATGGTATTTATCTTTGTTCCTTTGGTTATGTTTATATATATTTAATATTTTCAGCTTACTAATGTGGTGGTGGATAAAGTACTTTTTGTGTATCGTGTATCACATTACTTTGTATTTTATTGCAATGTTAATTCAAAGACTACTTTTTGTTTCATTGTATTGTCAACTCAAAGTACTTTTCATTGCCATGTCAACTCAAAGCTTACTAATGTGGTGATGGATAAAATAGATAAAATAATTTTCAGACTATTTTGTGTCAATTCAAAGATTTGTAATGTCAACTCAACCACCATGTTGTCAAACTACTTTTTTGTGTATCACTCTAGATTCATTATTTAATTTTATATTTAGTTATTTATGTTTTTATGTTCCTTTCTAATTTTATATTTAGTTATTTTGTTTCTCATTTCCTCTATTTTGTCTGATGCATAATTCCAATCAATTATTATAATATAACATTTTCAAAATTTTTTGTAAATCAATTAATAATTATTCAATAAACGTTATACTACGACCCTCCAATTGAAAGCTTTCGGTTCGTCCACTATATATCAATCTTTCATAGTTTCTAAATAAAAATAAAAAATAAGTTAACATATTTTTAAAATAATATAACTATCTTGATACTTTTTATACAATATTCTTTATTTTAACATTAATTATTAATATAAAAATATATTTTTTAAGCAAGCGTGAATTCTCAAAACGTGTTTTTAATTATTTTGTAGTCTTTAAATATTTAAATAACCTTTGATCATTTTTGTAACTTTTAAATAGTTTATAAAATTTATTGCTGTTTTTAAAGGTGGTTAGTTATTTAATAATGAAATGTAAAAAGACAAAAGTTTTAAAGGGTTGATAGTAAATAAAAAAAGATGAAGGGTATACATGAAACAATATACAAGGAACCGAGTTGTTAGCTTATGTGTCCCACTTTCTCTGTTTGTTTTGTATTTCAAAAGTAGTGGGTGGTTATGTTTATATATATTTAATATTTTAATTTTGTAATGTGGTAGTGAATAAACTACTTTTCATGTATTAATATTTTATTTTACTTTTTGCGGAGGGTTGTGTATATAGTATTTTTAAGTTTGTGGTTCTTCCATACGAGACACTTTATCGACCAATTCATCAGGATATCTATGTTCGCTTTACACGAGCAACAATAGTTCATGAATCCCAAATGAAGCCGTCTTTGTTCACATGCTATGTTTTGAACCTACCCCATTTAATGGGGTTTGTCATCGTCTGAATAATGACAAGTACCTAACAGGTTATGTTTGCTTTTTTACCATTGTTTTGCATTTTTTTTTCAATTATCTAACATCAAGGTAAATGCAGATGTTATTGGTATTCTTCGTGTGTGGGGTTGTGTTTCCAATCAATCTCGAGTGGTTCAATCAGTTGATTGTGATGTCGAGTCATTGTTATCGCCGATGAACGGTATACCTTTTTTACAATTATAGCAAACCGTTGAATTTCAACATTTATTAAATTTATTTTGTTACTTATGACAACCACATGCAGTGGCTCAGAGCTTAGTTTGTCATTATGGGGAAAGTTGGCACGACATGTTGATGACGATGACATTCGAACTAATGGAAGCCATAACATAATTGTCCTAGTGACATCGTGTAAAGTTCAATTGTTTAATGGTCTCATCTTTCTCCATAGATTCGTTTGTTTTCGTTGTCTTAATGACATGTAGAGTTTAAGTTTTTTTTTTCAAAATCAGGTGCCCCGCGTTTGGTGTCAACTGTGGGATCCCATCTGTATCTAAATCCCCTGTTGCCCTTGGTTGATACTTTCAAGAATGTGTACGTCATTATATATTTAGTCGATTTGTTTATCCTGTAATAATGATCCTACTTATTTATGCTGCTAACATAATATATTTTTTAGAGAATACCGGCCTGTTACATTCAAATCACCTGAACATTGTAATGAGAATTTTTTCGTTACACAAATCTCTGAGTTATACAATAAATTGCAAGATGGGATTGCTCCGGTACGTAGTATTTTTATATAATAATTAAAGTTCATATCTTTTGTCATTGTAAATATTTTTCGTTTTTTGTAGGGAGCAATGTTCAACATCAATTCACTAATAATTGGTGTTGATTTATCAGATGATTGGAAATATATAAAGTGCAACACTTGTCGTAAGAAGACGATATTGATTGGAAATCACTACTTTTGTTCATCCTGTAAAAAAATGTTATCAATCCATGTCAAGCGTAAGTGACAGTAATTTTTCTCCACCACTTTATGTTTTCTTCATTAATAATTCCTTAATATAGGTACAAATTGGTAATTCATGTAATTGACAACGGAGAGGAAATGACATGTGTCTTATTTGACGATGCTGCGTACCCTCTTCTTGGCATCACAGCCTCGGATTTGCTTATGAAGAGTTATACTGAGATACAGACGTACTTATAAGCATGCAATGTGTACTTCATACACGACTTAGACATAATCATCCACACACACATAAGTGTATATATATATATACACCCAAATCTTTTACGTGTCTCAATTTATGTCTTTGTTAGTATAAATATGTGTGTCTTTATCTATATTTGTGTATATTTGCATTCTTACATTAACTCATTTTTGTCTAGGGTGTTGATAACCGTACTGGATGCCTGATTTTTTCATTGATAATTTATTTGCTCGAAGGGTCATTCTTCGAGTGAAAATTGATAAATTTAACTTGGCACCTGATTATGTTCGACGCTTCACTGTTTCTAAATATCTCGGTGAAGATGTTAACTTACTTAATAATGAAACCCTGGAGTCAATTGTTGGGACGATCAATAGTGCTCCAACACCCAGCATTCTTCATACCAAGGAGGTGGATGAAGGCGTTGAATTCTTTTCTAGGATTACAAGCGATGAATGGGATATGGTTGATGAGGCATTATTGGGACCACGCATTTCATCATTCACATCTACATCATCAACCTTATCTGTATCTTTTGTTATAAGAGTTTCTTGTGCTACTAAGTTGTTGAACTTCATTTCATTTTTATTCTTTCATTATGTATTTAGGCGGTTCTTGATAATGATGATAAGGGAGTATTCGCGAAGGCTGTTTCGGATAGATCTATTATTGATACGTGCAAATCTTCTCCATTGGCTATGGTTGATCGCCCTACTAAACAGTATGAAAAGTCGTAATATTCGAGACCGAGGAGGAACATAAAGAAGGCTAGGCGCTTAGAGTACTAAACTTATTGCATGTATGTTTTGATAGCTCTAAAAAAATTATTCTTTATGTTATATATTTTTTTAATTTCTTCAAACATATTAATGATCTTGCATATTGTCTTTTTTTTCTTCTATTATATGATGCAGGTTTGGCGAAAGCATGTGGTTTGGGTTTTTTTTATGTTTGATTTGTCATGAACTTTTTTAATTTGTATGTCACAAACTTAATGTTATCTTTTCTTGACCATAAATTTATGGATGTTTCTGTTTTATTTTTTCTTATGATCCTTAAGTAGATTTACAAAGGATGTTTCAGATACATCTATTGTTGATACAACCAAACCTTCTACTCTGGCTGATGTTGATTGTCCTGCTAAATATCATGAAAAGTTGCAATATTTAAGATCGTGAATGATCAAAAAGAGGCCTAAGCGCTTGGAGTACTAAAGTTATTGCATGTATGTTTGATGACTCCAAAAAAGTATACTATATGTTATATGTTTATTTAATTTATTCAATTATATTCATGATCTTCATTAATACTTTTTTTCCTTCTGTTATAGGATGTAGATTTGGTGGAAGCACGTTCTTTTGCTGTTTATCTAAGTAGAATTTGTTATAGACCTTTTTAGATTGAATATCACAATGTTGGTGTTATCTTTTCTAGACCATAACTTTGTTGGCGTTGTTGAGAATTTTATTTGGGATCTTGATGAATCATTTTGTCTTTATATGATCTATTTATTTGGATGCGTGTTTTTCAAACTAATATTAATCTTAAAATCATATGACATATACTCAAATATAAAAGACTTTTTGGTGTGTTCTAAATTGTCTTTATACTAACACGTTAATAGTGTTATTATTTATAATTTAAGAAGACATAGTTATTAGATTACGACATGAAAGCTCCCGGCCACCGGACGGGTATAAAACTAGTTATTTAAGAAGAGAGAAAGGCGGACAAATTTTGGTGAGAATGATTGTGATGCTGACACGTGGCATCTCAAGCTACTCTTTATTAGAGTAAGAAGATTTGTGAGACAATTATAGCACATTTGTATGTGATTACCAACTTTTTTTATTCCTCCAAAACAAAGCACAAAAATGCCTTTATCTAAACACTAATAATCACATTAAAATAGTTGGTCAATGCTAAATGTCACATTAAAATAGTTGGTCAATGTACAAATCTTGCTAAAATAAAGTAGATGGTGTTTCATATACACAAAATTTTATCATTTGGACGAAGACGGGACTCGCGAACACTCATGGCGTAGGACTACAAAAGATAATACTTTAGATTTATGTGTGGTTTTCTATTTGTTATCTTCTAGGTGAAAGATTTAGGACTAAAAAGTTGGGAGATTGAAGTTTTTATTTGTTATGTGATTGTTAAACTATTATATCATTCTCTGATGGGTAAGTTTTATGTTGAAGGAAGAACTCAAATATCTAACTTTATTAATAACATCATCATGACCGTAATACAATATCATTTGATTGTGGATGCTTTGAAACAATATTAACTACCGGTAATATTTCTTATCAAATATAATGTCACATCAAGAAACTCAAAATTTTGTGCCACCATTTGGCTTCATGTTGCACACCATCAAGACTATTTATCTTTATGCAAGGGTGCTTACATCTAAACAAACACCACCCTTTACTATCCACACATCATTTATGTTATGTGACCCATATAGTGTTTTTTTGGTCTATTTGAGTGTTTTCTCGTGATACAGGCTTTGCGTATGGAGTAATAAATGACATAATAGCGACTGATGTGATGATATTCACCGTTGCGGGAAGCTATTGTCCTTTTTTGCTTTCTATACGAATCGTATAGATGATGGGTGGTGTATTTATCAATGTTCTCAGAACCGGATCGGACGTCGAACCGGACGGCTTACTGGTTTGGTGGTCGGACCGGTCGGACCGGATGGACCGGATTTAACTATATTTTAATTATATTTATATATGTAATTAAATATAAGTAATTTATATATGATTTATACATATATTTTATAGTTATATATAAAACTTAACTATATTGTATATACAAAGTACTAATTTATGGTTTAACACCCCGTTTTTACCCACTAAAATCAAAAAAAAAAAAAAAAAAAAATTCAAAATCCGGTCGGACCCGAACCGGTTGGCCGGTCCAACCGCCGACTCGGTTCGAACCGGCCGGTTCAACGCTCCAAAAACGAACCACCCTCGACCGGACCGGACAGGCCTCCGAATCCCGGTCGAACCGGTCGGACCGGCCGGTCCGATCCGGTCCTAACAACATTGGTATTTATAGTAGGTCGTTCATACCTAGTGCAAGCTCAAGGATCGATACTAAATGTAACCTTACGTATTTTTGTTATTTAAAAAGGTTAACATTGTTAAATTTTTAAAGGACCATTTATGCCATTTTGGGACTTTATGGACTGGTTATGCATGATAATTAATTTGATGGTTAACAAATGAATAACGTGTGTTGCAATGTTGTTTAATATTATAAAACTTAAAGTGAATTTTTAATCCTAAAAACAATTATTAATATTATTATAACAATAATAATAATTATAATAATATTAATAGTAATAATGTTAATGATAATAATATTATTATTAATGATAATCTAAGTTATTAAACTTTAAACTTGTAATTAAGGGGTATTTACATGAAATAATAACAATTGTAAACTTCAGGGGCTAAGTTGTAATTTAACTAAAACTAAAAACACAACTTTAAATCTCTGTTGTAACTTTTAAAACCACAGGGACCATTTGTGTAATTTGGGTTAAAACCCAAATTTCCCCCCTTTAACCCCGCATTTCCGGCGAGAGGAGTCCGGCGACTCCGGCCGAACGCCGGCGAGGCCTAACGGCCGATTTTCATGTCTTTCTCTACTCTTTAAACGACACTGATCGATTCATGAATCAGTTTCGAACTCAGTAATGGCCTTTAATTGACATTAAACAACCGTTTCGAACATTAACAAGTCGAATAACCGTCGACTTAAATTTCCGAGCCGTTCGAATGTCTAAGACTAATAATAATCGAATTAACTCAACCTCATTGAACGTTTATCTAATACCAAATCATTACAACTCTCAATTCCACCTGAAACACACGAAATCTTTGAATTCTATCACCATTACCATCGCGAGTCTGCAACTTACTCGAACTCCAACATAGGCACATTCTAATCCTAAATCTACAGAGGGCTTTTGATCATCATCATCATTAGGAGCTTCTGGTGCAACGAATTTGTGTTTAACCGTCTATATCTCGTGAACTCAAGATACCTCAATCGCGACTTGTTCTTCACTGTTCTTGACGTTTTTAAACTCCAAATCAGGTAATTAAAGAGATCATCTACTTCGTTTAATCATGGTGAACAAAAGCCCTATGGTTGATTTCATTAACAACATCAAATCGGGGTTCAATTTGATACAAATTGAATCTAGGGTTCATAAGGTTTGGGGACTTTCATTAAACGGGTTTAAGATGAATGGAAACCAATACAAACCGCGGCTGAGGCCTTGGTCTACTGGTTTCCCACTTGCATTCAAACAGTGAGGTCCCGGGTTCAAACCCGGGCTCCCTCACCTATTTCTATTTAGGTTTTTTTTAGCCTTTAAAAAAAAATTGTAAAAAAAAAATCAGATTAAATATAAAATTTCTTTTATAAAATTCCAATATTTTTTAAAATCACCTAATTATTTTTCTGGAATTTATCTTAACATTATTTATTTATTTATTTATTTATTTTATTATTATCTTTTAAAACAAATTATATAATTAGTTTAATTTCTTACAACATAGATTTCAAATATGATTTATCTTATTCAATCATTATATGTTCAATAATGTATTTAAGTTATTCTCTTGTTTTTTTTTAGCTCAATAATTATTATTTGTTTCAAATATTATAAAATGGTTATTTAATATCTTTACATCTTATCAAATCATTATTTGTTTAAATAACAAGTATATTATTGACTAAATATGGATTTTTATTGAGACTTTATTACAAATGGTATTATACAAAATGGACTTTATATAATAATTTGAGAGATTATTATTATATTAATGAACTCTATATTTAAAGATTAATATTGATGATTATAGAAATTATATAATGTTACAAATTATTTACAAATATTACTTCTTATAAAATATACTTTAACAAATGATTTAGATTAATATTGTTGCTATTAATCTATATATTATCCTAATTATTAATAAATAATTATAAAGATTTATTTACACATTAGATTATATCAATATTTATACTTGAAGGCACTTCTAAAATATTTAAATCTAATGGATCAAAATCTAAATAATTATTTGTAAACTTATTACTTATCAAAACCCCATAATTCTATCTAAAATCTAATACTTGTTTGAACGTTAATCTTATTATTAACCTTAAACTTATAATATATATTTAGGTGCCTTGTAATGGACTACTTTGGATAATCTTTTATATCATCTTGTAATGCTTATTTCCATGTGAGTATTTCCATACCTCTTTTTTTATTTTCACACTTTGGGGTGAAACATGTTAACTTATATCATTGCACTTGTGAACTTATTCGAGATTTGTAAACTTTATGGCAATTTACTTAAAGTTGTGGTTAGTTGAACTTTTGTGGTTACCATGTTATGGCGTTATATGTACAATCATTAACTATTGCTAGCCCAGCGAAGTCATAGATCTATGGGTAAGACAAGCCTGCTTGGTTGATCCAAGTACACTTAGCTGATCGTATATACTTTTAACGTTAATAGAATATTAACGTCGTTTGATACTTGTAAACCATTGTCGAGGTTTGATTGTTGCATTGTTCATAACATCCCTAATCACTTTATTCACTAACTTATAACTTGAATTGCCATCTTTTATATATACTTATGTATTGGAAACTATGGAATGCTCACCAACATTTTTATGTTGACCTTTTATTTTTAACATGTTTCAGGAATAACCCAAGTATGCGTTCTACTCTTTGAAGCTTATCTCACTTAGGACTGGACTTAGAGAAATAAACAATGATCTTGTTTCTTTCAACTTTGTATTCATGATGTATCTTTGTTTAAGCCTTTTACTTGTATTGTTACAATTGAATCTTATGATTAATATATTTGGAATTAATAATAGCGTTATGTGGCTGTGAACAATCGTAACTCTCACACCTCGACGTTTCCGCCGTCAAGGTTGGGGTGTGACAGATTGGTATCAGAGCCCATAACTATAGGGATTTAGGTTATTAGAAATGGTGACCTAGACTATAGCTTATGCATGAACCTCATAGAAAGATCACTATACTTTTGTGCTTACTTATTGTTTGCATGCTACATAATGCTATGCCTTTTATGCAACTTGATGCCTTAGCATAGGATTGCCTTATGTGTGCTTAAAACTTAGTTACTTGTCTCCCTAAACTTAACTTTGACTCTTTGACTCTCCCCGACAAATGAAACTTCCTAAACTTATTCTCGACGACGTGTGGAATCTACACTACCTATCGTGGGTTTAATTCCTTGGACTCTATGTCTAATCGTTGAAAATCTCATCAAGGTTTTGATTTCATGAACCTAAGAAATTGTGGGACCATAGACACCTGTATTCTGGATTTCCTGGCAAAAGGCCTTCGGGCTAAGGCAAGCATATCGTATAAATCTCATTGCGAGACCAGTTATGCTTACCTGGGGATTTCTGGGATGAGTGATAAACTATGGTCAACATACACAAGTCTCTAAGGCAAGTGGGTCAATTTACCTTGACGTGTCAACGATTCCAAATGGTAATGCGTTACTAAATGGAACCATCCTCTTTGTATCTTAAAAATCTTTGATCCCTTGAACTGGTTTCTTCTCATTCTTATCATACATAATGCTCCTGTGATATTGAACTCATCTTACCTTTCAACTCCTATGATTAAACATCGTTACACGTTAGGCGTTTCATGTAGCTATTTCTATACCTTGATCAACGTGTACATGACTCTTGTTATACCCAAAGATATTGGGAATCTAAACCGAATGATCTTTAAAACTTTAAATCGTTACTTATGGTTTTCAAATCTTCCTAAGGTTGTGTCCCATAACTAAAGACGTTCAATGTTGTAGGTGGAATTCCTACATCTCGGGATACTTTGCTAATTGAATGTTAATTTTGTTAACTCAAATATTATAAGTGGCCACTCACCTCAATGATCGAATAAACTAATTATAACTTTGTTACCACTTATAAGTACGTGTGTCTTCAATAAGGTTATGGCTGACCTCATATCTTGAGAAGTCCATGTATTCCCTTCGATTATTAATCGAATGTTCACACCTCGTTGCGATGTCGAATTATTCTTGTCCTTGATTTTGTCTTCATGATTTAAACCATCCAAGATTTGAACACCATCATAACTAATCCTGTTACCTCGAACTTTGAGCTTAAATTTTATAAGCATGATTTTCCTTTTGGTTACATTGATGTAACTTGAAATTTTCTGAATTTCTAATTGATATTCCTTTTTTTTGTTGTTATGTCAAACTTCGTACCGTTTGCATCGTGGGGGATGCAAGAGTTTGTAAGTCAGCCTATGACTAAGAACATTCGCATCTTCTAAATGATTCTAACTCATCAAAACAGGGGTGATTCCCTTACTTTGATGGTTCCCTATTCGTTTCGATAAATGGTTTCCAATTGTGTGTTTTTTTTTTATAAAATTTAATCCTCTGGATTAGGGTAATTTTCTTATCTTGAGGATTGACTTCAATTATTCTCATTGAAATTTGTATTTCACGAATGACATGATCTCACCAAAATAGGATTGAAACCCGTACTTTGGTGACAATTGTCAATTTCCGATTGTTTTCTTGTTATTATGAAATTCAATCATCAAGATAGGCGTGAATTCTATACCTTGATGATAATTTCATTCTTATGTATTGTATTTTCTCAAATGAAACGACCTCATCAAAGTAGGAGTGAATTCTGGATTTTGATGAAGAAGTTCATCCTATTATATTTTGTTTTTGTAAAACTACATCGTTAAGATAGGGGAGACGTCCCTTACCTTAATGGTGAGTTACCTCGTCTTATTTCTGTGGATCCTCAACAATGAGTTAGGATCGAGCTTTTGATTAGAGGTCATACATTGGAAATACACCATCAAGTTAGGAGTGAAAACCACACCTTGATGACAATTCTCATTTCTTGATCTTCAACTTACCAAGGTTGTAATCAAGTGGCGAGAAGCATGTAGTAACTTGAAGGGTGAAACAATGTTAGTGTTTCGACCTATCAAGCCAAAGCATGATCTCCGAACTTGAAAAGAGACCGATCGTTTTAGGTTGATTTTGATTCCAAGCTTGGAGCATTTAAATTCTTAAATCTATTTCTTTTCCATTATCTTCATGTTTTGACTCGATCTAGCTACATCGAACCATTTATTCCTTACTTATCAACTTTCATTATGAGATATCATTAATACATGATTGCGTGATGGTAGCCTTCTTAAACAATCTTTCTGCTAAATAAAGACATTATCAACTTGTGATTATGTCTTTCTAGTCATACAAATGTTCTCGACTGTACTTATGGGTTTGAAGAATTACGTATGCAAATTACATTTGAAAATTTGTTACTTTGCAAAACATGTTTACAAATACCTTTCTTATTGTTTGTGTTACTTCTTGAATCACTTTGAACCCTTAACCTTGGAAATCCTTAAAACTCTATCTTGATTTCGATCAACGAGACTCGTTATTATCTACATTATGACGTTGAGGTTCATAAACCTTCGTAACTTGTAGTCATGGGTTTGGCATAAAGGAAAAGACGTAACTTGATATGTGTCCAAGTGTCTTACCTTCACATATGACAAGACCTAGCATTCGTGATCCTATGGATCTCCTGTTTAACTTTCTTTCAACTAAAATGCTTCTGATCTTAGAGGTCATGATGACAATTGGTGCATTATAAACCGATTGACTAAAATCTCATATTGACTCAGGTGAGATAATAGGTCGAGAAATTGACTTGCATCTATCTCAAATAAGTTGCATATCGTGGTATGTCGAGAAGACACCGATCGTTATTTTGGATGATCGATTCATTTTCTGCTTTTAATAATGTTCCTAATCATCGTTGGGAACTCATCCCAAAATCTTCGCATATCGTATTATCCCTAGTCCGATGGTTTGGTCAAAGGAGCAATACATATTCACAAAATATGCGTTAAGATCGTTTCGTATATATAGAGACGTTTGGGATTCTTAAATTTCGACGGTCAAACCTTTCATACAATTGTTGGCCGTTTATTGATTTCAAGACATCACTTTACTACGAAATTATATTCTAGAAGTTGTGGCATATAAGTCTAACATACCACGATAACTCGTCATCGCTTTCCAACGTTCATCTCAAAGCATCTCGTGTTTCACTGGAAGAGTTCAAATTGACATGCATTATGTCAAAAGACTTGTAAGATTCCATAAAATGAAACACCTCATTTGTAGTCGTACGTCAAACACTGTCCGTTATACACTTATCTTTCATTATAATTTCTTTGTTCATTTAAGTTCATTCTTAATTTCGGGACGAAATTGTTTTAAGTTGGGGAGACTGTAACCTTACGTATTTTTGTTATTTAAAAAGGTTAAAATTGTTAAATTTTTAAAGGACCATTTATGCCATTTTGGGACTTTATGGACTGGTTATGCATGATAATTAATTTGATGGTTAACAAATGAATAACGTGTGTTGCAATGTTGTTTAATATTATAAAACTTAAAGTGAATTTTTAATCCTAAAAACAATTATTAATATTATTATAACAATAATAATAATTATAATAATATTAATAGCAATAATGTTAATGATAATAATATTATTATTAATGATAATCTAAGTTATTAAACTTTAAACTTGTAATTAAGGGGTATTTACATGAAATAATAACAATTCTAAACTTCAGGGGCTAAGTTGTAATTTAACTAAAACTAAAAACACAACTTTAAATCTCTGTTGTAACTTTTAAAACCACAGGGACCATTTGTGTAATTTGGGTTAAAACCCAAATTTCCCCCCTTTAACCCCGCATTTCCGGCGAGAGGAGTCCGGCGACTCCGGCCGAACGCCGACGAGGCCTAACGGCCGATTTTCATGTCTTTCTCTACTCTTTAAACGACACTGATCGATTCATGAATCAGTTTCGAACTCAGTAATGGCCTTTAATTGACATTAAACAACCGTTTCGAACATTAACAAGTCGAATAACCGTCGACTTAAATTTCCGAGCCGTTCGAATGTCTAAGACTAATAATAATCGAATTAACTCAACCTCATTGAACGTTTATCTAATACCAAATCATTACAACTCTCAATTCCACCTGAAACACACGAAATCTTTGAATTCTATCACCATTACCATCGCGAGTCTGCAACTTACTCGAACTCCAACATAGGCACGTTCTAATCCTAAATCTACAGAGGGCTTTTGATCATCATCATCATTAGGAGCTTCTGGTGCAACGAATTTGTGTTTAACCGTCTATATCTCGTGAACTCAAGATACCTCAATCGCGACTTGTTCTTCACTGTTCTTGACGTTTTTAAACTCCAAATCAGGTAATTAAAGAGATCATCTACTTCGTTTAATCATGGTGAACAAAAGCCCTATGGTTGATTTCATTAACAACATCAAATCGGGGTTCAATTTGATACAAATTGAATCTAGGGTTCATAAGGTTTGGGGACTTTCATTAAACGGGTTTAAGATGAATGGAAACCAATACAAACCGCGGCTGAGGCCTTGGTCTACTGGTTTCCCACTTGCATTCAAACAGTGAGGTCCCGGGTTCAAACCCGGGCTCCCTCACCTATTTCTATTTAGGTTTTTTTTAGCCTTTAAAAAAAAATTGTAAAAAAAAAATCAGATTAAATATAAAATTTCTTTTATAAAATTCCAATATTTTCTAAAATCACCTAATTATTTTTCTGGAATTTATCTTAACATTATTTATTTATTTATTTATTTATTTTATTATTATCTTTTAAAACAAATTATATAATTAGTTTAATTTCTTACAACATAGATTTCAAATATGATTTATCTTATTCAATCATTATATGTTCAATAATGTATTTAAGTTATTCTCTTGTTTTTTTTAGCTCAATAATTATTATTTGTTTCAAATATTATAAAATGGTCATTTAATATCTTTACATCTTATCAAATCATTATTTGTTTAAATAACAAGTATATTATTGACTAAATATGGATTTTTATTGAGACTTTATTACAAATGGTATTATACAAAATGGACTTTATATAATAATTTGAGAGATTATTATTATATTAATGAACTCTATATTTAAAGATTAATATTGATGATTATAGAAATTATATAATGTTACAAATTATTTACAAATATTACTTCTTATAAAATATACTTTAACAAATGATTTAGATTAATATTGTTGCTATTAATCTATATATTATCCTAATTATTAATAAATAATTATAAAGATTTATTTACACATTAGATTATATCAATATTTATACTTGAAGGCACTTCTAAAATATTTAAATCTAATGGATCAAAATCTAAATAATTATTTGTAAACTTATTACTTATCAAAACCCCATAATTCTATCTAAAATCTAATACTTGTTTGAACGTTAATCTTATTATTAACCTTAAACTTATAATATATATTTAGGTGCCTTGTAATGGACTACTTTGGATAATCTTTTATATCATCTTGTAATGCTTATTTCCATGTGAGTATTTCCATACCCTTTTTTTTTTATTTTCACACTTTGGGGTGAAACATGTTAACTTATATCATTGCACTTGTGAACTTATTCGAGATTTGTAAACTTTATGGCAATTTACTTAAAGTTGTGGTTAGTTGAACTTTTGTGGTTACCATGTTATGGCGTTATATGTACAATCATTAACTATTGCTAGCCCAGCGAAGTCATAGATCTATGGGTAAGACAAGCCTGCTTGGTTGATCCAAGTACACTTAGCTGATCGTATATACTTTTAACGTTAATAGAATATTAACGTCGTTTGATACTTGTAAACCATTGTCGAGGTTTGATTGTTGCATTGTTCATAACATCCCTAATCACTTTATTCACTAACTTATAACTTGAATTGCCATCTTTTATATATACTTATGTATTGGAAACTATGGAATGCTCACCAACATTTTTATGTTGACCTTTTATTTTTAACATGTTTCAGGAATAACCCAAGTATGCGTTCTACTCTTTGAAGCTTATCTCACTTAGGACTGGACTTAGAGAAATAAACAATGATCTTGTTTCTTTCAACTTTGTATTCATGATGTATCTTTGTTTAAGCCTTTTACTTGTATTGTTACAATTGAATCTTATGATTAATATATTTGGAATTAATAATAGCGTTATGTGGCTGTGAACAATCGTAACTCTCACACCTCGACGTTTCCGCCGTCAAGGTTGGGGTGTGACACTAAAGAACCAAAGAACCACAAACAAGAACATTCATTAATAAGACGATTTGATACAAAGAACCATGACTTAAACTCAAGAACAAATAGGATTTGTCGTTGTGACAAAATCCTAATACAAAGACAAACTTAAAGTATAAAAGATAACAAGATGAAGATACGAGGGCCAGCTGACGATGAATATATCATCATGAAGAAGATGAAGGGCTAGAGAATGAGTTGAATGTTGATAGTTATCGATCTATTACACACCTTCCTCTCTGATGGATCTTGACTGTAGTGATGCCCTTATAAAAAAGATAGAAAAGATGAAGAGAAATAGGAACTAGTATATCGATTCTCTTGTTTAAATCCTCCTTATACTAATTGAAACCAAAATCCAGCAACAAAATGTTAAGCCCATGACTTGTCCATATGAACTTTTCTCCTAAGCACTTTCATTTGTTAGCCCAACTTTAAAAACCACAAAGCTCAACCAGCTTAACATCATGGTTATGAAAAAAAAAAACCCAACCATAATAAAAAAATAATACCATAGAAAACATTCACAATGAATTGAATTAGAGTATGTATTTTCAACATAAATACCTTAAGCAAAACTGCATTGGCATTAGGAATGGCTTGAAATATGTATCCACCAACATAAAGCGGTCCACTGTTCAAACTAGATCTAAAAACCGGATTACGTCATAGTAAATAATTCAAAACACATATAGCGAAAGATGTAAATGAAACTTCAAACAAAATGATTTTAACATTAAGATCAATAAGTTTAACACTAACCCCCATCTTATAAAAACAATTGAAGAAATGAAAATAAAAAACATAATATTAAATCTTGCAATCCGATCCGACTGTTGTTGCACAGGGTTATTGGTCCCTAGGGACCTATATGTTATTTAAAATTCGGCTTACATATCTTTAAAGCAAAACTATAGCGGGGGTCGGGGTAAGTCTGGGTTGTTTTAATTTATGTACTTAAATACTTAGTTTTTTTATTTTAAACGAGAGGTGTTTGGGTCATTTAATAATAGAAAATGGTTAAGGGGTTGTTTGACAGTCTTTTAATCAGTCTCTTAATGGTTCAGATGTCTGAATGATTCAGTACTTAATGATTCAGACTATTTGTTTCGGGAGCAAATGACTGAATAATTAAGACATTTGCATCTAAATGGTTAAGCATTATACTAATGCTGAATAGTTAAGAGGTCTAATGCTAAATGATTAAGAAATGTTATCTCAATTGGTTAGACATTTGCCTTTGAATAGTTAAGCGATATACTAGCTCTTAATGGTTCAGACCTCTTAATGGTTCAGCACTTAATGGTTCAGCACTTAATGGTTCAACACTTAATGGTTCAGACCCCTTAATAGTTCAGCACTTAATGGTTCAGACCCCTTATTGGTTCAACACTTAATCATTCAGGTATTGTCAAACAACCCCTAAATACTTTAACCAATATCTTTTGAATCTTCTTACTCTAATAAAAGAATAACTTGAGATGTCAAGTGTCAGCATCACAATCATCCTCACCAAAATTTTCTCGCCTCTCTCTCTCTTCTTAAATAATTACATTAATTAATAATAATACTATTTAGCATTCATTAATTAATAATAATACTATTTAGCATTCTTTACATTTAAAATTAAAAAAGATTTATTTATTAATGTTATTTCTAAATAAACAAATGTTTTATAAAATAATTAATTTTTCTAACGCATAAAACTTTTTTAAAAAATAAAATATTTTAAAATTGGTATTTTTGAAAATTCAATTAAAAAATAATTAAATTTGGGAGTTATAATAAGGAAATTTTAAAAATGACACGTTTATACGGTTTGTTTTATAACAAAAAGCTTATTTTTCTAGAAAAAAATTAGAAATAAAATTTTAAAAAATTGATATCACTGTTTTGTTAGTTATAGTCGGTCATATCATATATTAAAATATCATTTTATAAATAATAAATTTTATTATATTAATATTTTATTTATTCAACCCGTGTAATACACGGGTTTACTAAAACTAGTATATAATATATTGGTATATATTGGCAAATGGATATGGGTAATTGAGGACCAGTGGTGAATTTTGAACATTTGTATAGAAGGGGGGCCGAAAGTAAATTTTTCAAGAGAGTGAACTCTATTTATATAATAAATTATAAACTACTTAACCAAAAATCAACACTACAAATAAATAAGAGAGGGGATTAACCCCTGTTGGGGACTAGGGAGTATCCATATAACCTCATACAAGCCGCAAACTCATGAAAGTTTTCATATTTAAAATAGATAATGATAACAAATCGGTTCCGCTAATAGTTATGGCCTTCAGGTGTGGTCGCTCTTTGTTTCACAAAGAAACCAGAGTGAACAAGGATGCGCATAAGACGATAGATGGAATGAGTTCTCTCTTGCTTTATGGCGAGGGTTGCAACTAACTCGGGAAAGCAGCATTGATGAACCATGACGATTGATGATATCAGGTATTTGTAGCTGAACTGTACGTTTAAGTGACATGGAGCTTATAATTTTAAAAATGTGGTTCCGTATGTGAGCTTGAGAATGAAGTAACTCGTAGGACAGCTCACCATTTTGCGTCATCTGTTTATTATCTTGCAATGTATTGAGAGACAATCTCACATATTGTACGTGAACATACATTACCTTGTCAATATGTAGAAGAAAACATGAAGAGGTATGATTAAGTTTGAAATAATAATCTAGAAAAAGATCACTTATATATCGCAAATTAAGTAAGTACTAATGATGTTTCTAGATTCAAACCAGATGGTGAAGCAGATGTTTAAATAATTCACTGGTTAAATCAAATTTAAGAACTAAATAACATAATAAAAAATATAAATATTTAAAAAATATGTATACTAAAGATTTTGTGAAACTTCAAAACGTGACGATTTTGACACTCAATAAAGACAAACAAGTTTAATGTTAACCATCCCAAAAAACAACCGAAGGAATGCCAAAAATCAATAAATATATTATTAAATATTGCAATATGGGCTAACCATTACGACAGCTTCATGTCCATATGGTCCTAGGTTGTGACCTCATTGTTTTCCAATTACGTGTACTTGCTTGTTATCATACAAAATGGTAAGCAAAGGATCACGTTTAAATGAAATATGGACCCTGCGAATTATCACATTTGGAATCGAGAATCTTGTTTAAACCCGAGGTGTTTTATTATTAAAATCACACTAGAAAATTTTAAATCTAAACCGAACCAAGTTTGAATTTTGAATAATTGAATTGGTTTTCGAATAACCCAAATAATTGAATTCGATTTTTGAACGTATATACTTTGAATATGTCAGAGTATCAATGTGAAGAAAAGACGAGGATTAAAACTATTAGTATGTGAGTGATAATTTATAGAATATTTGTTTCTTACTTTTAGTGATAATTTATGGTTTTTGTCCTCAATTTATAAGTTCATACAAATTCCTTTGTGTTTAATTTACTAGTAATGCTAAGATGAATGGGATTATAATTGAAGTTTAAAATCCATATTCTTTTTCTTTTATAGATATTTCAGCTTGAGCTTTCTATGAACCAAAGTTAGCTTATGAATTTGTTAAAGAATATCTCAAAAAAGATGTTTTGAGACCACTTAGCGAACAAGAATGAATCAGAGTGTTCATTACATTGAATTTGAGATGCTTTAGTTGTTTGTTAAACTTATATATAAATGGTAATTATATTTTGCTATTATACTTTTTGTATAATTTGAATTTACATTGAATTTGAGATGCTTTAGTTGTTTGTTAAACTTATATATAAATGGTAATTATATTTTGCTATTATAGTTTTTGTATAATTTGAATGATTGGAGCCAAGTCATAGTTGTTATTGTTATCTTGTTCTTGATTTCGTACTTGAAAATAAATTGTATTCGCATGGGTCAAATTTAAGTTGTATTTTTTATGTATTGTAATTGCTTTTATTAGTCAAACGAATAAGAACGTATATTTTTTATTTTAACTTTTAATTGATCCGACCTGTGTAATACATGGGTTATTAAAGCTAGTATAATATATAAGGCTTTTTTACTCAATCTTTGTTTCTTGATATCTATACATGCATGAGGAAATGTGCTTTGTTTAATCTCCTTGTAAAAATTTAGGTGTTGTTTGTTTTTCTGCAGGAAAACGTCTGCAATCTGCGGATTACATCTGCAGACATCTGCAACAGAAGGGGTGGACCAAATGTCTGCAATCTACAAGAAAAAAACTGTTTGTTTTTAACATCTGCAGACTGTTAATATTACAAATCAAACAAAATCTTAAACCAAATAATATAAACCACAAATCAACTAGAACCATAAACCAAAACACAAATTATGCTTAGGGTTTCAACATAGATGATGGTGGATTCACGGTGGCGGGTGGGCCGGTGGTGGCAAGGTGGGTCAGCGGTGGTTGAGGTGGAAGGCGCAGCAGGGACGGGTGGCTCCAGCGACGATGGAGGTCGATGGTGAGAGGGAAGAAGCAACAGGGACGGGCGCAGGTGGGCTGCCGTAGGTGGTAAGGCAGTTGATTTGTTGCGACGGTGGTCGATGGGGGCCACGGTGGTCGATGGGGGCGACGATGGTCGATGGGGGTGGTTGCAGGGAGGCGGCCGCAGGTGGGCGGCCGCAGGTGGGTGGGAAGTTGATTGTGGCGACGGTGGTCGATAGGGGACGACGGTGGTCGATGGTGGCGATGGTGGTCGATAGGGGTGGTTGCAGGGAGGCGGGCACAGGTGGGCGGCGCAGGTGGGTGGGCGTAGATTGGTGGGCGCAAGTGGGGAGAGGGGGGCCGCCGGTGGTCCGACTAGTGGGAGGAGGCGGGGCAGCGGTGTTGATACTTGAGAGGGATGCGGCGGAGCGGGGCGGCCGGTCGGAGGGCGACCGCATGGGCGGCGTCGGCCGAAGACGGGCTGCAGTGAGGAGAGGAGAGGAGTGGTGGGTCGAAGGGTTGAACACAAATGAAAAGAAAAGTCTGAAAGGGTTGGGGGTAAAGAGGAAAAGAGGTTGAGAAGACCAGAGAAGTGATAATACCACATCTTCTTCATGCAGACGTCAGGAAGACGTTTTTTAATGAAACGTCTTTCAGAAAACAAACAGTCTGCGCAATCAAAAGCTCTTCCCGCGTCTGCGTGCGCGCAGATGAAAAGATGAGGAAGAGCTTTTGCCAAAAAACAAACATCACCTTAATCTTCAAACATTACTTTAGAGCCTCAACTTTATAATGTTTTACACAAACTCTATTTATTACTAGCAAATTGTAACCACGCTTAGTGGCGGAATTTTCTGTGTTTTTAAAAGTAGATGAGATTACAATTTCCCGCAAAACCAACCTATGAACTAATAGGGAAATTAACGTAAGTCATACATGCTACAATTGTGAAAGGCATGAACTCATGAATAAAATAATGATTAAGCTTCTATAAATTCAGTTATTACCTTAAAAAGATAGAGATGCATGAATATGAAGACATTCTATACGATCAACATAAAAAAAAAACAAACGTCGTCGTAGAACATTGTGACGGACGTTTACATGCATGCATTATTATCGTTAGAGATGTCATATATTCCTCCGAAATGACTAATCTACAGTGGCTATTAAAAAGTTATACAATAAAAGCATTACAGAGTTATAAACCCATACATGTAATCGCATTTGTGAAAATCTATCACATGATATATAAAGTCAAAAACCAAGATGAACATATGATACGCCAGTGATCCTTATGCATTAATTATATTTAATTATGTATTTTAAGACTTAATTTATGTCTAGCAGACTCATATTTAAAGTTATGGTGTTTTAAGAGAATAATTTAAACCGATATATTTCACTAATTTTAAAATTAATTATTCTAAATATCCACTTCAAATCAATAAAGCCAAAAATAAATATATATGCATATATATCATAAATTTAAATCAACGTAGGTTAATTTTGGATTGAATGTTATGAATTATATTTTAAAGTGTGGATAATTGTTTAATTGTTACACTATATATGACGATTAAAGTGAAGCTAAGCAAGTGGGCTCAAATTATTGTGATAACTAAACATGTGGGCTAATTATCATTTTATGGGCTGATGTATATGATGGGCTTGTTCATCATAACAAGAAAAAGGAAAGAATAAAAGACACAAAAGGGTTAACAAGGAGTAGCGTCGTAAACAAACTGAACGTCCAACGAATAATTCATGAACTGTTTGATGAAAAATTCATTTATATTCATTCGTTTAATAAAGGAACGAACATGAGCATAAAATTCCATTTATTTAGTTAAACGAACAGACATGAACAGAGTCTGCATGTTCATGTATGTTCGTCAACGTTCGATAATGTATTCATTAATGTTCATTTGTGTTTGTTTATTTAAAAATTATGTTTGAGATACTTATGTTAAGTTATTTATCTTTGATGATATTACATAATGTTTGTGATTTAATTATAAAATCAATATATGATGGTTTGTGTTTGTTTGTTTTAGGAAATTTCGTTTGTGTTCATGTTCATAAATACTTGTGTGCATTCGTTTGCTTTTGTTTGTGTTCGTTTATATTCGTGAACAGTGCATGAACAGATTCATTTTTTTAATGACGATCACGAACAAGAAATCACGTTTGGTAAGCATTCGTAAACAGTTTATGAACAAGGTATTTTGTTAATAAACGAACATAAACAAGACCATGTTCGTATTCATTCGGTTCATTCAAATCCCTAACGAGGAGCAATACCATTTTGTACGAGAATATTAGTGAATATAAAAGCTTTTTTAATTAATTTTAATAAAACTCTGTATAGTGATAATACATAAACTATGTAGTATTATAATTGATAAAATTTTCTATGATTATCCACGAATGTAAGATTAGTGATATTATCGTGTTGTTAACTTGGTTTTTATCTATTGTAAACCTAAACATTGGTTGTTTGATTATTTTTTATTGTTTATGTGTTTGTTATTTCCATTGACTTAAATAATTTTACCAATTAAACTTATGAGTTAATTTAAATTTTGTTCTTAAAGTTTGATAAAAATAACTGTTTTTCTTCAAACATTAAAAATATTAATTTACTTTCAAAAGTTTTGTTTTTTGTTTTAATTTCAGTTTAAAGTTTATCAGTTTTTTCAACTTGAATCCAAAATAATCAAACTTTTAAACTGAAATTGATACAACTTAACTTTTGGAGGTAAACTCATATTATTAATTTTTAAAGAAAAATAATTATTTTTGTTAAATCTTATGAAGCAAAATTGAATATAACTCTAAACTACTTGATTATTCATCAAAGTATTAGTCTTTGCATTATTAATTATTGATAATTTATTAGGGTATTATCACGACGGGTGTTTATGAATACTATAACTAGGTTTCACTACAAGAAATACGTTTTTTTTGCGTCTAAGTATTTTGCGACGATAAGGAAGTCGTCGCAAAAAAGACGCTAAACAACAAAAAAACTTACTTTTTGACTTTTCAAGTCAAACATATTTGTAGCGGCGATATTGTCGTCGCAAAAAAAAGGAAAATAATTTATTTTCTATTTTTAAAGTTAAGAATTTGTTGCGATGAAAATTATCGTCGCGATTTATATTTTTAATTTTTTTCATATTACATAAAACTTATTTGATGGAGAGAAAATTCCCCGCTAACTCTTTTGCGATGATAATGTCACCTCAAAAAAGTAAAATTTATAATTTATATTTATTTAATCTTTTTTATTTCCGCACCTTATTTGCGGCGATAATGTCGTTGCAAATAAGTTCTTAAAAATTTTAAATAACTTTTAATTGTTGTAAACGTGTCGTCGCAATAAAACTTTTGCGGCGATTAGTCGCCGCGAAAAAGGTTCCAGATTTTAATATACGGGAATCTCGGATATGTTAGCCATTTTGAAACCCACAACCCTCACCCACCCAGCGAAGCCACCACCGCAAAAACCCCCGTTGACGACCACCACCGCCGTAACCCCACCCCTCCACCGCCGCTCCCTTCCACCATAGCCACCACCACCCGCGCTGCTCCACCACTCGCGCTGCTCCACCACCCGGACCTGCTCCTCCACCGCCGCTCCACAGCCTTCGCCACCGTCGCCGCTTGGCTCCTCCACCACCGCCGCTCCCTGCCACCATAGCCACCACCACCACTTCTAATTTCAAGTAAAATCCACTTATCTTCTAATTTTGTGTTAATTTATATTATTATTTTAAATTAGGTTTAGGAAGTAGAAAATTAACAAGTGATGCAGCTTATGTTTGTAAGTTTAATATGAATCTTTTGAAAAACACTAAGAAAGATGTTTTTTTATGTGATTAGATGTTTAAATCTCATAATAAATTGATTACAAAAGTTGAGAAACATATTACTTTATTGTGTAGTAGCAAGGAACTATATTTTTGCAGCTTATGTTTGTAAGTTTAGTATGAATCTTGTGAAAAACACTAAGGAAGATGTTTTTTATGTTATTAGGTGTTTAGAGTTTAGTATGAATCTTGTGAAACACACTAAGGAAGATGTTTTTTATGTGATTAGGTGTTTAAATCTCATAATAAATTGATTACAAAAGTTTAGAACCATATTACTTTATCATGCAGTAGTAAGGAACCATATTTTATTATGTTTAAGTATCATAATAAAATGATTATGTATTTAAATCTCATAATGAATGTGTAGAAGTAGTGCGGGAGGAGTTTAACAAGGAACCCATATAAAGTGATTAGGTGTTTAAATCTCATAAATATATGTATATGTTGTTGGGTATGTATGTATTGTTATGGAGGCATTAGAATGTGGTTTGGTTAGACTGTGATTTGGGTATCTTGATGTGGATTAGGATTGAAATTGTATAAAATGTATAGTTTCTTTTAACATGTGCGTATTATTCTCCCTCGTTTTATACCGTAGGTCACCCGTCTGAAATTAAATTAATATTTGTTGAGTTAATATGATTTGTGTTTTGTATTTTCCTAGTTTTAAACGTGTTAAGATATTTAATATTTGTTTGTAGACACAGTTATGACGATTGATAAGAGTTGGGTTACTTTAGAAAATAAATTTTTTAAAGAATATCTTATTGGTCTTAAAGCATTCATGGAAAGGTGTAAGAATTATACCAATAGCAAAAATAAAGTTTGATTTCAATGTAATAATTGCAATAACAGTTATTGGTTTCCTCTTCCAACAATAGAGCGCCACATACATAATAATGGTTTTTGCCGATTTTACAAAACGTGGACGCATCATGGTGAATCTTATGTTCCGTCACCGGTAGTTTCAGTCATACCTCAAACGACAGACCCAATACATGATTTATCAACGATTTTCGTTAGGAGAATGTCCCACAAGAGGACAAAAACGACGAGCTAATAAACACAACAGATACACCGAGTGATACAAATGATGAACTTGCTGAATTACTGAAACTTGCCGACGCGGAACTATACCCTGGGTGTAACGGGATGTCTATTGGATTTTTTGGTAAAACTGAGTGACATGTAGGCCATCAATAAATGGACTGATACATCATTTGATCAATTGCTAGAATTTCATATAATTCAGATGATGATTTAGACGAATTTGACTTGTGATGGTTTGAGCAGAGGTGAAGCAACAGAAGTTGATGTTTCCCTTGAGCATGTCGATGTAGAGGACGAGACATATGAAGATACGGATGAAGTGAAGACAACGATGCAGACAGTGGCGGACCCAAAAAAATTTTCTATGGGTGTCGGAATTTTCAGTGTTGGATGTCTATCATCCATTTTCGTAATTTGCGGTCCAATTCGGGTCGGGCAGGTGAAAAATTAAGTCAAACCCATTATAGTTGATAAATCTTCATTAGAAATTATCTTTATTTCTTATCTTTTGAATAACGGTATATTGCATATTCTACACTAACCTTTCTAAACAAAAACTTTATAATAAATATAATTATCAAATAGATACAACTATATAAAGAATTTCGTATTCTCAAGACGTGTCTTTTAACTTTTAGACGGTATATAGAAAAAAAATTATCTATTTTAGTTTTATGATATTATGTCTTATCAAATATCAAACTATTTAATAAATAAAATTTAATAACTAAAATAAATAGACCAATTACTAATTTATACAAAAAAATGTTATTATTAAATTAAAATTAACAAAAAGATAACATTAAATAAAAATATAATAATTAAAATGAGCTAAGAAAATCTTATAAAACAAAGATATTTAATTTAAAAATAATATACATCAAATCTAAATACTTTTTAACAAGAACTAGATTTTCATCTCCGCGCATTGCGGCGGGATCCCATCATGACTCGAAATATCAAAATACACATATAAAAACGTGTCATAATTGTTTATTACTCAAATATGTATATTAAAAAGTATTAATATATTATTAGAAAGAATAAAAAGCAAGAAAATTACACCATGAATAAAAAGGGGTCGGCTCATACCCATACATTCAATGTACCCATTGTTGATTTTTAATTACTTTTGTCCTCCGCTGACCTTCCAAGGTAGGTAGCAGCTTTGTTAAACCCCAATATATACAAACACCAAAACACCACCACAATCAACATCTTCATCAAATCGTCTTCACCTTCACTCACACACCCTCAATTCCCCCAAATCCTTCAACAACAGCATCATCATCAATGGCACCAAAGGCAACCGCCGGAAAGAAGCCAGTGGCAGAGAAAGCTCCGGCGGAGAAAACTCACTTCTTAAGAACTCTCACCCCTCCTCCTTCTTCCTCCACCCAACTCCTCAAATCCACTACCACCACCTCCGCCGCCCTCACTACCGCCATCGCCGTGTCTCCGTCGCTCTCTCTCCGGGAAGCGATTACACCATGTCCTTCACCCTCGGCTCTGCTAAAGCAACGGTGGGACACCGGAGGCGACGCCGTTTGGTTCCCTTGTAAACCCTTTACTTGTATTATGTGTGAAGGGAAATCCGACCCCAAAACGACGCCCTTGCCGCATAATTTGTCTTCCTCTTCCTCGCCCGTCGCGTGCCAGACACGTGCTTGCTCGGCTGTTCACTCCGGCGCGGCTACCTCCGGCCGCCGCGCCGCCGCGCGCTGCCCGTTGGAAGACTTGTACACCACGCAGACATGGAGGTACTGTTAGCTACAGTACCTCCCTCACATAACCGACCTTTGTGTTTAATATATATAATGGGTTGGATTTCGAATTCCGAATTAAATTATATAATATTTTTTAAGAACAAAACTTTACGCAGTATACCTACAAGGCTAGTGTAAGACTGATGATTTTTTTTGTTTTGAACGGCCACATGCACTTTTCACTTTTCATAAGTACATAATTATTTGACTAGATAATTTCTTTTTCTTTCTTCTTCTTCACTTCTATCTCAGCTTCTTACATATCTATTTTCATGGCTTTCAAAATTAATAACTTCAATCTTCATCGTTTCTCTCTTCTTTTTCAATGTTTCATGAGGTTCGGTGTCAAAATTTCTTGGGTGTCGCTTAAGATTTGATAATATACATATCAACAAAAATATTTTTTCATGGGTGTAGGGTAAACCCCAACCCGTTAGGGTGGGTCCGCCCCTGGATGCAGACAACGTTATTGATGTTTCTGATAATTCAGATGATGATTTAGACGAATTTAATAATGATTATGGAGAAAATTCTTATCACACCGATAAATCCGATTGATTTTAATTTTTAATTTTAATCGAATCATTTATTATGTTTCAATTATTATGTTTATTGAATTGTCTTTTTCAATTATGTGTGTTTAGCTAATGGTCGCGCTTTAACAACAACACCCTGAAATGTCAGATAAGAAGATCATGCGCCAGGTTGGGGGAGCGGCCCGGGCGGGAACGTGGCATCGGTCCAATACCGAGCGTGCTTTCACAACCCCCACCTCCACCTCATAGAATGGATCAGCGGATATTCTCACAATCTGAGGTTGAGGAGATGATAGCAACGAGACTGGCAAGTGAGCAAGGACATGACAGTCACAGATGATGGCTAATATGATGGCACAAATGCAAAGTCAAATCCAAACACAAGTCTAGAGCGCCTTGAAGAGAAGTGGTCATTCTCAACAAAATAATAAAGATGAAGAAGATGATGAAGGTGGGTCGTCATAGGATGTTCAGTTTGATGTTTGTTATAATATTTTTAAACATTTTGGAATATTTGTTTGTATGACTTGTTAACTTTAGACAATATTTGGTTTATATGCTATGCTTTGTAATTGCGAATGGTTTGATGGTTGTGATGGTATTAGTGATTTTGAATAGCAGGTTTGGTATCCTAGGAATATCTGGGTGGATTGCTACAAATGCGGCAAAATATTAAAAAAAGAAGTTTTTTGCGGCGATATATCGTCGCAAAAATTTTTTGACCAAAATATTTGCGGCGATACATCGCCGCAAAAAACTTCTGTAACGTCGCAAATTTTCGTCGTAAAAAGTTTTTCTCCCCCGAATTTCCCTTTTTTTAAAACAGATGGACCCCACAAAAGAATTCGTCGCAAACTTCGTCGCAAATAATCTTTTGCGACCACTTAATTACGGCGAATAAATAACGATGAAAATTTTGTCGCAAAACATATATTGCGACGAATATTGGGTTTTTTTGCGACGAGACCTGTCACCGTAAAAAAACCAAATTCTTGTAGTGTTTTGACTTTGGCTAGTTTTACCATCTAAATACATAAACTCATTATATAGTTGATAATCACGTATCTATAGGAATAGGCGAATAGCAAACGAATTGTGTTTGTATGATTTCTAATATGATAGAACTTAAGTAACCTAATTCATTAGCATATCTGAAACCCGGGTGTGGTTATCTTTTACTTTGTTTTATAGAAGAAATTGTTTAGTTTAATTAATCTCATCCACAAACATTTACAGTCAAGAGACAATAGTTTAGTTTTATCTAAGTAACTTAGTTAAATAATCAAACGAATCGTGTAATACTAACCATATGTTTTTCATAAATATGATACCTGACTTACCCTAGCTACCTAGGTTAATTAGATTTTTGCATGACACCATCATAGAACATCACCATATTAACCTAATTCTTCTTACAAAGTCCGGCATTCGGTTTTACCAACATCATTACAACTTGCATCTGATCTAAACTAAAACAAAGCAAGTACAAAAGATGGCAAACATGTTGTTAATTGAAAGGGTGTGTTTGCATGACTTAAATATCCTATTAATGTGAATCTATTAAATAATAATGTAAGGCAGGTTACAAAAGGAATGTTGCTTACTATTTACTCATTATAATATATATTAAAACTCTTGGTCGGTTGCTACAGTGCCACCGTACCTGCATCTATAGCGCAACCAGTACAACCCTATAATGCACTATCGCTTCATGTCGGTCGCCTTTTCAATTCAAAGAGACAGAATTTGAGATGAAGGAGGAACCCCAGACGACAACTTACATAGAAGACGAAGATTCACCGGACATGCAAGCTTCATCATCGACCATGCTTCCTCCGCCTCTCACTGCCACTCAAATGAGAAAACCCAAGTCATTGATTTCTTTACCAATGTTCAGATCTTGTGGGATTACGGTTCGGCTCTGATTGAGGGAATTTCAGTGAAAGCAAATGGATCAAGGTGCGCCTCTTCTTCCATTCCATTTCCATCTTTGGCTACCATCGACTCAAGGTGCACTAGGGTTTCAGTTGAGATTGTTCGGCAAATCGGCTCAAGGGCTACCACCTCACTTCGAAGTGTGAAGAAAATTAGGTGTTATTTGGTATCTTAGCATCAACCTTTGATCCATATATGCTATGTTATAGGTTAGGGTTTTTAAGATTATTAAATATTGATAATCTTCTTTGTTTGCAATGGTTATAATGTCTGTTATCTTTTACTTTATTTAAGAGGGAGACAACTACTATGAGACATAATCACCATGTTTATGGTTTATGGGAGCTTCCTATGTTCAACCTAAGATCATTTAGGCCAAATCCGAGGTACCAATTTCTATTCTTGCTTCAATTACAAGGATGGTAAATCTTAAAACTTTTGATACATGCACTCCACTACAAATGTTTCGACCAGGTTACCAATGATTTTAAACATCTGAGTTTAGCCGTAAGTTTAATTGCATGGATCAATTGCTTTCTCTGTTTTTTTTGCTTACTCAATACTAGCAACCCATTTGATCTGTGATTACCATATGATTAAACGAATTTACCTGTTTTCCATTCTTTCAACCATAAATATATAGCAACAACTAAGTGCTAAAATAGGTCAACAACTGATGAATTTATTGTAACCATTGTTTAGCTCTCTGATGCACTATTGAAACGAGTGTGAGGTTGAGTTCATGTGACTGTTGCTACTTTTGGACCAACACTTAGAAACAAATTAAAGTGTTGTTTAGAAAGAAATAATCACTGAAATCCTTAGAGTAATTTTATAATGTTTTTATGTGAAAAAGGTACATGCTTCTGTAAGTTTATGAGTACTTTGTATTAATCTATTAGAAGTTGGAGAGCCATGACTCCTTGCAATGGTTCAGCTCAATAGCAACAAATAAAGTTGATGTTGTTTTCATTTAATATGTTGGTGAATTGGTGAAAGTTCCTAATAATTCTATAAGTTGATTGAGCATGTTGCCGATGCAAGTAATTTGAGTGCTGCTAGATAGCCACAACAAATTGATAGTTGCTTATTGTTGAGTAATGTAAAGGATAAATACCTATATGAATTTGTACTCTTATAGATATGATTATAATGTTACAATTTTACATACACGTGAGTTTGGTGGAATGCTTTAACCATAATATCTATAACATCCCTTTTATAATTAAGGCTTGTAGGTAGTCGATACTATTTGAAAGCGAAGCAAGAAACTAAATTGAGATGGTAGCATTTCGGTTTTATTATTTATGTTCTGTTCTTATCTTTAGACAATATGAGCACTCATTTTTTATATATTTTTTAATATTGAAACTATAAAGCTATTGTTCTTTCTTGATATGCAGGGAGCTACAAACGATTTCAAAAAATGCATAAGTCATGTCACATGAGGTGGTTCACATGGGTCCAAATGGATTTATATGCTTGAGGCTTTATCAAAAGTCACAAAGACAGAGACAATTTCTCACTATGGAAATGTAGTTGACTCCATCAACTTCCAAACTAAGGTGAGCCTGAAAGCTCCTCTCTGGTGGTAAATTAGGCTATAACATAAGCATGGTAACAATTATCTGTGTAGTGTCATCTGAATATTTGTTGTGGATATTTGGTAGCTTTGATGAATCTGAGGTAGCAACGACTCCCGTGGACTTTATGAGAAATTTGAAGCTCTATAGCAATGGTCCATACGGTACTAAGAGGGGCACTAATTTCACATATGATGGCAAAGGAAGGGTGGTGGTCATATTTTATGGGCATGTTAACAAGTACCTTTTTATATTGTTTACATGAAATTCCCGCCGCAACGCGCGGGGGAATTTTACTAGTTTGCTCAAATATGCAAACTGAAAATGTGAAAATAACATTCGTTTACATATTTGTGAGACATTTATGGCATATTTAAATATTATGAATTATCAATGATTGTTGTATCATGGCATAAAAAGTTGTATATATATTTTTGTTCTTTAATTTTTGTTTTAAGCTCGTTATTTTTACATTTTTCACAATTCAACCTTTATAATTTTTTTTAACTTTAGTCTCCTATACTTTCATCTTCTATAACATTTCCAATTTACAGTTTAATTTTTAAGAGGTAACATGTCCGTAACGTGCACGTGTGCTTCAACATTGTTACTCTTATTTTTCCGTTTAGCATCCTCATTGCAATGTGCACGTCCTAGATTAACTAAGTTTTTGCGTTTAATGTTTTACATTTTATGTGCGTGGTTTAACGTTTTTACGTCTATATTCCTTTTTTCAATACAAACTTTTGTGGTGTTGTTGGCTACTGAAAGTGATATAATAATAATGCTACTTGACACGGTTTTACGTTCCCCGTCGCAACGCAGGGGTCTTAATACTAGTTGGTATGTGATTACAACTATTTTTAATCCTCTTAAACAAAGCACATAAGCACAAAAATGCCTCTATATAAACACCAAGCATCTGTTTGGTATGAGTTAATAAATAAAAAAATAAATAAAATGGATGAGTGAATGAAATAGATGATAGAATGAAATAAATTATTACGTTTCACTGTAGTGGTTGTTTACCCCTTAAGAATGGAATGAATCATTACTTTGTGTCGTTTATTAAGTAGGAAAAAACAAAGGAATAAATGTAAAAGTGGTTATGATAGTGATGGTGGTTGTCGGTGGGGGTGTGGCGATAGTGGCCGTGGTGGTGGAAAGTGGCAGTGGCAACTGATGGATGTGGCTGTGGTGTTGGTATAGCCAGTGGTAATCAGTGGTTTTGCCATGGCGATGGTGCATGGTGTCCGGTGGTGGTGGTCGGTGGTAGGAGCCGGAGGTGGTGGTTGTGGTGGTAGGTGGGGTGATGGCCGTGGAGGTGGTACATGGTGGTCAGTGCCGGTAGTCGATGGTGGTGGTTGTGGTAGACGGTGCTGATGGTTGTTGTAATATCACGTAATTTTGGTTAATTAAAAAATTAGCATCATTATTCTTGTAAGGGCTTTTGTTGTCAAATACGAAGCTCATGGGTTACTTATGTCTTTAATTCTTTAATTTGGAAGTTAATAATGTTAATTATTATATAGTAAATAAATAATAATCATAATAACAATAATAACAATGATAATAATAATAATAATCATAATAATAATAAGAACAATGATAATAATAATAATAATAACACACAATATTCTAAATCTTGTAATAGTATAAGTTTTATTATGTTAAAACTTGGAATTAATTAGTTTCTACATGAAATAATAAAACTTAAAACCTCAGGGGCTAAAGCTGTAATTTAATTCAAACTAATGCTTAAGGTTTGGTAGCAATCAAACAAGTCCCAAACCTCAGGGACTAAAACTGTAAATATTCAAAACCAACCCCCACCCCATTTCTTCTCCCCGTAATTCCGGCAGGAGCCGGCCGTCGCCGGTCGCAGCTCCAGCCACCTCCCCAAACCCATTAAAACTTGTATTTTGTTAGCCCAAATTACACCAATACGATCATAGTCACATATTAAACGCAATGGATCAAGTTAATTCAAGTGCTGATTAACAATGGGGACCATCAATCCAAGAACAGAACCGTTCAAAACCATAACCGATTAGCACTAAAATCACCATCAAAATGAAATTAAATGGACACACACGTTAGCACAATCAATTACAAATCAATGAAATGATTAATTTCAATTAAGACAAACCATTAAACCTCGAATTGCAACCGAAAGTATTCGAGTTTAACCCGAACTCGTTGGACATGAATCGGTGTAAATCAAAGCTATAAAATTGAGGGAAAAGGTTGTAATTGTTCCTTTTCAACTCCCTGTAAACCATAATTCAAGATACACACACTCAAACAAACGAATCCCAAGCCAAGTTCATCGAAGGTTAGCCGAAGCAAAATCGAGACTAAAATCCTTAATTCGGTCTTAATCGGGTAAGAATGATACATCATTCCACTCGATTTCATCTAGGGATCGAAAGCCCTAAGTCTAATCGGGTTGAATCATTCGGTTTGATCTTCAATTTTAGGATTTAACAAACTAAGGATCTAACAAACTAAGGATCATGTGATTTGGGTGGGGTTTGCAACTGGTGTTTTTAAGATTTGGGAACCAAGTTAAACCGCGGCCATGGCCTTGGTTTATCGGTTACCCACTCACCCTCTCATACAGGAGGTCCCGGGTTCGAACCCGGGGAGCCTCACGTATATTTTTAGGCCTTTTGGCCTTCAAATTAAATATTAAAATTTTTTAAAAATTATGAAAGATAATTTTATAAACTTTGTTTATTTTAAAAACACTAGATTATTTTCTATAATTTATTTATAAAATATCCTTGTATTTCTATTCTAAAGTTAATATTAAAGATAGTTTATTTTTATAGAAAAAAATGGACTTTAATTACTAGTTTAATTTACAACATTGCCTTTAAATATTGTTTAAATTGTGTTTATTTTATTTAGTTATAGAACTTTGTTTAAACTTTATAAATCTTACAAATTATCATAATATATTTCTTTCAAGTTATTATAAGTGTTCCTTTTCATATCTTGGTATAAAATATAAATATATATTTTCAAGAAAACATGAATGATTTTCATTTGTTAAAGATAATTATTGACAAGCCTCAAAATCCACTTAAAACCTTAGTCCTTGTTAATTCATTAAACTTATTATTGAACTTAAACCTTGTAAATATATATATTCTTAGGTAGCTTATGAAGGATTGCGTTGGAACATTTATTTATATTCTTAATAATCATCAAATCCTATACTTAATTGGAAAATACCATGAAGGCTCTAAGTAGGACAAGACTTGAGTAAATGTTGATAATGTTTGATTGCCTTCAACAAGGACTTATAATGTTTGATTGCCTTCAACAAGGACTTACTAGAATTATGACCCTAGCACCCTAGGGTATAGAATAGAAACGTGTGATACTTATGATCGTTACCTCATGGTAAGATTAACCAGACTTCTCATGCATGGTGAATTGCAATTACGTGTGCACCCGTAACGGTAATTTACCTTGCATGATCACCCTTAGCTTCACTTACCCCAAGTTAACATCATAGTATTATTTAGATTCATCAAGCACAAATAATGTAATGTCCATATGTCCATGAGCCAGTATTCCAATAATAGCATGAAATAGCAAATAAGCAAATAAGCATATAAGCACATTAAGTCTAATGATAACTGCATATCCGTCATACTTTCAGGATTTCAGTCATAACCATGATAGGGTCGGATTTTAATATTCGAAATCTACGCTACGCGTGATCACCGAAAATAATATGATTTTGTACGCATACAAGCGTAAAGTTCTAGTATCAAAGTATCCCACGTAGAAAAACTAAGAGTATTAATGTCTTTCTCAGGATGTTCAGATAATACGTGTATATGTATAAAGTCAAGTATGTAGGAACATACTTGTATATTATTAGGTATATAGGTCTGTCACACCCTCGCTTATAGCGGAAACACGAGGATGCGACGGACGGGATCGTCATAACACTTGGTATAATTACAGAGACATATTATATGCAAAATCCTCGTGTCATGACGTCGCCCGACACAATGGTGACTTGTGTCGTGGTTAGTCAGTTCCACGACTATCATAGTCTTATTAATTCCAAATCTAAATTACACACAGTTCACAAATGAAACAAATGATATACATGACTAATGCAAAGCTTATTGAAATCCTGAGGGTCTCGGCTAAGGCATCAACTCTAGCTATCCTCTTTGATTATGTTCACCTGAAAAGATATGCTCAAAAATGTCAACATATAATGTTGGTGAGTTCCGCAGGTTTAAATTGAAAACATGTAATTGATGCTGTATAGAATTTGATATGGAATCATACTGCAAGCACAAACCACATAACATGTGTTTAATACAACCAAACCCTAATGACGTTATGCATATAAGTTCGACGGAATATATTCACCCTTGGCCGGATTACTGGCAGCTGTGTTGGTAACTCGCAAGTTAACCAATCGTCGAAGGGTGGGGTGTCAACCCAGTAGTACTACCAATACCTATCCGTTGGTTCCTAACCCGGAATTAATGGTTGTAAGAATCATAGAATAATCACAACTTCCAGAATATAATTTCGTGGTAAGGTGAAGTCTAGAAATCATTAAAAGACCAGCAATGATAAGAAAGGTTATCCGTTGGAATTTAAGAATCCCAAACGTCACCATATGAAATGACCTTAACGCATATCTTGTGAATATGTATTTCTCTTTTGACCAACCATCGGTCTAAGAATAATACGCTATGTGAAGATCTTGAAATGGGTTCACAATGATGGTTAAGAATATTGTTAAAACAGAAAATGAATCAATCATTCAGAATAACGATTGATGTTTTAACATCATACCACGGTGTGCGAATATTTGAAACAGATGCAGGTTAATTTCTCGACGTTGTGAGATAATGGGTCGAATTGAATTTTTAGTCAATCGGTCTATAATGCACCAATTGTCATCATAACAGCTAAGATAAGAGGCACTTAATGAATGAAAAGTTAAACAGGAGATTCACGGAGGTTAGGTCTTGTCATATGTGAAGGTAAGACACTTGGACACATACCAAGTTACGTCTTTTCCTTTAGGCCAAACCCATGTCTACAAGTTACGAAGGTTTATGAAACTTATATCCACATTGCAATGAGGATAACAATGAGTCTTGTTGTTCGAATTCAAGATAGAGCTTTAAATATTTCCAAGGTTAAGGATTCAATTCGATTCAAGAAGTGATACAAGCAATAAGAATGGTATTTGTAACCATGTTTTACATGATAACAAGTTTTCAGATGCAGATTTGCATATGTACTTCATCAAACCCATAAGTACAGTCGAGAACATTCGTATGTCTAGGAAGACATAATCACAAGTTGGTAATGTCTTTATTTAGTAAAAAGATTGCTTAAGAAAGCTATCACCACTCAATCATGCGTTGTTGATATCTCAAATGAAAGTTGATAAGTAAGGAATAAATGATTCCATATAGCTAGGTCAAAACATGAGGATAAAGGGAGAGAAATCGATTTAAGATTTTTAAGTGCTTCAGGCTTGGAATCAACCTAATACGATTGGGTCTCCTTTCAGGTTCAGAGATCATGCTTTGGCTTGATAGGTTGAATCACCAATTCGAGTTACTTCATGCTTCTTGTCACTTTATTACAACCATGGTAAGTTAATGACCAAGAATTGAGATTAGTCATCAAGATATGGAATTCATGCTTATCTTGATAATAACAAGAAAACAATCGAAGGTTGATATTTGTCACCAAAATACAGGTTTCAATCCTGTTTTGGTGAAATCATGTCATTTGTGAAATGTAAGTTCTAATGAGAATAATTGAAGTCAATCCTCCAGATAAGGAAGTCACCCTAATCCAGAGGATGAAATTTCACAAAACAAACAAATGGGAAAGCATTTATCGAAATAGAGATTCATCAAAGTAAGGGAATCTCCCCTGCTTTGATGAGATAGAATCATTTAGGAGATGCGAGTGTTCTTAGTCATAGGTTGACTTACAAACTCTTGCATTTCCCACGGTGCAAGCAGTATGAAGTTTGACTTAACGATGAAAGGAAGATTAATGTCAATTAGGAATTCGGAAACTTTCTAGTTTCATCAGTGTAACAAAGGAAAGATCATGCTAACAAGCTTAAGATCAAAGTTTGAAATGGTGTTCAAATCTTGAATAATTTAAATCAGAAAGACAAAATCAAGGACAAGAATGATTACAATGAGATGTGAACATTCGATTCATAATCGAAGGGAATATACGGACTTCTCAGGATAGTACCTTAATGATAAGGCAAAAATATTGATATGCATTTCATCATTATAATTCCTAAGGTTTCAAGCATGTCCAATACCCAAGTAACACCCCAAATAAGCAAATACTCATAGTCTAGATGGGTCTAAACATAATGCACGAATTAACTAGAGATGATTTTTTTTCCAGTCGTTATTTCTCCATCAGTGCCCGTGTGACGTCAGTTCTGGTCGTCATCACTGCTGGAGGAACTAGAGAAACTCGGGGGTAGGTCGGGATAGTTGCCCCTTAAATTGGTCTCGTCGGCAGGCGGCCAGATCCTAATCCGGTTTGCCGGGAACCCTCTAATTCGAGCCGCCCGTCTCACAGCTCCTTCGTTGTTCACTTGTTGGGGTCTCGCCTCGGGGGCATTCCTTACAACTGTAGATGCTATGGGAACTACAGGTGCAGCAGGGTTAGGTTCCACAGGATTAATCGGTGCAGTGGCGACAGCAGGTAGAGTGAGCACAACAGGGTCTATGGGTTCTTCCTCTTCAAGCGAGTCTGGTGCATCAAGCATCACCTCCTCAGGGTTAGATTTTGTATTAGAAGATGTTTGCACTAGATATGTTAAGAGAATCTTTCAGGCTTCGATTCGTTTTCAGAAGAAGTAATAGAAGGGCTGATAGAAGACATCCTGAAATATCATTAAGATATTTTATGAGATTTGGGGTAATATGAGCTATACAGCATGAAAATGACAATCAGGATTTGGCATAATAACAATGAGATGTTCCGAGTGTAATCGTTTGATTCGTAAATCAAAGCGAGTACGTCGACTAATCACAGCATTAAGTCAGCCACAACTTTGTTAAAGACATGCGTTCCGATAAGCAGATACTCATCCCACTCTTCCAACCTTGCATGTACTGGGTGGTGAGGCACAGACTTTGACGAGATTTTGAAAACCACGAATAATGATTCAAAGCTCATTTTGAAAATTATTTGATTTAGACACACAATGCCATGACTATGATTTAAGATTTGTGTGTGCTTTGATAGGAATCAAAGTATAAAAAGAATCACATATGGTTCCACTCATCAAGTTTCAATAATCCATGCTTCGGTCCATCAAGATCATTATGTAGCCTAGTTTAAGCACATTCTTAGTATACCGGTGATGTTTATATATAGGGTTCCCCGCAGCGTTCCAACCACATCCACGATATACTTTGAATAATACTTAAACTAGTTACATAACATCTTAATTTTCCTTAGCATCATTCCAAAGAATAACGTAATATAAGTTTGATGTGAGCTATCGCAACTTATGTATAGGCGGTTTTACCAGTATATAAATGGCTACAGACAAACCTATACATCGGTTCCACACGGGAATTGATGACTGTAGAGAAAACATTTCCAAAGTGTAAATAGTTTGATGTGACGTAGCAAGATCCACAAAGCGTATACGTATAGTTTACAACCAAACCAATCCATGCCTCAGTTAATCGGGATCATCACGTAGCCCAGTTTAAACACATTCTTGGTATACCAAGGATGCTTATATATAGGGTTCCCCGCAGCGTTCCCACCACATCTGTGGTATACCTAGAACGATGCCTAAACCAGTTACGTGACATCCGTTTATCCTTAGCATAATCCTAAAGAATAACGTATTGTATGTGTAGAGAGTATCATTACTCCTCTACATTCATGTAATCCACTTTCATTCGAAGCATTAATCAGTAGTTACTGAAATGCTAAGTGAAGGAATGTCTCATAAGGTCAATATGATTGGAAATACCATGAAGGCTCTAAGTAGGACAGGACTTGAGTAAATGTTGATAATGTTTGATTGCCTTCAACAAGGACTTATAATGTTTGATTGCCTTCAACAAGGACTTATAATGTTTGATTGCCTTCAACAAGGACTTATAATGTTTGATTGCCTTCAACAAGGACTTATAATGTTTGATTGCCTTCAACAAGGACTTACTAGAATTATGACCCTAGCACCCTAGGGTATAGAATAGAAACGTGTGATACTTATGATCGTTACCTCATGGTAAGATTAACCAGATTTCTCATGCATGGTGAATTGCAATTACGTGTGCACCCGTAACGGTAATTTACCTTGCATGATCACCCTTAGCTTCACTTACCCCAAGTTAACATCATAGTATTATTTAGATTCATCAAGCACAAATAATGTAATGTCCATATTGTAACATCGCGTATTTCAGTAATATATATATATATATTATATATATATATATATATATATTAATTTTTGGTAGAATGTTAATAATTACAACAATTATAATAATAATTATAATAATAATTATCATAATAATAATAATAATAATATATATATATATCAATAATAAATAATAAAGTCCAGGGGCCTAAATGTCATTTCTGAAACTCAAATTAGAAACTTAAACATAAAATAATAAACCCTTCAAACCTCAGGGGGCCAGTGTGTAAATTTTAAAAAAAAACTGCTCTCTCTCTCCTCTCCCTCGTTTTTCCGTCCGGAGTTCCGGCCACCTCGCCGGCGAGCTCCGGCGAGTTCAAACAACCAACAAAACACGCGGTTTGACTCAATTAAAGGTCCCGACACCCTCACGACCAAGATTCGAACCCTATGCACCTTTAATCATCGAAAAATTCGGATCCAAAGCATTCCACCTCGAATTCACTTTATTCCCGACCGTTCAACGGTCGGTTAACCCACTCAAACAACAATAATCAACAAATTAAAGCTACCAACTCGATCATTTTTTCATTCCTAATCCAACTCAACTCTCAAATCCATCTAAAATCACCCGAAACCACCACCATTCGATCACCTTCAACCGTCGGACCTGCAACTTCGTTTTAACCCCATCAACGATCGGTTTTTTCACAAAATTAACTTAGGGGTTTTCATCCTTATCACCATACGAAGCTTCCCCTAAGATTAATTTGAAAACAAACATCATTTGGTCATCAAACGATTACACCCCACGAGTCGCGATTGTTCTTCAACGGGTAAGTTTCGAATGATACACCATACATGCAATTAAACACACATACACGTTCAGTTTTTCATGGGGAACAAAAGCCCTATGAATTTGGAAACAATCGAAACCGGATTGATGGTCAATTTGGGCGAAGATCAAACTAGGGCTCAAATTGAAATTTGGGGATTTTGTTTATGTTGCTTAAAAGAATTAAAACAGGGATATAATCGCTGATAGGGCCTTTGGCCCACTGGTTCCTGCGCCCCATTTCAACCTTGAGGTCCCGGGTTCGAAACCCGGCAGCCTCCTATATTTTTAAACATTTTTTTAGGCCATTTTAAGCATCTAAAAATTCTAAAAAAATTCATAAAAATCATAAAAAATATTTTTAAGACATTAAAGATATTTAAACAACTAAATTATTTTTCTGGAATTTATTTCAATATTTTATCTATTTTTAATAAATGTTTTAAATAAATAAAGTTATAAATAATACAAAATTATTTAAATAAAAATGAACTCCTAATAATAATTTAATTTATTGAATTATTATTTGACACAATATTATTTGTAATAATTTCACACAATATTTATTATTGTTTAAATAATGATTAAATATATAAATTTATTATATTTAAATCATTTTAAATAACAATTTCATTTCTTTTAATAAATTAAATAATTAAACATATTAGTTAATTATCACATAATTAATTAATAAGATTAATTATTTATTTTTCCACATTTTCACAATAAATCAAACAGATACGTAAACTAATACGTTTATTTCTAAAATCTAAACATAATCATTTTCAATAAATCTATTTGTTTCAAGACATACAAATTAGATAGAATATTTAAACCATCATTCAAAATCAAAATGGAAACCTTAAAACATTCCCAAACTTTCAAATCATTATTATTCTAACACGAGACACCGTTCCTTAGGTTAACCGTAAGGAAATCACAGGTGTCTAACCTATCACGATCAAAATCTAATCTCATCAATCAGGTGAGTATTCATATCCCCTTTTTATATCATTTCTCCTTTGGGGAAATCATGTGATACAATATTCAATCATGATATTCTATTGTTATTTCATTCTAAATTCAATTCAAGACTGGTTATGTTATTACTTGCAATTATGTGAACATACTATGATAAACTGGACGACAGTAAAACCCTAATTCAATCAATCAATCCTGGCAACAATGTAGATCTACTGGTTTGGGATAATCCACCCCACATGGCTTACGAGTGGTGATTATACAAACCCACCCCATATGAATAGTCGAGTGGTGATTGTGCCAGAGGCAAGAGTCAATCTATGGTGTATGTGTGGAGTCTATTATATGCAAGTGTCAAGTCAAGGGGTTTCTATTGTGTCGGTTATCTATATGCTTTACTATTGCAATATAAGTCTTAATATTACCTGGTGAATTGAATTATTCTCAATCAATCAATCAATCTATATGTATACTCAAAACTATGATTACTCACCAGCTAATTCGTTAGCTGACTTTATTTTCTCACATGATTTCAGGTTAAGCAAGCTAGTGGACTTTTACTTGATCATATAAGACCTGGACTTAGTCAAAACAAAAGACAATTATTATTTGTGACGTTAACTGTTGTATTTGTATCTATTAAATTCATGTTATCATGTAATCTGATTTTAATATTATTTTCACTATTAGACAATCATGAGTTATGAACAATCAATCATTCCCTCGTCCGCTCCGATGATTCCGCCGTCGGTCGGGTGTGACAGATTGGTATCAGAGCCATGGTTATAGGGAATTAGGTTATTAGAAATGGAATGACCTAGACTATAACTAAGAACCCTTACACATGAGTCCTCTCATGTATTTTATATGCTTAGATAGGATTTTATGTGCCTTACATGTTTATACTTGATTATGTGCTTATCTGCCTTATGTGATTCTTCTTATACTTTGAATCTATCAATATACACACGAATCTTAACTCATATTCTAAGGCATTGTGTGCCTAATTCAAGTGATTTCAAACTCTAAAACTCGATTGTTATTCATGGTTTTCAAATCTCGTCAAAGTCCGTGTCACATGACCGAGAACATGCAATGCTGGAAGAGTGGGGTACCTGTATCTTAAGGTGTTCTGTCTAGGCAAGGTATTCATACAACTTGATTACCTTACCTGGGAACCCTCGAGATGAGTATTCGCTTATAGGTACGCATGTCCTCGTTAAGGTTGTGTTAGACATAACACTTTGATTAGTCAACGTACTCGCTTTGATTTACGAATCAAACGATTACACTCGGAACATATCATTGTTATTATGTCAAATTCTCGATCCTCGTTTTCATGTTGTATAGCTCGTATTACCCAATTCTCATAAACTATCTCAATGATATTTCAGAATGTCTTCTCGTCGAATCCGTTCACGATCTAGAAACTCTGGCCGTAAGATTGCTGCTATTGTAGCACGTGAAGTTACTGCGGTCATCCCAACTCTACTTACCCATTTGAACCAAAGCAACAATGTTGTTCAAAACCCAACTACACCAAACCCTCGACGAACTTGTACTTACAAACATTTCAGTTCTTGCAACCCCACTAAGTTCAGTGGAACTGAAGGTGCTACCGGATTACTACAGTGGTTCGAAAGCATCGAAAACACATTCCTAAACAGCGAATGCCCTGAAAATCTGAAAGTCCGGTATGCCACAAGTGTTCTTCAGAAACGCGCACTTACTTGGTGGAACGGAGAGAAACGAACCCGTGGAACTGAAACTGCTCTAGCCTTAACATGGACTGAAGTTAAGGAGCTCATGACTAAAGAGTTCTGCCCAAGAAATGAAGTCCGAAACTGGAAGCTGAGTTCTGGGAGTTAACCCAAGACAGTGGCGAGAACCTCGCATACACTAACCGATTCCACGAACTGAGTCTTTTGGTACCGCACCTTGCTACCCCTACCTCCCGAGCCATCGAGAATACATTGGTGGTCTACCCATGCAGATTCAGGATACGGTGCTAGGAAGGAATCCTTCAACACTAGAAGATGCTATCAGGCTGGCTGCACAGTTAACCGATAATCATGTGAAAGCTGGTTCCTTAACCAGGAAAGGATCGAAGAAGAATACCGATAAACTTCCTAACGAAACCGTCAACACCGATCAACCCGAGCTTTCCAAGAACAAGAAGAGGAAGGCTCAATCTCAAAACTTTGCTGTAATTACCCCTGCTGTGCCAATTACTCAGTCCCTCCAACACACCAACAAGCGGTAAACAACCAATCACTAATCAAAAAGTCATACGCTGGACCCTTTCCGCAGTGTAACAACTGCAGTTACCATCATCCCGCTAACACTCAGTGTCGTCAATGCACAAACTGTGGTCGTTTGGGTCATACATTCAACGTGTGCAGGAGTGCTGCTAAAGCTCCGACCAATGCACCAGTTCACCAACATCTTCTTGCAATTACCCAGGGTCGTGCATGCTATCAATGTGGTGATCCGAACCATTTTCGCAATCGATGCTCTCAACTTGTCATCCCAGTTCCTACGGCTCAAGGACGTGCTTTCAACATCAATACTCAACAAGCTCAAGCCACCAATGATGTGGTGTTGAATAATTCTTGTCCTTGATTTCGTCTTCATGATGTAATTCAAGATTTGTAATCGTGATTTTCCTTTTGTTACATTGATGTAATTTCTAAATTTCTAATTGAGGTATTTTTTCCTTTCGTTGTTAAGTCGAACTTTGAACCACATGCACCGTGGGAGATGCAAGAGTTTGCAAGTCAACCTATGACTAAGGACACTCATATCTCCTAAATGATTCTAACTTATCAAAACAGGGGTGATTCCCTTACTTTGGTAATGAATCTTTAATCATTTCAATAAATGTTTTTCAATGATGTGTTTTATGAAATTTTATCCTCTGGATTAGGGTGATTTCCTTATTTCGAGGACTGACTTCAATTATTCTCTTTGGAACTTACATTTCACAAATAACATGATCCCACCAAAATAGGATTGAAACCCGTACTTTGGTGACAAATGTCAATCTTTGATTGTTTTCTTGTTATTATCAAGCTCAATCATCAAGATACGCGTGAAATTCATACCTTGATGATAATTTCATTTTTATGGATTGTATTTTTTCAAATGAAACGACCTCGTCAAAGTAGGAGTGAATTCTGGATTTTGATGAGGAAGTCTATCTTATTATAATTTGTTTTGTAAAAATTCATCGTTAAGATAGGAGTGAATCCCTCACCTTAATGATGAGTTATCTCGTCTTATTTCTGTAGATCCTCAGATCGAACTTTTTGATTAAAAGGTTAGTGGTCATACCTTGAGAGTACACCATCAAGTTAGGGGTGAAAACCATACCTTGATGACTATTCTCATTTCTTGATCTTCAATTTACCATGGTTGTAATCAAGTGACGAGACGCATGTAGTAACTTGAGGGGTGAAATAATGTTAGTATTTCGACCTATCAAGCCAAAGCATGATCTCTGAACTTGAAAGGAGACCCGATCGTTTTAAGTTAATTTTGATTCCAAGTTTGGAGCATTTAAATTCTTAAAACAATTTCTTTTCCTTTATTCTCATGTTTTGACTCGACCTAGCTACATCAAACCATTTATTCCTTATCTATCGACTTTCATTGTGAGTTATCATCAAAACCTGATTACGTGATGGTAGTCTTCCTAAACAATCTATTGTCAAGTAAAGATATTATCTCTGAGCGTGATGGTCGCTTCATCTCTCGTTTTCTGGAAAAGTCTCCAATCATCTCTCGTTTTCTGGAAAAGTCTCCAATCATCTCTCGAAACCCAACCGAATCTTAACACAGCTTATCAACCGCAAACCAACGGTCAGACTGAAGGAACGATACAAACCCTCGAGAATATGCTCCGGGCTTGTGTTATTGATTTCAGTGGATCGTGGGATTCTCATCTTCCATTGATTGAATTCTCTTACAATAACAGTTACCAGACCAACAGATGGCAGCATTTGCGGCCTTGTATGGTCTGAAGTTGGTGAATCACAAATTACTGGTCCGGAATTGATACAAGAAACAACCGACAAAATTTATAAGATCCGTGATAGTTTGCTCACTGCTAGAAATCGTCAAAAGCTTAATGCTGATAAAAGACGTAAACCCATGGAATACAATGTCGGTGATCTCGTACTTCTTAAGGTATCACCTTGGAAGTGAGTGATTCGCTTTGGAAAGAAAAGGAAACTAGCACCTCGTTACGTGGGTCCCTTCAAATTACACGAGCGAATTGGGAAAGTAGCCTACAAGCTTGAACTACCCCAAGAGCTCAGCAACATACAACCAACGTTTCATGTTTCAAATCTCAAGAAATGTCTTGCCGATAAAAAATCTCCACATTCCACTCAACGAAGTCCAGATTAATGAATCTATGCACTTTGTCGAGAAACCTGTGGAAATTATGGATCGGGAAGTCAAACAACTCAAACGTAGTAGGATACCCATTGTCAAGTCCGCTGGGAATCTAAACGTGGCCCAGAATTCACCTGGGAACGTGAGGATCAAATGAAATTTCAGTATCCTCATCTTTTCGTTTCAGCCTCCTCGTGAACAAATTTCGGGACGAAATTTCCTAAAGCAGGGGAGACTGTAACATCGCGTATTTCAGTAAATATATATATATATATATATATATATATATATATATTAATTTTTGGTAGAATGTTAATAATTACAACAATTATAATAATAATTATAATAATAATTATCATAATAATAATAATAATAATAATATATATATATCAATAATAAATAATAAAGTCCAGGGGCCTAAATGTCATTTCTGAAACTCAAATTAGAAACTTAAAACATAAAATAATAAACCCTTCAAACCTCAGGGGGCCAGTGTGTAAATTTTAAAAAAAAACTGCTCTCTCTCTCCTCTCCCTCGTTTTTCCGTCCGGAGTTCCGGCCACCTCGCCGGCGAGCTCCGGCGAGTTCAAACAACCAACAAAACACGCGGTTTGACTCAAATTAAAGGTCCCGACACCCTCACGACCAAGATTCGAACCCTATGCACCTTTAATCATCGAAAAATTCGGATCCAAAGCATTCCACCTCGAATTCACTTTATTCCCGACCGTTCAACGGTCGGTTAACCCACTCAAACAACAATAATCAACAAATTAAAGCTACCAACTCGATCATTTTTTCATTCCTAATCCAACTCAACTCTCAAATCCATCTAAAATCACCCGAAACCACCACCATTCGATCACCTTCAACCGTCGGACCTGCAACTTCGTTTTAACCCCATCAACGATCGGTTTTTCACAAAATTAACTTAGGGGTTTTCATCCTTATCACCATACGAAGCTTTCCCTAAGATTAATTTGAAAACAAACATGATTTGGTCATCAACGATTACACCCCACGAGTCGCGATTGTTCTTCAACGGGTAAGTTTCGAATGATACACCATACATGCAATTAAACACACATACACGTTCGGTTTTTCATGGGGAACAAAAGCCCTATGAATTTGGAAACAATCGAAACCGGATTGATGGTCAATTTGGGCGAAGATCAAACTAGGGCTCAAATTGAAATTTGGGGATTTTGTTTATGTTGCTTAAAAGAATTAAAACAGGGATATAATCGCTGATAGGGCCTTTGGCCCACTGGTTCCTGCGCCCCATTTCAACCTTGAGGTCCCGGGTTCGAAACCCGGCAGCCTCCTATATTTTTAAACATTTTTTTAGGCCATTTTAAGCCTCTAAAAATTCTAAAAAAATTCATAAAAATCATAAAAAATATTTTTAAGACATTAAAGATATTTAAACAACTAAATTATTTTTCTGGAATTTATTTCAATATTTTATCTATTTTTAATAAATGTTTTAAATAAATAAAGTTATAAATAATACAAAATTATTTAAATAAAAATGAACTCCTAATAATAATTTAATTTATTGAATTATTATTTGACACAATATTATTTGTAATAATTTCACACAATATTTATTATTGTTTAAATAATGATTAAATATATAAATTTATTATATTTAAATCATTTAAATAACAATTTCATTTCTTTTAATAAATTAAATAATTAAACATATTAGTTAATTATCACATAATTAATTAATAAGATTAATTATTTATTTTTCCACATTTTCACAATAAATCAAACAGATACGTAAACTAATACGTTTATTTCTAAAATCTAAACATAATCATTTTCAATAAATCTATTTGTTTCAAGACATACAAATTAGATAGAATATTTAAACCACCATTCAAAATCAAAATGGAAACCTTAAAACATTCCCAAACTTTCAAATCATTATTATTCTAACACGAGACACCGTTCCTTAGGTTAACCGTAAGGAAATCACAGGTGTCTAACCTATCACGATCAAAATCTAATCTCATCAATCAGGTGAGTATTCATATCCCCTTTTTATATCATTTCTCCTTTGGGGGAAATCATGTGATACAATATTCAATCATGATATTCTATTGTTATTTCATTCTAAATTCAATTCAAGACTGGTTATGTTATTACTTGCAATTATGTGAACATACTATGATAAACTGGACGACAGTAAAACCCTAATTCAATCAATCAATCCTGGCAACAATGTAGATCTACTGGTTTGGGATAATCCACCCCACATGGCTTACGAGTGGTGATTATACAAACCCACCCCATATGAATAGTCGAGTGGTGATTGTGCCAGAGGCAAGAGTCAATCTATGGTGTATGTGTGGAGTCTATTATATGCAAGTGTCAAGTCAAGGGGTTTCTATTGTGTCGGTTATCTATATGCTTTACTATTGCAATATAAGTCTTAATATTACCTGGTGAATTGAATTATTCTCAATCAATCAATCAATCTATATGTATACTCAAAACTATGATTACTCACCAGCTAATTCGTTAGCTGACTTTATTTTCTCACATGATTTCAGGTTAAGCAAGCTAGTGGACTTTTACTTGATCATATAAGACCTGGACTTAGTCAAAACAAAAGACAATTATTATTTGTGACGTTAACTGTTGTATTTGTATCTATTAAATTCATGTTATCATGTAATCTGATTTTAATATTATTTTCACTATTAGACAATCATGAGTTATGAACAATCAATCATTCCCTCGTCCGCTCCGATGATTCCGCCGTCGGTCGGGGTGTGACACATATGTCCATGAGCCAGTATTCCAATAATAGCATGTAATAGCAAATAAGCATATAAGCACATTAAGTCTAATGATAACTGCATATCCGTCATACTTTCAGGATTTCAGTCATAACCATGATAGGGTCGGATTTTAATATCCGAAATCTACGCTACGCGTGATCACCGAAAATAATATGATTTTGTACGCATACAAGCGTAAAGTTCTAGTATCAAAGTAACCCACGTAGAAAAACTAAGAGTATTAATGTCTTTCTCAGGATGTTCAGATAATACGTGTATATGTATAAAGTCAAGTATGTAGGAACATACTTGTATATTATTAGGTATAGGTCTGTCACACCCTCGCTTATAGCGGAAACACGAGGATGCGACGGACGGGATCGTCATAACACTTGGTATAATTACAGAGACATATTATATGCAAAATCCTCGTGTCATGACGTCGCCCGACACAATGGTGACTTGTGTCGTGGTTAGTCAGTTCCACGACTATCATAGTCTTATTAATTCCAAATCTAAATTACACACAGTTCACAAATGAAACAAATGATATACATGACTAATGCAAAGCTTATTGAAATCCTGAGGGTCTCGGCTAAGGCATCAACTCTAGCTATCCTCTTTGATTATGTTCACCTGAAAAGATATGCTCAAAAATGTCAACACATAATGTTGGTGAGTTCCGCAGGTTTAAATTGAAAACATGTAATTGATGCTGTATAGAATTTGATATGGAATCATACTGCAAGCACAAACCACATAACATGTGTTTAATACAACCAAACCCTAATGACGTTATGCATATAAGTTCGACGGAATATATTCACCCTTGGCCGGATTGCTCGCAGCTGTGTTGGTAACTCGCAAGTTAACCAATCGTCGAAGGGTGGGGGTGTCAACCCAGTAGTACTACCAATACCAATCCGTTGGTTCCTAACCCGGAATTAATGGTTGTAAGAATCATAGAATAACACCATGTATGCATGCAAAACAGTATCACATTGATTCCAAGTATGAGAACAGAATATACAGTGTACAGCATTGAAAACGGGTGAGCATACTTTTCCCCCATTGATTGAAAACAGTAAAAACTTGTATAAACATAAAAAGGGGCCACGAAACTCACCTTGAATTGATGTAATGCACAAAGACTTCACAGAATAAGGCAGTGCACGATCAAACACGTTCAATACCTATTATTTATTATAACTAAGACTTTAAACTGTATTCAACGCCGATAGATATATTTGGTTGGATTCAGGTTGACGTACACGATTATATATATATATATATATATATATATATATATATATATATATATATATATATATATATATTTGAGTTTGATTTTATACCTAATGATATTAGGATTTAAATTGAATTGTGGAATTTTGGATAACAATATATTTTCTTGTATTTGATTTATTCAAAAGATTTATATCATTTAAATATGTTATGTATATATTCTTTGTAATCGTTTAATAATAATTTATTAGTTAACGTATAAAAATACATCCTATCATTACATTTGTAAATAATTATGAAATTATATTATGTGTAATTATTTATAATTTTTTTGATTATTTCGTAATTAAACACGATTTAGAGTCCATTTTTATAAAAATAACTATTTATAACATTTATAATAATTATATAAGAAAAATAAATAATTAAATAAGGTTTTTAAAGAAATAAATTTCCAGAAAATAATTAGATGATTTAAAAAAATTGGGATTTTATAAAAGGAGTTTATTTTTTAATCTGATTTTCTTACCATTTATTTAAAAAAATCCATTTTATATAAAAAATATAATTAAATAAATGTCTTTGTTACATTATTTTATAAAGGTTTAAATTTAAAGAAATTTACAGAAAATAAGGTTGATGGTTTAAAAATAAACAAAGTTTATAAAAATGATTTTTATAATTTTTAAGAATTTTTCTATAATTTTTAGAAGTTTAAAAAGGTGTAAAAAAAATAATTGCAGAGGCTCGGGTTCGAACTCGGGACCTCTAGCTCACCATCCCACACGCATACCACTGAACCAAAGGCCTCAGCCGCGATTAATCTTAGTTCCATTTGTTTTTAAGCTGAGTTAACCCATTACCCCCAAATTCATATGAACCCTAATCTGAATTTCCCGAAATTGAGCTTGAATTCGACTATGTATACGGTTACATTCATGGGGCTTTGTTTCCCCATGTTAAACCGAGTGTGTGTATGTGTTTAATTACCTGTTTTCGAACGATTTCGATAGAGATGTGCGCACGAACAGGTCGCGAATGAGGTATCACTGGTTCGATGCCCAAATGATGATGTTAACCAAATTGATTGCACAGGAAGTTTCAAAAGGTGATAATGATCAAAAACCCTTTATCAATTTCGTGTAATGGAGCTCATAAGATAGAAATCGAATGAGTTGCAGGTCGCGGCTTCAAAGGGTAATCGAGGTGGAATTTCGTGTGTGTTTTTGATGAATTGAAAACTGAGTTAGTTTAGGAACAGATTTATAATCGTAGATGAGCGATTTAATTAGTCTATTATTGAAGTTTAGTGCGATTCGTGGCTGGTACTTTCGGCCGAGTGGGGTGGTTGGGTATTAGTCTAAATCGCACTCCGATTATTCAATTTATAATGGGGAACAAGTTCGAATCTTGTGTAACACCCTCAGAATTCATAACAATAATATAATAAGGAGGGTGCTACTAGTTGGGTTGTTATAACAATTCAGAGACTACACACGCAGCGGAGCTTTACATATATTAAAAACTGTTTACATCGTTAACAATATTTACAAGACATTATTCGACATTTCAAAACTTTTTAAACTTCAAGTACTTCATTCCCAAAAACCCAAATTTTGTGGCCAGTATCATACACCATAACCGGAAGCTAACTCTGTGGGGGACCATCACGAGCACCTCTATTACTACCTGGCATGCATTAGAAAACAAACACAAAATCAGATAAACTGGTGAGTTCTAACATACACCACATTTCAATAGTAACAATTCATCAATTGTTATCACACCAAATGATCCACACACACATTCATCAGTCCATTTATTTATCCCAGTATTGATATGCATATCAAATACCCGCAAGGTATTTATGGACATCTTTTATCAGTTTTTAATTTGGTGGGTGAAACCTCCACCTCGCGCGTTGACGGGTCAAACCTCCGTCTATAATTTGGTAGGTCAAACCTCCACCTCGCGCGTTGACGGGTCAAACCTCCGTCTATAATTTGGCGTTGACGGGTCAAACCTCCGTCTATAATTTGGTGGGTCAGAGATCCACCTCGCCATTCATCACAATTTACCACTTTCAATTTATTTTCACATTTTATATGCATGCCAGTGCCCGATTTTATCAAACAACATTTGTCAAACAGCATAAACACATAAAAGGGCAATTAGAACTCACCTTAATGCTTTCAGCAAGTGTTTACCAATTCAAATACACTAGGGCAGCTAAAACTTCTCTTTCTCAATGCAACCTAAAACAACAACCCTAACTTAGTCAAATTTTCCCTAGCTGACCACTTCACACGACTAAAGCTATGCGACTGGACTCATTCGTACGACTGAACATACGACTGAGCTTAGTCGTACGAATGGACCATACGACAGAGGTGCGAATGAGCTATAACAGGGTTTGTGCGAATGACCTCCATTCGTACGATTGGTTCATGCGACTGAACTTCAGTCGCATGTTTGAACAATGCGATTGACTCAGTCGCACGAATGGGCATGCGACTGGGCTCATTCGCCTGAAACGGATCAGCAGCTGTGTTCTTACCATATTTGATCCAAAAATTCAAGTTTTAACCTTTCAGATTATACCATATTCACAACAGAACATATACACCTCATTTACAACCGTTTCGGGTCCTTATTTCATCAATCTTCATAAAAACTAGGACCCGAACCTTCACTTTTCAGTTTAACAGAAAGATTTAACAAAAACCCAGATTAAAAACATGTTTTTGGATCAATTTCAACCACCTACACAGCTTAACATATTCAAGAATCGATCCGCACCAAGCAAAACTTACCAAAACGGAGCTAATTTACTCAATATAGCAAGAGCAGGGGTGTGGGGTTCAAAAGGGACGAGAGGGTGAGAATATAGCAGATAAAATCTGCTTCTAACACCCTTAACCGCCTTACTTATGCCACATGCCAATTTTTAGCCGACTTACTCAATCGCACGATTGGACCATTCGCACGGCTCAATCGTACGACTGAGCCCATACGCCCACCATTCGTGCGATTGAGCTTCATTCGCACGTTTGGCATGCGACTGAGGTTCCTTCGCACGCATGTTGTGCGACTGAACACTAATCCTAATAAATAAATAATTATCAAACTTTTTGGATGTTACAAGTCTACCCACCTTATTTAGGGTTTCGTCCTCGAAACCTGACTAAAACAAATGAGGGTAGTTCCGTCTCATCTCTTCTTCTGGTTCCCAGGTTGACTCAGATCCTTGGCGATGTGCCCACTGCACTCGAACTAAGCCAATGCTTTTGTTTCTAAGTTTCTTCTCCTTACGATCCATAATGGCTACAGGTTGTTCAACATAATTAAGCTTCTCATCAACCTCAATATCATCTAATGGTACATATTGAGTTTCATTAGCTAAACACTTCCGTAACTGAGAGACGTGGAAGGTTGGATGAATAGCACTTAATTCTTCAGGCAAGTCCAATCTATACGCCACGTACCCTACTTTCTCCACTATTCGGAAAGGTCCAATAAAACGCGGACTTAACTTGCCCCTCTTTCTAAATTGAATAATACCTTTCCATGGAGAAACTTTCAGCAAAACAAAATCCCCAACTTTAAATTCCAATGGTTTTCTTCTACGATCTGCATATGATTTCTGCCTGCTTTTCGCTTCTCTGATACGATTTCTGACTATTTCAAACTTTGACATTGTTGCTTCAACTATTTCACTATTCCCCAATTTTCACGTTGCCCCATATCTCCCCAATATAGTGGAGTTCTGCACTTTCTTCCGTACAACATCTCAAACGGGGACATTTGAAGAGTAGCTTGATAACTGTTGTTGTAAGCAAATTCAGCTAAAGGGAGATGACTATCCCAGCTCCCTCCAAAATCAATACTACACGCCCGTAACATATCCTCCAATGTCTGAATAGTTCTTTCACTTTGACCGTCTGTCTGGGGATGATAGGCTGTACTAAAGTAAAGTCTAGTTCCCATGGCTTCGTGAAATTTTCTCCAATATCTGGAGGTAAATCTGGCATCTCTGTCAGACGTGATGCTTTTCGGAACTCCATGTAATCTAACTATTTCTTTAGTAAAATATCAGCTAGCTTTTCCACCGAATATGTTTCCCGTATTGGTAGAAATAAAGCACTCTTGGTTAGTTGATCTACCACTACCCAAATAGTATCATAACCTTTTGGTGTACGGGGCAACTTTGTTATGAAATCCATAGTCAGATCATCCCACTTCCAAACTGGAATAGCTAATGGCTGCAATAATCCATAAGGTTTCTGATGTTCAGCTTTTACTTGAGCACAAGTCAAACATTTATTTACATAATGCATCACATTAAATTTCATCCCTGGCCACCAATAATCTTGCTTCAAATCTTGGTACATCTTAGTCATGCCTGGATGAATGGAATACCTAGATTTGTGAGCCTCATCTAGTATCATATCACGTAAAGCCAACGGAACCCACATTCGACCAAATCTAATTTTAACACCATGGCTATTTTCTTCTAAATATTTTTCTTGACCAACCATTCTTTCTTTCTTAATATTTCCTTCTTTTAACGCTTCCAGTTGGGCTTCTTTCAACTGTTGCATGAGATCAGGAGTAATCACAAGTTTATACACTTTAACCTTAATCGGTTCATACTTCTCCTTTCTGCTCAATGCATCAGCAACCACATTTGCTTTCCCGAGGTGATACAAGATTTCACAATCATAATCTTTGATTAACTCCAACCATCTCCTCTGTCTCATATTCAAATCTTTTTGTTCAAAGAAATACTTCAGGCTCTTATGATCAGTAAAGATGGTACACCTCACTCCATATAAGTAGTGTCGCCATATTTTAAGAGCAAAAACTACAGCTGCTAATTCTAAATCGTGGGTTGGGTAATTGACTTCATGGGTCTTCAACTGTCTCGAAGCATAAGCAATAACTCTCCCACGTTGCATTAATACACACCCCAATCCTTGATATGATGCATCAGAATATATCACTAAATCATCTACACCTTCTGGTATGGCCAATACTGGAGCTCGTGTTAATTGGTTCTTCAGTTCTTGAAAAGCAACTTCCTGTTCTTTATTCCATTCATACTTAACATTCTTTCGAGTTAACTTTGTCAATGGGGAAGCAATTTTGGCAAAGTCTTGAATAAATCTTCTATAGTATCCTGCCAGTCCTAAGAAACTACGAATTTCTGAAGGAATTTTAGGAATTCCCCAGTCTACCACAGCTTCAATCTTTGCAGGATCCACCAATATCCCATCCGCATTCACCACGTGGCCCAAAAATTGTACTTCTCTTACCCAAAATTCACATTTCGAGAATTTTGCATACAACTTATTCTTTCTTAAAGTTTCCAATACTTCTCGAATGTGACAAGCATGATCTCCTTCGTTCTTAGAATAGATCAAAATATCATCTATAAACACAATTACCGATTTATCCAGCATCGGTCTACATACTCTGTTCATCAAATCCATGAAAGCAGCAGGAGCATTCGTTAACCCAAACGACATCACCAAAAATTCATAATGCCCGTACCGCGTACGAAAAGCTGTCTTTGGTATGTCCTCTTATTTTACCTTCAACTGATGATACCCGGATCTAAGATCTATCTTTAAGAACCAATTAGCACCTTGGAGTTGATCAAATAAATCGTCTATACGGGGTAATGGGTATTTATTCTTGACAGTCAGCTTGTTTAGTTCTCTGTAATCTATGCACATCCTCAAACTGCCATCTTTCTTCTTTACAAATAAAACTGGAGCACCCCACGGCGAAGAGCTGGGTCGGATAAAACCCTTGTCTAATAATTCCTGTAATTGCTTCAGGAGTTCCTTTAATTCAGCCGGTGCAAGTCTATAAGGGGTTTTAGCGACAGGTTTTGCTTCAGGTATTAAATCAATTCTAAACTCAATTTCTCTATCAGGAGGTATACCCGGTAGATCCTCAGGAAATACATCAGGGAAATTACAAACTACTGGAACATCTTCTAACTTCCTCGTCTCCTTAGCAGTATCAACTACATATGCTAAGAACGACTCACAACCCCTATTTAATAATTTCTCAGCTTTAATCATAGATATGACCTTCACCCCACTATCATGATCATCACCAAAAACCGTTACCGAATTACCATCTGGTGTTCGCAACACAATCATCTTTCTTTTGCATATTATCTGAGCCTCAAACGTAGATAACCAGTCCATTCCCAATACTACATCAAAACCTCCTAATTTCATCATATGTAACCTAGCAGGAAATTTTACACCTTCTAGTTCGACAAAACAATCATCTATTACCTCACTAACAACTATAAATTCATTAGAGGCGGTTTCTACTGAAAAGGCAACATCTAGCTTTGATGGTTTAATTTTATTAAGGCATGGAATTTTATTGATATGAAACTTCTATTAGCCCCTGAATCAAATAAAACTCTAGCAGGTACATCATTAACGAGAAACGTACCCGACACAACATCCGGTAATGCCTTAGCCTCCTCTGTAGTCATTGTAAATGCTCTCCCCGTAGTACCGCTACTACCACTCATGCTGACTTTACTCGGTCCTCCCACTGCACGAATAGGAACCGGTCCAGGTCTAAGCTTTGGACATTCAGATTTCATATGTCCCATCTCCCCGCATCCATAACACCGAAGTTCTGGACATCTGGAAACGAAATGTCCAGGCTTCCCGTATTTACGACATGCCGGGTGATTCAGTCTACATTCCCCTCTATGGAACTTCCCGCATTTATTACACCGAGGAGGGGGACCTACAAAACCCCTAGCATTAAACTTTCTCTTTTGCGACCCACTCTGTCCATACATAGGCCTAGAACTCAGTGAAGCTTCCTGATGACTAACCACTTCCTCTTTTATCACAATTTTCTCAAACTCAGCAACTTCCTCATACATATCTGCGGCCAAATTCACCGTGGCTTGGTAAGTAGAAGGAGAATTTGACTTGACCAGCATTCTCACCTTAGGAGGTAATCCCTGAACATACCTAGTAATCCTCTTTGTCTCAGGAGTTACTAAGTGAGGTACCAAACGAGCCATTTCTTCAAATCTGGAAGTATACTCTTTGTGACTTAAACTGCCTGCTTAAAACTGTAAAAACTTGATCTCAATTCTGTCCATCTCGCCTTTCGGACAGAACTTTTCTATCACCAGTTCTTTAAAAGTTTCCCTCGTCATCTGACTTACGGCGGCCTCACCCATGGCTTGTTCCACTGTATCCCACCAGTACAAAGCTTCTGCTTGAAAAGAATGCACTGCAAAGCCCATCTTCTGATCTTCCTTACATCTACTAAGTTTAAACGCCGCTTCCATCTCTCGTAACCATTTGTAAGTTACTACTACATCCTTCTGGCCTTCAAACTTAGGCGGGTCACATTCCTTAAAATGCTTATATGATATTGGTTTCTCCACTACAGGCTCAACAATAACAGGTGGAGGAGTTGGTTGGGAAGATGATTCACCACCTTTCCTAAGGTCACTTAACATTTCAGGTAAGGTAGTACGCAACACTCGGGCGACTTCATCACCTATAGCCGCCTTAAGTTCATCACCTGAGATCCTAGCTTCAAGTCTAGAATTTGTATTACTGGTTTCCTCCATCTACGATCAGAAATAAACCATAATCAAATAATGAGTGATATCAGGATGCTGCATATAATGTAAATTGCTCATAACATTGGCCTGGTGTTATCAATTATTTACTTATTCACACCATCCTGCCTCTTCTCATTACCTTTTCACAGTTTATTTCTAACCCTATCTAAACCACAGAATCACACATACACATAATACTAATCTTTTAATTCAACAATCACTTTCATTCGACACTTGACTGAATTCACATAATACTTCACCCCACTTCCGGTTGTAGATACTGGCACTTCCCACATTTTCAGTTAAAGTTTAAAACAATTAAGTGTTCAAATCTCTTTAACCTAGGCTCTGATACCAACTTGTAACACCCTCAGAATTCATAATAATAATATAATAAGGAGGGTGCTACTAGTTGGGTTGTTATAACAATTCAGAGACTACACACGCAGCGGAGCTTTACATATATTAAAAACTGTTTACATCGTTAACAATATTTACAAGACATTATTCGACATTTCAAAACTTTTTAAACTTCAAGTACTTCATTCCCAAAAACCCAACTTTTGTGGCCAGTATCATACACCATAACCGGAAGCTAACTCTGTGGGGGACCATCACGAGCACCTCTATTACTACCTGGCATGCATTAGAAAACAAACACAAAATCAGATAAACTGGTGAGTTCTAACATACACCACATTTCAATAGTAACAATTCATCAATTGTTATCACACCAAATGATCCACACACACATTCATCAGACCATTTATTTATCCCAGTATTGATATGCATATCAAATACCCGCAAGGTATTTATGGACATCTTTTATCAGTTTTTAATTTGGTGGGTGAAACCTCCACCTCGCGCGTTGACGGGTCAAACCTCCGTCTATAATTTGGTGGGTCAAACCTCCACCTCGCGCGTTGACGGGTCAAACCTCCGTCTATAATTTGGCGTTGACGGGTCAAACCTCCGTCTCTAATTTGGTGGGTCAGACCTCCACCTCGCCATTCATCACAATTTACCACTTTTAATTTATTTTCACATTTTATATGCATGTCAGTGCCCGATTTTATCAAACAACATTTGTCAAACAGCATAAACACATAAAAGGGCAATTAGAACTCACCTTAATGCTTTCAGCAAGTGTTTACCAATTCAAATACACTAGGGCAGCTAAAACTTCTCTTTCTCAATGCAACCTAAAACAACAACCCTAACTTAGTCAAATTTTCCCTAGCTGACCACTTCACACGACTAAAACTATGCGACTGGACTCATTCGTACGACTGAACATACGACTGAGCTTAGTCGTACGAATGGACCATACGACAGAGGTGCGAATGAGCTATAACAGGGTTTGTGCGAATGACCTTCATTCGTACGATTGGTTCATGCAACTGAACTTCAGTCGCACGTTTGAACAATGCGATTGACTCAGTCGCACGAATGGGCATGCGACTGGGCTCATTCGCCTGAAACGGATCAGCAGCTATGTTCTTACCATATTTGATCCAAAAATTCAAGTTTTAACCTTTCAGATTATACCATATTCACAACAGAACATATACACCTCATTTACAACCGTTTCGGGTCCTTATTTCATCAATCTTCATAAAAACTAGGACCCGAACCTTCACTTTTCAGTTTAACAGAAAGATTTAACAAAAACCCAGATTAAAAACATGTTTTTGGATCAATTTCAACCACCTACACAGCTTAACATATTCAAGAATCGATCCGCACCAAGCAAAACTTACCAAAACAGAGCTAATTTACTCAATATAGCAAGAGCAGGGGTGTTGGGGTTCAAAAGGGACGAGAGGGTGAGAATATAGCAGATAAAATCTGCTTCTAACACCCTTAACCGCCTTACTTATGCCACATGCCAATTTTTAGCCGACTTACTCAATCGCACGATTGGACCATTTGCACGGCTCAATCGTACGACTGAGCCCATACGCCCACTATTCGTGCGATTGAGCTTCATTCGCACGTTTGGCATGCGACTGAGGTTCCTTCGCACGCATGTTGTGCGACTGAACACTAATCCTAATAAATAAATAATTATCAAACTTTTTAGATGTTACATCTTGCACGTTTAGGGTGTCGGGTGTTTAATTTGGTAAGAATTCGAGTGGTTTGGACTGGTTGGCTTCGCCGGAGCGATGGCCGGAGATGTGGCCGGCGGCGATCTGGAAAACGGGGGGGGGGGGGGAGAAAGGGTTTTAAAAAGAATACAGCTTTGGTCCCTATGGTTTCTGAGATTGTCATTTTATGTCAAAAATTCCCAAAACAAATTTTAATTATTATAATTTTAGCCCAAAACTTTTTGGGTTTATTATTATTATTATTTATTATTATTATTATTATTATTATTATTATTATTATTTTATTTTTTTAAATGTTTATTTTCTTAATAATTATTGATAGCAATATTATTATTATTATGATGTTATTATTACTACTACTATTATTATTATTATAACGTCGTATTAAACTCAATTGTTTATGAAGTTTAACTTTTCATTAATACGGGATGTTACAACATGTTACCTTATAACTATTGCACTTGTAAAATCGTTTGATTCTTGTAAACACTTGGCAATTCACTTGTATGTTGTGGTTAGTTGATCTTAGTAATTACCATGTATTGACTATTATATGTGCAATCATTAACTATTGCTAGCCTGGCGACGTCATATATCTATGGGCCTGACAAGCCTGCTTGGTTAATCCAAGTACACTTAACTAATTGTCTAATCTTGTAAATGTGTAATCTTGTAAATTGTCAAGGTTTGATTGTTACATCTGTCATACACCCTAGTTACTTTGCTCACTAACTTATGATATGAATTGTCATCTTTTATATAGATATGTATGAAAACTATGGAAATATCACCAACATTATGTTGACCTTTTTATTTTTAACATGTTTCAGGAAACACGCAAGTTTGATTGTCATCTTTGAAGCTTATTCACATCTAGAAATGGACCTAGTTAATTAAATGAATTGTTTTGGATTATTTCAAGTTACGTTATGTTGATTTTTTATTTGAGACTTATGATTGTAATTTATCTTTGAAACTTATGGTTATAATATTTGAAATAAATAATAGCGTTATGTGGTTGTGAACAATCTTAACCCTCACATCCCGATGATTCCGCCGTCAAGGTTGGGGTGTGACAGTTGTGGTGGCCAGTGGTGATTGGTGGCGGCGGTGGTGGCCGGTGGCTTTCGATCTTGGTGGTCGATGGTGATAGTTGTGGTCGTCATAGTGGTTGCTAGTGGTGGCCGGTGGTGGTCATGGCCAGTGATGGTGAGTGGGTGGTGGTGTGACAAAGAATAAAATGGAATGGAGTGAAAAAAAAAGAAGGGGGTGTGAATGGAATGGATTGGTGTGATTAAAGAGAATGAGATTACTTATGTAATGATCAGCCAACCAAACATGTTATTTTTCCATCCACTCTTAATTATTCATTTCATTCGGCCTCTCATTCATCGATACCAATTAGTAGAAAAAGAATTTCCAAGTACCCTTTTTGAGATTCATAATAGCTTAGCTAATCTAAATGTCAAATCTATGTAATTATTGTTGTTGAATGTCACGTTAAAATAGTTGGCCAATGTACAAATCTTGTTAAAACATAGTAGATGGTATTTCATCTACACAAAATTTTATCAACAAGAATGTGGACAAAGATAGGGCTCGAGAACACTCATGGCGTAGAACTACAAAAGATCAAAAGGTGATCGTAATACTTTTAAATTATGTCTAGTTTTTTCTTTGTTATCTTCTTGATGAAAGATTTAGAACTAAAAGTTAGAGATTGAAGATCTTACTTGTTATGTGATTGTTAAACTGTTATATCATTTTTGTGATGGGAAAGTTTTTTGTTGAAGAGAAACTCAACTACCTAATATTTTTAATAACATCATCAATGACCGTAATAGCATATCATTTGATTGTAGATACTTTAAAACAATATTAACTACAGTAATACAATATGACGTCACAGCAAGAAACTCAAAATTTTGTGCCAACCATTTGGGTTCATGTTGCACACCATCAAGAATATTAATCTTTTTATGTAAGATTAAGGGGCTGTTTGGCAGCCTCTTAATCAGCATTTTAATGGTTCAGATGCTGAATGGTTCAGCACTTAATGGTTCAGACTGTTTGTTTCACGAGCAAATGTCTGAATGGTTAAGACATTTGCCTCTGAATGATTAAGCATTATACTAATGCTGAATGGTTAAGAGGTCTAATGTTGAATGGTTAAGACCTCTTATCTGAATTGGTCAGACATTTGTCTTTGAATAGTTAAGCAATACACTAGCTCTTAATGGTTCAGACCTCTTAATGGTTCAGCACTTAATGGTTCAGCACTTAATGGTTCAGACCTCTTATTGGTTCAGCATTTAATCATTCAGATACTGTCAAGCAGCCCCTAAGTCTAAACAAACATCTACCCCCTTAAAATCCACACATCAGTAACATGTTGTGTGACCCATATAGCCGTATGAGTTTTATTATTATTATTATTATTATTATTATTATTATTATTATTATTATTATTTTGCTCATTTTGAGTGTTTTTCCGTTATACATGCCACATGTATAGAATGTTTGACTAACACAACGGCGATTTATGTCATGATACACACCAATACTAGAAGTTATAACCCTTTTTTGTTGTCTATACGACTCATATAAATAATGGTGGTGTATCTACAATAGGTTGTTCATACCTAATGCATGCTCAAGGATCCATACTAAAGAACCACAAACAAATACATTTCAATTTACATAAAACATGACGAAGAACAACAATTGACACAAAAGAAAAACAAACAAGAGCATGCTATGAAGTTTCAAACCTTAGTAGTTCAATCATCAACAATTATGTGGTGTATAAAGAAATGCAACTTAACTAGGGAAAAACTTCAATGATAGATCTTAACCCTAAGATCGGAGTTATTTTGCACTCGCTAAAGCCAGCCTCAACGAAGAGCTTTGCCCAATCTTCTTCGCTCCTCTCTCTTCCCGTCACCAATGTCATCATAAGCATGTCAAGGAAAAGCTGAGTCTCGAGTAATTCATTATCTCTTTCACAAACCTTCACGACCATGTCAATGATGATTACTTTCCCTCCATTTTCCTTACTAGGAATCGCTTTTCGGCATTGCCTCAGTATCTTCATGCATTCATCGTCCCTCCAGTCGTGTAAGATCCACTGTATTTATTCATTAACAAAATCATTAATCAACTTTTAAATATGTTACTTTTTTCTAATAGAATGAAATACCTTAAGCAAAAGTGCATTAGCACTAGGAATGGCTTGAAACATGTCTCCACCAATATAACTCAAGTTCTTACTTCCAATCAAACCATTAACGACATGAGGAAGATCAAAATTAATGCATCTAATATCGGGAAAAGCTTCGGCAATAGCTTTGACAACAGTCCCCGTACCACCCCCAACATCAACAATCGAATCCAACCCTTCAAAAACCCTTGTAGTGTTCAAGAATGACACTTATAACAAGTCTTGCATCGCTAGCCATTGCATCATTAAAGAACTTATTAAGCTTTGGCTCTTGACCTGCAAGATCCCAAAACATCATCCCATGAGTCATGTAAAAGGGGTTGACATCATCGTTTTTGAACCATTTGCTCATGTTTTGCCATGGATCTAACAACATTGGATCTAACATGGCTAGTAAAAATGGCTGGACGCTTAATGGCTCGTCCTTTAGAAGCAACCGAGAAGCAGGAGCTAGCACATAGCCTTTTCCTCCTTCCTCGTCATTGCTTCCGGTTGTGGTCGATACACTTTGTTTCACAAAGAAACCAGAGTGAACAAGAATGCGCATAAGCCGATAGATGCAATGAGTTTTCTCTTTTTTATACCCAAGGATTCAACCAACTCTGAAAGTAACATTGGTGAACCATGACGATTGATGATATCAGGTATTTGTAGCTGAACAGCACATTTAAGTGACATGGAGCTTATAAATCTAAAAATATGGTTCCATATGTGAGATTGAGAGTGAAGTAACTCATTAGATGGCTCACCATTTTGTGATGTCATCTCTATTTTCTTGCAATGTGTATGAATTGAGAGACAAATTCACATGTACGTGGACATAACATATCTTGTCAATATATAGAAATTTTTTTGAAGATGTATGATTGAGTTGGAGATGATAATATATATAAAAAGATCAATTTAAAATTCATAAACTAATTAACATCCCAATGATATTTCTAGATGCAGGCCCGATAGCGAATTAGTTATCTTACTAGTCCACTAGTCAGACACAATAAAGAATTAGATATATAAAAAAATATAAATATTAAAAAAATATGTATAGCCAAAGATTGTTGTAGAACTTCAAACAGGATTATTTTTAATTTAACAAAGACAAACAAGTTCAACCATCTCAAAAGAAAAAAACAAGGAAAATTCAAAAATAAACAAAAATAATATTAAATTACCACTATACCAACTTCATGTTCATACGGTTTCATTGTGAAATCATTGCTTTCCAGTTAGGTGCACTTACTTGCTATTATACAAAATGTTGAGCGAGAATCACGTTTAAACGATATATGGGCCCTCCTAATTATCATATCACGTTCGAGAATATTGTTTAAATGTATATAATCGTTTTCTCAAATAAAGTATAAATTATACAAGGCCTTATCTACTCGATCTTCGCCTTTTGATTTTTGTGTACATGCATGTGAAAAAGTGTTTTTTTTTCACCCAAATCTCCTTAAATAGATTTTAAACTTCAATCATTATTTTATAACCTCAACTTTTTAGGATACTCGGGCACCCTCAGGTATCCCATTTGGTATCTCGGTTAAAATGAAAAGCACCCTCTTCGCCGGTCGAGCAGTGTCAATTGGGTGGTACCATTCGGTTTGTACAAGCCGAACCAACTAAGCAATATGTGACCATTAAATGGTCACATATCAGTTAAAAATAGCCGATTAAAAAAATTCAGTTTCTATTTTTCAAACCTATATATACCACCATTTCTTACACTTTTTAAACTAAAACTTAACTCCTATTTCTTGTGTTTCTAAATTTATTAATTACTTAAATTTAATAGTTCAACAAAAATAATTTAAGTACTTCAGGTTATGCCCCGACAAATTTAAGTAGTTTTAAGTAAATTTGAATAAAAATAAGATAACGAAAAAAGCTCAAATACAGGGGCGTCTTAATGTTTTTGGAGGCCTAAAGCGAAACTAAAATTTGAGGCCTTTTTAAACATTATTATAAAAAAACCTCCTTCTTTATCCGGGTTTGGGACCGGCAATAATAACCCTTTTTGAACATCATTATTTTTTACCGTTATGTATTTTAACAATGATCCTTTTTTAGATTCAATTAAAGCTTCTTGTTCTCTTCTTTTTCTTCTTTGGTTCAACCTGATTCATGTTTTCTGATTCGTTTTGACATGTTCAATCAAATCTAGATGACTACATGAACCAAAATGACAAAGCAACTCCTAAATCAAACTCAAAACCAATTTACAAATTGAATAAGGTATGATTTTAGCAAATTTGAAATCCCAAATCAAATATTTCAAGCAAAACCCTAAGTGATACAATGATTCTATATTCTAAATTTCTAATAAATAATATTAATTAGCAATTTGCAAATCAAATAAATAGTAGATAAAGTGTACAAGTAAACTAACCTTATCTGAGAAGAAACCTTATCTTAGAGCAGCAGGCCAGCACTCCCGCAGTGCAGCAACCAGCACAAGGTCACAAGTGCACAAGCAACACAACAACCAGCACAAGTCACAAGTGCACAAGCAGCACAAAACAAGCAGCACAAAACAAGCAGCACAAAGGAACTCGGAACTCCCCCCGCCGGCGGCCGGCCTCCCTGAACGGCTGAACCGAACGACCGAAGGTCCGATTGAAAAAAACAAGCAGCGCAAGGCACAAGCAGGCGAACATCAGTGAAGCAAATCGTCAATTCGAGCATATGATCTTAACCGAAGGTCGTTCGACCGTTTGTTTCCAACTACCCGGCCGCCCCAACCCCCCAATCAGTTTGTTCGACAGTTCGTTTCCCCATCTCCCAATTTCTGGTCAGTGGTTTCCTTTCCTGACTCCCGTCGCCAATTCAAGAAACCTTGAACTATAAAATTTTTTTTTGGGTTTAATGGGACTTGGCCATACATGGAGGCCTATACCTTAAGTGCCCCTAAAGCCTAGCTTGTTTTTACAAGCTTATGGGCCGGCCCTGCTCAAATACAAGTGTATTTTTGCTACAAAGTGTGAAAAGACACAATGAGTCAAAAAAAGACACAATGAGTCAAAAAAGACACAAAAAAATTATATTTCGCAATCAAATCGAATTTCAAAAAAGTAATTCGGAGCTTTTGTTCCCCTAGTCGTCCTCACTAAGAAAAAAATAAACGAAAAAATAAAAATTAACGTTTTTTTATTGTATCATTTATGAAAGACACAATGATTTTATTGTGTCATTATGAAAGATATAATGACGTCATTGTGTCAATATAAAAGACACAATGACGTTATTGTCTCATATAATGACACAATGAAAAAAAAAATTATTTTTTTATTTTTTCCTGAAAGAGGACAATGATATGAACAAAGGCTCCAAAGTGTTTTTTTAAAATTCGATTTAGATTGTGAGATATAAATTTTTTTGTGACTTTTTAGCTTCATTGTGTATTCTCACACTTTGTAGCAAAAATACACTTTATAGAATAACCTTACTATCCAATTGTTCCCCCTGTTACCCTAATGTTTTACACTAGCTTTATTTATTATATCTATAATAGAATATAAAAATTTATATTTTAAATGGTAGATTATCTAGATTGCCTTTTAATAATACCTTAAATACTAACTTAATTTCGTAAATGTTTGTATTCTAACCAATGTTGGATATTTTAGTGTAATTATATGAACAAGTTGACCAATATGATTATAATATTTATCAAACAAATCAAAAGGTAAGAAGTGCATGTTTGTTTGAGTTTATTGTGATTTTCATAGAATCTCATAGGTTAGAGGCAAAGCTTTTAAGCAATGGATTCCAAGCAGGCAAGTCCTTTGACGGTTTTTGCTCCATCCTTGCAAAAACGGTTTCCTAGACAATTAGTCAAATATTTTGTTCTTCTGTGTCACACCCTCAAAATCCGCTAACGGGATTTTACCGTCAGGCGTGTGACACACCAGGATCTCAGATAACATCAGTTACACCAAACACAGTAATTACAAAACATCACATTAAGTAATTAGACTTTTAAATCAATCGTAAGTGTTTCAGACTTGCGGAAGCGTTTCGAAAATAGAAATCAACAGTGAATCGTTTCAACATGCGTTTCAACCATAAGAATCAATAGCGTTTCACAAATTAAACCAGTTGAGTAGTGATGTATGCCATGCATGCATCCTAGCAGAGTTCTTCATCTTGTGCGTTTCTGTGACCTGAGAAAACATGCTAAAATGTGTCAACATAAAGTTGGTGAGTCCACAGGTTTTAATCAACAAGAAATGTGTCAGAAAAGCGTTTCACATGGTTTCATCAACCAGAACTGTGTCAGAAAAGCGTTTCACATGGTTTAGTATATAAAGCATATCGATAGGTCGCGAGCCTATAAACAAGTTAGTTAGTGTTTCAAACCGAAGCTGACTGTGTGTGTTTAGTGCCTTTCCACCATGTCTTAACCGACCGTGGCAATCGTTACAGGTCAATTTAGCACCCGTTCGACCTCCGATCAAGCTAGCGCGACTAGCCCGGGCGGGGTTTGTCAGACCCAGTAGTACTACTCAAAATTACCTCGCTAATCCATTACTAACGGTTTGATACAGTAAGGACTTTCAAATGCGTTTCCCACTAACATAACAGGCGATATCAATAATACTGGCAACCATAACAAAAATAGTGTTTACATGTTTTCTCCCCCAAAAAAGAAAGTAAGTAAAATGGGGCCGTGAAACTCACCTTGATTGCGTTGCAAAGAAATAATGCTCGAGCAACAGTTAAGGTTTCGGTTAACCTGTGTTTCATTTCGTGTACATATTATTAATATAAATTATTAATTTAAGAATATAACAACTGTTTAGTTTCGCGTTCGTGTCTCGGTTACGGGTTATCGGTATTTCCCCATTCTCAGTTATTATCAACAACGCTAGATTATGTATAAAATATTCATCACACTTTTAATTATACATCTTTATAACTCCAAACGTTTATTAAGGCGTAACTTATTTATATATATATATATACAACGCCTCATTCATTCACATATATATATATTAAAAATATAAGTAATAATAATTTCACGATTTCAACTTTTTATAGTTTTTTTTATATAAATAAACTAATTATATCATTATATATATATATTTATTAAGATATTACAAGAAATAATTTTTCAGAAAATGATTAGATAATTTTTAAAATTCATGAAGTTTATAAAATTTATTTTTATAATTTTTAAAAATTTTTCTGGATTTTTAAAAGGTCAAAAAGGGCTTTAAAAAAAATAAGTGTTGAGGGCCGGGTTCAAACCCGCAACCTCAAACACACACTGCTACATACATACCAGTAAACCATGGCCTCAGCCGCGATGAAAACCCGTTTCCAATTCTTAAAAACCAACCTTTAAATCAATCCCCAATTTCCCCAAATTCCCGAAACCCTAGTTCGATTTTGGATCAAATTGACAATCAATTCGATGTTGTTAACATCTAGAATCATAGGGCTTTGATTCCCCATCTTAAACCGAGTATGTTTATGTGTGTAACTTACGTGATTAAGTTCGAATTGAAGATGAACCCAACAAGAACAAGCCGCGGCTTTGACAGAATCTGTTCGAGTGGAAATTGTTGATGATAATCGAATTAAACTCGTGTGAAGCTTCCACTGATGATCTTGATTCAAAACCCTCAATCAATTGGTGTTAAAATTGCTCGGGAGACAGTCTTCGGGTAGGTTGCAGGTCCGAAAGAAAGAGGTTGATCGAATCCTAGATTTTTGTGTGTTTCAGGTTGTATTGAGAGGTGCATTCGATTAAGAACAGATCAATGAGTATTTATACTTGATTAATTGGATTATTATTATCGTTCGAGTGGAATTTGTTAGGTATATGTTAGTGGGTTCGATTAGTGGCCATTATCACAAAATCCCGAATGCCTTTACCTAATTAAAGGTTACATTATAGTTGGAAATTCGTTCGCGATCATGTTGGTGCTTTGTGGGGTTCGAAAGGCCGGGTTTTAAGGCCGTTTGGAGATCGCCGGAGCCGCGCCGGAGCTTCGCCGGCCGGCGACCGGAAAAGCGGGGAAGGGCGGGGGGTTGGGTTGTAATTTCATAAGTTACACAATTGGTCCCTGCAGTTTCTGTTTTTATTATTTTATGTCCAAACAATTTTTTTAAAGTTTCAAAATTTACAAAATATCCCCCCTAAAACTTTATTATTATCATTATTATTATTATTTTCTTTATTATTATTATTATTATTATTACTACTATTATTATATTTAATTGTTTTTGATTTAATTATAAATATGTACTAATAATAATACCCGAAATATACGGGTTGTCACATTATCCCCTTGTTGAAGAAATTTTCGTCCCGAAAATTAGAACATTAGGTTCAGTTAATTACATGAGATTCAATGATTTATACCATGTGAGTTGTAAGGTATTGACAGAGTTGTAATATTACCGTGTGATCTCATTGGATTCTAGAGACTTTCAACGAATCATCTTATCCTGATGGTCTATCTTGGTTTCATGCTTTGATAATCAATTCATACGGTATTAAGTCTATGTCAAAGACATGATCTTCGTGTACTTTTGTGTAACCTTTAATTATTACCATTGGTCACTTTAACCGAGTAAATAATTTCTAAGCAACTAGCTAGGGTTAATGCTAAGTTAAAGAATAATTCCAGTAGAATCAAAGCTATCATCAACCCTGGTATCAAATGGATGTGTAACTATTGATGATAAGGTACGTACATGTAACAACATTTAGTCTTGTCGAATGTGGCTTGCTTCAGCCGTAAATGTATGACCGCGTGATGTATTTCCTTGACTTATATGACCTTTATTTCCGTAATTTAACTATTCTTACTTTCTAGTTATAGCCATTTCCTAATTCTGATTGTTTCTAACTTGTCCTGAGGTCCTAATCGACCTAGGGCACACTTACGGTAATGGTCAGAACTCCAACCTTCTTAATGTCCCCGTTTAACGCATTTTAGCTTAATCGTATTAACCAACATAGCTAGGTTTACAACATTAGCATTCTTGTCTACCTTACCGCTAGATTGCTTGTTCAACCTTTCAACTTCTTTTTACTACTCACTAGATTTGCCGTGTCCTTCTTAATTCTATTTGGTCTAATGTCATAAGGTATGACATCAGCTTTGTCAATTCATAGAGTTTTGTCAGTATAAAGAGCACAACCTAACCCTACCATTGCACGATTTTAGAATTACAATCCTAACTTTGCATTTCATTCCTTAAGTAATAGTACTCAATCACTAAGGCTTTGAACTCACCTCAATAACCCTATATAATAGCATCACCGGTATACTAAGAATGTGCTTAAACCGGTTACACAACATCCTAATTTTCCTTAACATCATCCCAAAGAATAACATAATGTATGTTTAGAGAGTATCATCACTCTTCTATATTTCCTGTAGTCCACTTTCATTCTAATCATTCAATCAGTTCCTCAGTTACTGAAATACTAAGTGGAGGAATGTCTCTTAAAATGATTGGAAATACCATGAAGGCTCTAAGTAGGACAGGACTTAAGCAAGTGTTAGTAATGTTTTGTTACCCTTAACAAGGTCTTACTAGAATTATGATCCTAGCACCCTAGGGTATAGAATAGAAACTTGTAATACTCATGATTGTTATCTCATGGTAAGATTAACCAGACTTCTCATGACAGAAAATTTCGGCTTGGTTTTTAGATAACCAATCCATGTCAACGACTACATCAAAACTACCAAGTGTGACAGGCATCAGATTCTATTCCTAACTCATGTCCAGATAATCCGAGTTTACATCCCTTAATGGCGTGAGTTGCCTCAATTAGTTTCCCATCAGCTAATTCTACAGTGTAACTAGGTTCCATATCAACTAAGGTTACGTCTAGGAGTTTAATAAACTTGTTGGAAACAAAACTCTTATCGGCACCGATATCAAACAGTATAGAAGCAAAACGACCATTCAGAGGAAACGTACCAGTAACCACATCCTGATCATCCCTTGCCTCACCAGAACCAATCACAAAAACTCGACCTTTGGCACCATTTCCATTGTTGTTGTTTCCATCATTGCCCCTGTTGCCATTCCTCAGTTGTGGGCAATCCTTCCTGTAGTGGCCCTCCTTACCACACTCATAACAGCCCCTAGTCGCTCCGCCCTGGCGTTGTTGTTGAGGTTGTTGCCTAGCCATTAGATCACCCCTGCAATCCCTAGCAATATGACCCGTCTTGCCACATCTTTGACAACGAAAACGATCACACTGACCATAATGATGGAAGTTGCATTTGTTACACTTTGGGTTTTTGCCAACGTAGTTGCTCGATCCCTGACCATTGTTGTTGTTGTTCTGATTGTTGTTTGTGAAGCTTCTAGATGAATCAAACTTTTTGATTGGTTGTTGATCGGAGCTTGAAGACTTACTGTTGTTACCATCCCATTTCCTTTTGTGTTCGAATGGTCCAGAGGTGGCGCCACGTTTAGGTAGGATACCATGTGCCACTGCCTGATCAGTGAGCTTGTGAGCCAGTCGAATAGCCTGCTGAATAGTGGCAGGATCAGCAGCCATAACACTATCTTGGATTTGAGGAGCTAGACCATCAATGTACTTCTCAATCCGTTTATAGGCCGGGGTCACCATCTGGGGACATAGAGCAGCCAACTCGTGTGAGCGAGTCGTGTACTCCTCAATTTCAGAGCCAGTCATTTTGAGATTCCAAAACTCTGCTTCTAGCTTCTGGACCTCATTCCTCGGGCAGTATTCTTCCTTTATTAGTATCTTGAAATCATCCCAAGGCATACTGTTAGCAGTATCAAGTCCTAAGGTCTGGACCTGTGAGTTCCACCATGTCAAAGCTGGTCCTTCCAGTGTGCCGGAGGCGTACTTGACACGACTTCCAGCAGGACAGTTGCACATGGCAAACACTGACTCGAGCTTCTCTAGCCAGCGAAGTAGTGTGACAGCACCCTCAGAACCACTGAAAGAGTGAGGCTTACAGTCCATAAACATCTTGAAGGTACAGGCTGTTGGGCCTCCTTGATTCAGATTCTGGTTGTTCTGGTTCTGGTTGCAGATCTGTTCATAGGTTGTGAGCGCATCAATAACACGCTCATTGATGATGGCATCCAACTCGGCTTGAGTCAGGTTGATGTTTCCGTGTCCTCTCGGGCGTCCAGGTCTTCTTCCAGACATGATTCTTCAATTCACAATGCACGACAGTCACTAACTATTAATAACAATAGTTTGTTTCATACTAGTAGGAATGGAGGATTTGTTTGCATATCGATAGTGATGTTTCATGAGAACCGAGACAAGTACGATAGAGTTAAGAAAGTAATGTGTGTTGTTCTCCTTGTTTGTCATCGTGTGTGTTAGAAAAGAGTTTCGCGTTTCCAAGTGGTAAGGGTAGGTTTGAGTTGTCGTTGCTTCAACTTCGAGAGTGAAGAATCATGTGTAGATGTTGGAAGTGAGCGAGCGGAACTCCCCACCCCTCTATTAGTCGAGGATGATACATGTAACCTAGATATTTGTGTATATTGACCATAGTTTATCACTCATCCCAGAAATCCCCAGGTAAGCATAACAGGTCTCGCAATGAGATTTATGCGATATGCTTGCCTTAGCCCGAAGGCCTTTTGCCAGGAAATCCAGAATACAGGTGTCTATGTGTCACACAAATTTCTTTGGTTCATAGAATAAAACTTTAGAGAGAAATTAAAGGCACGAGTTATCAGTTTCTTTTCCTCAGGTATCTATGTGTCATAGAAATATGTTAAAGCAACAGTTCTCAGAGTTATCAGTTTCTTTTCCTCAGGTATCAATGTGTCACAGAAATATGTTAAAGCAACAGTTCTCAGGCATCTAAAGTTAATAAGTACAGCTTAGTAATCTATGTGTGTGTAACTAATGCAAATCCAGCTAAAGTCTAAAATGCAATGCAAATGAGATGCAAAGTTCATTTTAGTTCGCTATAACTAATGCTCTGATACCAATCTGTCACACCCTCAAAATCCGCTAACGGGATTTTATCGTCAGGCGTGTGACACACCAGGATCTCAGATAGCATCAGTTACACCAAACACAGTAATTACAAACATCACATTAAGTAATTAGACTTTTAAATCAATCGTAAGTGTTTCAGACTTACGGAAGCGTTTCGAAAATAGAAATCAACAGTGAATCGTTTCAACATGCGTTTCAACCATAAGAATCAATAGCGTTTCACAAATTAAACCAGTTGAGTAGTGATGTATGCCATGCATGCATCCTAGCTGAGTTCTTAATCTTGTGCGTTTCTGTGACCTGAGAAAACATGCTAAAATGTGTCAACATAAAGTTGGTGAGTCCACAGGTTTTAATCAACAAGAAATGTGTCAGAAAAGCGTTTCACATGATTTCATCAACCAGAACTGTGTCAGAAAAGCGTTTCACATGGTTTAGTATATAAAGCATATCGATAGGTCGCGAGCCTATAAACAAGTTAGTTAGTGTTTCAAACCGAAGCTGACTCTGTGTGTTTAGTGCCTTTCCACCATGTCTTAACCGACCGTGGCAATCGTTACAGGTCAATTTAGCACCCGTTCGACCTCCAATCAAGCTAGCGCGACTAGCCCGGGCGGGGTTTGTCAATCCATTACTAACGGTTTGATACTGTAAGAACTTTCAAATGCGTTTCCCACTAACATAACAGGCGATATCAATAATACTGGCAACCATAACAAAAATAGTGTTTGCATGTTTTCTCCCCCAAAAAAGAAAGAAAGTAAAATGGGGTCGTGAAACTCACCTTGATTGCGTTGCAAAGAAATAATGCTCGAGCAACAGTTAAGGTTTCGGTTAACCTGTGTTTCATTTCGTGTACATATTATTAATATAAATTATTAATTTAAGAATATAAAAACTGTTTAGTTTCGCGTTCGTGTCTCGGTTACGGGTTATCAGTATTTCCTCATTCTCAGTTATTATCAACAACGCTAGATTATGTATAAAAATATTCATCACACTTTTAATTATACATCTTTATAACTCCAAACGTTTATTAAGGCGTAACTTATATATATATATATATATATATATATATATATATATATATATACACACGCCTCATTCATTCACATATATATATTAAAAATATAAGTAATAATAATTTCATGATTTCAACTTTTTATAGTTTTTTTATATAAATAAACTAATTATATCATATATATATTTATTAAGATATTACAAGAAATAATTTTTCAAAAAATGATTAGATAATTTTTAAAATTCATGAAGTTTATAAAATTTATTTTTATAATTTTTAGAAATTTTTCTGGATTTTTAAAAGGTCAAAAAGGGCTTTAAAAAAAATAAGTGTTGAGGGCCGGGTTCGAACCCGCGACCTCAACACACACTGCTACATACATACCAGTAAACCATGGCCTCAGCCGCGATGAAAACCCGTTTCCAATTCTTAAAAACCAACCTTTAAATCAATCCCCAATTTCCCCCAAATTCCCGAAACCCTAGTTCGATTTTGGATCAAATTGACAATCAATTCGATGTTGTTAACATCTAGAATCATAGGGCTTTGATTCCCCATCTTAAACCGAGTATGTTTATGTGTGTAACTTACGTGATTAAGTTCGAATTGAAGATGAACCCAACAAGAACAAGCCGCGGCTTTGACAGAATCTGTTCGAGTGGAAATTGTTGATGATAATCGAATTAAACTCGTGTGAAGCTTCCACTGATGATCTTGATTCAAAACCCTCAATCAATTGGTGTTAAAATTGCTCGGGAGACAGTCTTCGGGTAGGTTGCAGGTCCGAAAGAAAGAGGTTGATCGAATCCTAGATTTTTGTGTGTTTCAGGTTGTATTGAGAGGTGCATTCGATTAAGAACAGATCAATGAGTATTTATACTTGATTAATTGGATTATTATTATCGTTTGAGTGGAATTTGTTAGGTATATGTTAGTGGGTTCGATTAGTGGCCATTATCACAAAATCCCGAATGCCTTTACCTAATTAAAGGTTACATTATAGTTGGAAATTCGTTCGCGATCATGTTGGTGCTTTGTGGGGTTCGAAAGGCCGGGTTTTAAGGCCGTTTGGAGATCGCCGGAGCCGCGCCGGAGCTTCGCCGGCCGGCGACCGGAAAAGCGGAGAAGGGCGGGGGGTTGGGTTGTAATTTCATAAGTTACACAATTGGTCCCTGCAGTTTCTGTTTTTATTATTTTATGTCCAAACAATTTTTTTAAAGTTTTAAAATTTACAAAATATCCCCCCTGAACTTTATTATTATCATTATTATTATTATTTTCTTTATTATTATTATTATTATTATTATTATTATTATTATTATTATTATTATATTTAATTGTTTTTGATTTAATTATAAATATGTACTAATAATAATACCCGAAATATACGGGTTGTCACATTCTGGTTCACGGAATCACACACAAATATACTTGTTCTTGATTGTATGTGTTAAGTTTTAGTCGATTGTTGTATAAGGACTAAACCACAGAACAACTTTAATCCAAAAAGGCAATCACAGCTATCAGTTTCATTCATGTATTTGATCATTTAGAAATATGAATCCTCTACGAATAAAAATGTAACTAACTAGCGGTGTAAGCCGGAGGTATCCATAATAGATACATGAAGAGATTGACAGATGCTTATAGTGAAGGTGCGCAAGACATAGCTGTACTCAAGGCTTGGGGTGATGCAATAGGTGTTTGTACTTTGGCACTTGGAAGACATGCACAAAGTGTTAACACAAATAAGTAGTACCATATGCATAAAAACTTGTAAATTTAGTTATTTTTCAAAATAGTGTTGATAGAAAAATTATATATCAAAATGAACAGTTTGAAAAATATTTATCAAAATGAGTGATTTTTAAAACTTCTATTTGTTAACTCCTAATTCCATTGGATAAAAAACCTATTTTTGTAAAAAGGTGGTCTTAAGAAAAACATAAGGAAAAAAGTTATAAGTTTTGAATTAATCCACTGCAATAAAACATTAACATATTTTTTAATTTAATATTTTGTCTTGTACTCATAAGTTAGTCTTACGCTTTTTTTTCTAACAGATTAAAATTTCTTTAGTATTTATATAGTTTTAACATTAACATTTTTAAATATTTTAAGTAACTTATATTTTTTTAAGTGATCTTAATAATAATTAATATTATTTTAAAGTGTTAAAAATTGTTTTCTATGTACATAATTTATTAATTATTATATTATATTTATCAACATTATGATGCGAAAACTTTTTCACATTTAGAAAAAAAAATAGCGTGCTTAATATCAACATACATGTAATTGGAGCTGAAACTTGCATATGTCACACTGCCCGTAGCGCCTTCAGAGCATTCACAACCTATTCCTTAAATTTATGTGTGTGTATGAGCATTCAGAACCCATTCCTTATCCATATTCTTATAATTTAACTAAAAATTATCATCCCTTATATTTATATTTTATTTTTTAAAAACATCCTGCATCCTATTCCTTATACTTATCTCTATATTATTTTTATTATTCTTTCTCTTTTTATATCTATAATCTTAACTATCAATTATTTTGTCTTATTATCATTTTATTTTTAATATTAATTTTATTTTTTTTATAAAAGTTTGACTATTTAATCTATGGGTCGTTTCGTATAGTATGAGTTTGAGTTTGAGCGGATTCGAGTCAAGACGGGTCAAACTAAAGAAAATGACATCCATAATATGGAATTTCAAACATCAAAATCCAACGTTACGATTCATAGTAGTAAACCACACATATTCATGAAAGAAATAATATAACATAACATGATGTCATTTATTGTTGAGAATAGAGTAGCCATTGATATTCAATTAGATCCTCTTGAAGTTGATGATGTGCCAAGCTATCTCTAATATGAACGTGACGTTGAATGAAGTCCATAAACTCAGTTGTATGATCACGCGACAATATAGGAAGTTCATCAAGTTGATCATACTGAAAGTTAAGACTGTCTTCATCATCACGCTCATCTTCAATGATCATATTATGTAAAATAACACATGCTTTCATAATATTTGTTAGTTCATTCACTTTGCACATTCGCAAAGGTCCTCCAATGATTGCAAATCATTGTTGAAGTACACCAAAAGCTCACTCAACATCTTTTCTTGCAGATTCTTGTGCTCAAGCAAAATTTTTATTTTTATTCCCTCTTGGTGATGGAATCATCTTCACAAAAGTACGCCACTTATGATAAATACCATCTGCTAGGTAATACCCCATAGTATAATCATGGTCATTGATTGTGTAATGGACCGAAGGAGCACGTCCTTGTGCAAGTTCGATGAAATAAAAGACCTCTCTAACACATTAATGTTGTTATGTGAACCAGTCATACAAGAAAAACATGCCATATCCAGAGATCATATAAAGCAACGACCTCTAAAATAATAGTAAATGTGACCAGAGTACATACCTTTCCTGGCCGAGGGACAATTTTCCCACTTCCAATGCATGCAGTAGATGCTTCCAAGCATTCCAGGAAATCCTCGTTGCTCACACACAGCAAGCAATCAAGCAATATCGTTGGTGTTTGGTGACCGTAAATAATCATTTGAAAAAACTCTTACTATTGTCTCACAAAATTTTTTAAGGCTTTCCATTGCGGTGCTTTCACCAATTTGTATGTATTCATCCATAAAATCTCTTGTAACTCCATATGCTATCATTCTAAATGCAACAGTTTTCTTTCGCAAAAAAGATAAACTGAGTCTTCCGACATTATCTCTTCTTTGGACGACGTACGGCTCGTTACACTCTACCTCATTTAGGATATGAAGAAAGAGTACGACTCATCCGAAATCTTCTTCGGAATAAATTTAAGGGATATACCGGTTTTTCTGCAAAATAATCACAAAATAGGAGTTTGTGACCCTCTATACGATCACGTCGAATAAACTTACGACGTTAGTGATTTTCATGATGCATTGATGATTGTCCATCCTTATTATCACTATCAACTTCAAAGGATTCATATGTAAATAATTTACGAAAGAAGTTTTGAGCCATGTAGGAGACTTTTAACTCTGCAAATCACAAAACAATTTCCCTATATATTTAAAAAGAAGTTGGAATGAACAGTAGGGGCAATTCTGTCATTTTGTTTGTCTGTGAGGTTCTATTAAATATATAGGATAATACTGTTGAAGGTTTTGATAGAGGGAGAGAGATAGGTTCGGAGGAGATGGTCTTTGGTGGTGTCGGAGGTGTTGCTCCACCTCCGCGGCCGCCGCCTCCTCCGCCGTCCCCTCTCACCACCCTCCTCCTCCCTCTCCCTCCACGACATCCACACACAAATCCCCCCCGTCCAATTCCAAACCCTAACCCCGAATTCACCCGATTGTTCCATCTGCTTGGAGTTTTTCAACCATAGGGACATCTGTCGTGTTCTTCCCGTCTGTCGACGACCACGACTCCGTTATCATCGCGACAGTTGCTCCACCGTCATCACCCACCACCGCTGCTACAAGCCGTCGTTAGTGCTTGCACCCTAAAACCCAAATTGGGGGTGGTGGATTTGTTGGTGGAGGCGGAGGTCGACGGTGGTGGTTGTGTTGGTGGAGGCGGAGGTCGGGGAGGCGGAGGTCGGCGGTGGTGGCTGCGTTGGTGGAGGCGGTGGTGGCTGCGTTGGTGGAGGCGGAGGTCGGTGGTGGTGGCTGCGTTGCCGTTTAGTTTCAAAAACCAAACACAACCCATCAACCCCTGCTCTATACTCACCTTCACGCAGTGTTGTAAAAATCGCTAGGCGCTAGTCGGGCGGTGAGGTGGGGACTAGGGATTAATAGGGATTAATCGGGATTAATCGGAATTAATCGGATCAGACTTTTATGTATAATTTTGCAAATTTATATATAATTTTATACTTTTTTATGAAATAATTTGTAAGTTTGGGGGATAATTTGTAAATTGGTGGATATTGAGGGGGTTAAATGTAAAATTTCAAAAACTTAATAAAATAATCTAACCCTAAAATAGAACATCCCGTTCCCTTCCATCGCTCCATCACCGAAATCCTCCGTTCTGTCATTCCGGTGGCACATCCTCGCCGGAATATACAAATCCGGCGCCGGAATGGTAAAATCCGACGGTTATCATCACCGGAACACCACCGATTAGGACGATTTGCTCCGGCTTTGACGGATTTTGACCGACTACCGCCTAGCACCTCCGATTTGGTGAAATCGAAGCGGCTAACCTCCGATTAGCGACTAACCGGCGACTAATCGGAGGCTAGTCGCGATTTTTGCAACACTGCCTTCACGGTATGTTTCCTCTTTATCTCCTTACATATGCAGTGGCACAAACGTTAGATTTGACAAAAACCGTAATGGGTTTGGTTCACAAGCTCGAACCATATCAGTTGAAGCATTGAAACCAAATGACACTTTCCCACATCGCCATAACTCTGCTACACCAGAACAGACCAAAATGGCTGAATTTGTTGGTTACCCTAATCTTGATTCACTCATTGATGCCACTGTGCCCAAATCAATTCGTCTTGAATCGATGAAATACCCTAAGTTTGATGACGGGTTGACAGAATCCCAAATGATTGCGCATATGCAAGAATTAGCTTCTAAAAATAAGATCTTTAAGTCTTTTATTGGTATGGGGTATTACAATACTTATGTTCCTACTGTTATTTTGAGAAATATTATGGAGAACCCTGGTTGGTATACTCAGTACACACCATATGATCTTTTAAGTCTTTTATTGGTTGGTATACCCTGGTTGATGGGTATGTGTAATTCATCGATGGAATATGTCGGTGATGATGAGGAACACCTCATATGCGACTTGGCTTTGGCTTAATGTTTATCACTGGTTTATTTGTTCTCTTTTTCATTTGTTACTAATATGTTCCGAGGGCTGGCGATGATGATAAAAAGTAGGTGTGACTTTGTTGTTTTGGCGTGGCAAATGAAAATTTGCAGCCACAACGAGCACACATTTCGAGCCTTATGATCAGCTTATGCATGTGGTTGGGTATGTGTAATTCATCGATGGAATGTGTCGTAGATGATGAGGAACACCTCATTTGAGACTTGGCTTTGGTTTAATGTTTATCACTGCTTTCTTTGTTCTCTTTTTGGTTTGTTACTAATATGTTGTGAGGGCTGGCGATGATGATAAAAAGTTAGTGTCGCTTTGTTGTTTTGGCGCGGCAAATGACAATTTGCAGCCACAACAAGCACACATTCTGAGCCTTATGTGTCGGTTATTTGGTTCTGGTTCTTCATCTAGGGTTTCCGTTTTTCGATTCTTACAGACCTTTAATGTTTGATGTTGATTTAGGTTTTTCATGTGTTCATGAATCTGCCTGATGTTGGTGGCTTCGATTCACTGGATCACACATTGTTGCTTTATTTTAGGCTGTTTGTTGGCTGTGATGATCTAACCAAAACAGGTTGTTGTTCTGGCGTGACAACCATTGGTAGATGGTCTGCATCTAGAAGCAATGACCAGGTCTGAACCAAAGCTATGTTTGTCGTTGTGCTGCATCGTGTTGGCTTCAATTCGTTGGCAATGATGGTCAAACCAAAATATGTTGTTGTCCTTGCGTGACAGCCATATGTAGATGGTTTGCAGCCTGACACCGTGAGTTGATCTGAGCCAAAGCAGTATTACATAGGATGGCTGTGATGATTTAAAAAAATCCGTTGATTTGGCGTGGCAACCACGTTTGGTTTGCAGCCATAATGAGAAGCCGGATCTGAGCCAAGGGTTGAAACTAGGGTTGTACCGGTGATTATCGGTTTTAAAATATTCGCGCAGCGCGCGAGGCAGAATTCAACTAGTTCTTATTAATAATGCATTATACTTTAACTATTGGAATAATGTAATGTTGTTTATATCCTAAGTTGCATATTAATAAATATTGCAGACTCAAACACCATTCAGTTACTGCATCATCTGATTAACAAGAATTACCCCTTTAATTAGCAACTTGAAATTTGTCAATTTAGAACTTGCACTATAGGCATCAGCCCTAATTACCAGTAGAACCATAACAAGCCAAAAAAGATAACCTTAATCTATTATCTATCCATGATCTTTTGGCTAACAAATATAAACATAAGAAAATAGATAATCATTGACATAAACATCAAGAATTAAACACATGATATCAAAGCTTTAGAAAATGAGAATGCAAGCATTAAACTTCATGTTTTAGCAGGAAACTGAATTATGGAAATTAATGTGCTGCAATAAACAAGCATTAAAGTCATTATCACTATCACCACCAGTGGCTTTCTTCCAAAAGAACGGGCTGCAATAAACTTTGGTTACTCCTTAGAATAACATGCTATGATATATCTTGCTATGCTTCATGAATCACAACATTACTTGCTAAGAAAAAAATGTTTCTAAAGAAACTACTATTCATAAATTATCCTATGTTCCTTATGAGTTATGACTAAAAAATCTATTATATTGATCAGCTTACTTGGACTACTGCCTTAGAACTATTCAAGAACTACATTTGATAATGGCAGGTACACATGACATGATGCATTAGAACTATTCAGGGACTACATTTGATACCAATTGAGAATTCCCACCTTGACTTTCACACATGTTGAAATTAAGTTATTTCCATACAAGTTTGCAGTATTTATTGAGCAAAGATTATTAGTTTTGTAATATATTGACTATATGTGACAACAAGCTTGAATCACATGAAGTTCGCTGTAAATAGGCAGAAGTGTCCTCCTAGTTGTTAAAAAAATAAATCAAGTTGTGAGACACCAGTCCAACAAAATTCTTAACCGTTTCAAAGCTGAAGATCTATGGGTTCAAGGCTAGCTCTCAATCGCGGTGCTTGCAGACAATAACAAGAGATATATCGAGCACATGTTCGGAAAATTTATGGCATACTATAGAGCTGTATTGTCTATTGAGGTGAAGTTGAAAGCAACCTTTCTTGTAGGCATTTCATCGAACATGTGGTGAGCAAAGAGTAAAGACTTGCATAATCATCTATAACCTGTTTCATCTACTAGATGCTAACCATGTTCGAGATAACCCCATTCGAAATTAAAAAGAGTACTATTCCATTGAAATATAAGCATATAATCTAACATAACCTATAGTCATAATCCAAACCCAAATCATAACATGATCTATAGCTATAACCTATGTCAAAGTATCACCTGGGTTGGAGGAAGAAATTGAACCACCACCATCGCCAGTGATGCCAAACTGGGATTAAGAAGGGCACTGAACAACCAACCATTGATGTCGTCTTATTCTTCCACCTCTATGAATTCTTCGATATTATTTATTTCAATGAGATTTCCTTTCGATTGCGCCCTTATTCCACCTCTCGTTTTTGTAAATGAAGCACAACTTCTTCCCTTGTTACTGATCGGAGTATTACCACAAGGGATCGGAAGATCCAAGTAGAACAAAATTTCAAACCAAAAGTAAGAGAAGATGAGGAGAAGAGGGAAGGAGAAGGTTGTTAGGTTTACGGTGTGTACAATGGATAGGTAAATATACCAATTCACTGTACAAACTTTATATTTGTTTCTTATAATGTAAAGATAAGATAAGAAAAAGTTTAAGAAATGGTATGGAGAAGTTATTTGGTTGGTTTCTAAGTTTTGACTTAAATTATAAAGATATGGGAGGTTTTGTAAAATGGGTTGTGAGTGTTCTGAGTTCTTAAATTATATGGAATGGTTTAAGTGATTGTGAATAAAGGGGAGAGAAAATGTTACTTTTCAACCCTTATAAATTTTTTAATATTTTTAAAAGTGATTGTGAGTGGGGGAGACAGAAAAAATAATGAAAAATGTATAAAAATATATTATTTAATTGAAAGAAGAGAGAAGAAGCATTGATTTTTAGTGTAATTATAAGATGAAAATAAAGAATGAGATGTGAGTGCTCTAAGTTCAATTGTTCCAATTCTAAATTATAAATTGGAGATATGTATTGCAGTAGGCAATATATTTATAAGTTTAAAATTACATTTAAAACTTATATAAAGTAATATTTTTATTTTAATAAAAATAATAAAACTTTATATAAAGTTATATTGTACCGGAACTTCTAACAAAATCAACAAATATCTTGAAACACATTTTTTAAATTCTTTTTAAAGAGTTATTTGTTGCCTAAAAATATGAAACTATTAAAATCATTTAATAATTTAAGTCAGTTAATACATTTAAAAAGTTAGATTATAAAAACTTTTAAAAATATTAGGTTAATGCAAACATTTAAAAGTTAAAGAAAGTTTTTACTATAGAAATTGGGTTACCAAAATATAAAACCAGATGTTGAAATTTTTAATAAAAAATTATAAAATTTTTGCGGTGATAAAATAATTACGATTCTTTTTTTAACCACGTTTCACTTCTATTTTCTTAACGAATTTTTTTAAAATAGAAATGTTACAACTAAGAGTGTGAAAGAAAAAATTAAAAACACACATTTTGATAAATATTTTTAGAATCACTTGTTTTGGTATATAATTTTTCTACAAACATTTATTTGGGGAAAAACTCCTTGTAAATTATTGTAGATAATCTTCAAAATGTTATAACACATAATATATAATTAGTGTATTTAGAAATTATAAAATAGTAATATTTAGAAATTAATATTTATTTATTAATATATAGAAAATTAAAATATTTTTGAGAAAAAAATATAATTGAAATTATATATAATAACTATTTTAGGTAATAAAACAATAACAATATTTTTCCAAACTTTGGTTTTCAAAAAACTTTTGCTTCAAAAAATTTTTTACGCTCTAATTTAAAAATATATATACATTCTTTAAAAATATCATTTTAAAAGTTCTTCGAATTTAAAACTTCATAATTCATAAATTTTCATTTTTAAAAGAATCATGTTTTAACAAAAAGAAGCATGTTCTTAATTTATCAAAATAATATGTTTATAATTTAGAAAATGTGTAAATAATTATTAGCTTTTAATGTATCAAATATTAGTTAATTTTAATTCTGGTAATAACATGTGTACAAATTCAATGTAGAATCTAGATGAACAGTGTAGAAATATGTTATATGTGTTCAAGACATTTTATTTTATTAGTATAAACCATTACAACATAAAATAAACTTTCTTTGAGAAAAAAGTAAGAAGCTTAATAAATAGTATTTTAATCTTTTTAGGAAAGCTTGAGTTTATTAAATAACAATATGACAAGCAGAGTAATGTAAAAAGGTTTCAAAGTCTCCCTTTTAACGTTGCAAATTACGATCTCCTATTTTTAAATTACTTCAACTTACTATCTTTTTTATTTGGATTTGAAATTAACCTCCTTTTAAGATTAAAAAAAAATCTCTATCAATTGAGCTAGTCCCACATGATAGTATCATGCGTTACACAACTCAGATGTTCTTATTCATTCGGGTTAAAATGATAAAATATAAAGACAATTTGAAATTGTTACTCTTCAAGAAGAACTAGTATTGAGAATTTTCTCTGATTTCATTCTGCTAAGTCAAAACTAAATTACAAAATCCTTTTTATACTATGTCAACTAAAACGTATATATAAATACACTCAATGAGTAGCATTTTGTCATGCGTAACATTCCATTTCAGTTTGTAATCCGTAGCTACTGCTAGTGTTTATCCGTAGCAGGAGTTTGTAATATGCCATGCATTATCTTGAAAAAACAAAACAAAACAAAACCCGTCTCTTTTCAGTTTGTTTTTCAATCAGTTAGACTAAAGGGCTATTTGATGCTAAGTTAAAATTTCTGACTGAATAAGAGGTAATATTTAAATCTTTCAACATGTTTTTGAAATTCACTCATAATTAAAGAGGATTTATGAACCATTAAGATGTGTTTTTTAAATGAACCAAAAACATTCAATATCTTAGAGATTTAGATGTAGATTGTTAATGGAATCATTAATAAGTTTAGAACTGAGCATTCGGGTATACTCAGTCTTATGAGTAAAGGTGTTTTCTTCATCTATTCTTAAGGTTATTTTGTTCTTGTTTTGCTTTCATTGATTCTTGCCATTAAAAAGAGTAAACCCATATTTGAGTTTAACATCTTTAAACCATTAAAGAGCATCTTCAATTATAATGTTAAAAACGTCCACAAGCCTAATCACATGTCACATCGGCAATGCATACGTTTCTTCATAACATATTTTCTCTATAATCTATAATGCTTCATAAATATACTTACATTTTCATATGATTACCATCTTGTACATTTATTTTGCAATAATCATATTATCGTTCTGTGTCAGTTAAATAAAGAATGATTCATGTAAATTAAGTGTGTTTCGTGCGTTAAATATAACACATTCGCAACCAACCGAGTTTGTGTGTTGTACTTAGTTTCATAGTAAAGGCAAACTTGACACTCTACATATATTAAACCGAGGTGAGATCGCTCATTGGCTCATCGAATAAATTTTATTTAAAATAAATATGTAATGATTTAAATATTACTAATTATCAACTTGTGGATGCATTAAATGTTATACAATATGCATAAAAGGTTATACATATCTTTCTTTTCCTTTTAGTTTTTTTTTTTCTTTTTAACTCAATATTGTAATACTTCACAATTTATCCCCAACAATTTTAACTATTAACTATAATTCCCAATAATTTTATTTTTTACAAATATTTTGATTTACAGTCTAAATTTTGAGAGTTAACACGTCATAACGTACACGTGTGATTCAGTATTGCTAAGCTTATTTTTTTCCCATTTAACATCTCTGTTGTAACGTGCAGGTTCTAGATCGATTTAATTATTGTTTTTAATGTTTTAGGTTTCACGTGCGTGGTTCAATTTTATGTCTACTTTACGTTTAGCTTTATTTTTCCGGTGTTGATGGTCGTTGACGGTGGTGTGATATTGGTGTGATTCAGCATTGTTACGCTTATTTTTTATACCCTCGTCGCAACCCGGGAGGCTTAATACTAGTTATAATCTACTTATTTATTTAAATCCCACCTTACAAAAAAAACCTCAACAATAAAGAAATCCTATCCATTGAAAGCCCACATGGCCATTAAGAATAAGAAAAAGAAAATATATGGAGGTTCTCCAATCGAGTGTCTTTTGTTCTTCAATTGATCATCTTTAGTTCTTAAATCGATTGTTGGATCTACAACATAATATCTTTTCATCTGCAGTGGAGTTTATCTTTGGTTATTCGCCTAGTTCCACTCTAGATCACATCATGTGTCTCAATCTCGAGCCTACTAGTCGAGCAACTCCCGAGTGTAAGTTTTCAGCTCAGTAGTGATTTTAAGCAAAGCCACTTGTCTGATATATATATTAGTTGACTCTGGGTTGACATGAAGCGGGCTGTCTCGTTAACCCTATGGGAAATTGGAAAGAATCCAAATTTCTAACAAACAAAATTGGACAAATGGAAATTGTTCATGTTTATATCTCCAACTTTTTCCTTCATCTTTTTTCTAACGATCACACACATATTTGTGTTAAACCACATCAATCGGCAATACCTAGATAAACCAGGATAAATTGTTTGAAAATATATCAGACCAAACAAAAAATTGATTTAAGTATTATTATTTCAAAGTTATTGGTCGAATCAGTTTGATCCTAAGTGACCAAAACTAGTTATAAAAAACGGTAGAAGGAGATTGTCCAATTATCGGACGAATTAAAGAACACGGAAAAACATAGAATCAACATGTTAATCGGAGTTCTTCGGCTGATGAACTATATGGAAAAGATTCATGTTCTTAAAGGATTTTACGCGCTCTATTTGTTGTAAGCTACAGTCTAAATTCACAGGATTTAATGCAGAACGAATCTGATATTCCAAGAGCAATAGAACCATATAAACGTAGAAGCTGTGAATAGAGGAGAAATTGCAGAGCATAAAAGAAATGTGAATTTGGGATTATTAAACTGGTAGAAGGAGACCTCTATTTATAAGCTTAAACCGTAACCAATTATGAGAAAAACGGGGGATGGGATGACCCCCACCATTTCGTGAATTAGTTACTCAGGTGATCTGATCTACTTAACTGATCGACTCTATCCACCATGTTTATCTTGAAATTGGTTTCGATTCTATCTGCAGGTCTTTCACACCCGAACCGGATATTAGCTAAAAATAAAAGCTTCTAGCGACGATGCGTACGCGCACCTCAAACGCCCATTATTACACTATAAACGGATATTCTCTGCAGTTGAAGTTACCTTTTTATTCGTTGGTCACTCAAGATTTTGTCCAAGAGATTACTATACTCTAAGAGTGTTTTGATTGAATTGTCACCCAAATACGAACCTCGTCTACCAAACAAAAGCCACTTCGAACCAAAACTACCTCTACTACACTTTGATGTATAACATTCATTGAAAATATGATTATGTCGAAATCGATCCTTATGTGTTTGTGATATTTAATATAGACTCTACAACTCGCTAGCCCCCACCGATGCATCGTGAATCCATGATCAAGTTACACGACCCCTACCAACTTGTAATTGATGGGGTACCACCCGAAAACGTACCAACGCGTGAAAAAAGAAACACGAAGGCACTCAATCCGGGACCTAGCCGCGGCTGGGGAGGAGGATCGGAGCAAGAAGCCTCAACCATGGAACCCTTGGCGATACACGAACGAACCGCGGCCCAGGGGCAGCCGAAGAGAAAGCCGCGGCACAAGAGGGGTGCAAAGGACCCAGTCGCGACTCAAGCACGGGCGAGTTGGTACGTTGCGGTCCAAGATGTTCCCACGAACAAACCGCGGCCCAAGCACTCGGGCAAGGACACAAGTTGCGATCCAAGAAGTTCCCGCGAACAAAGCCCATGAACAAACCGCAGCAGCCGAGGAGCAAAGCCGCGGCCCGGGGGGACGCAAAGGCCCCAGCCGCGGCCCGAGCATTGGGGTGAAGACACAAGTTGCGATCCAGGGAATTCCCGTGAACAAACCGCGGCCCAGGAAGAAACCCGAAGCCCAGCCGCGGCTCATCTAGTTTGGTCGAGGCCCAGACGCGGTCCAAAGTCCATTCACACATGCAGCCGCGACACACGCACATATAGCGTAAAAAAACCTCAACACTTGTAAAAACTCTCAAACACAACACTTGGCTGTTCGCAGTAAGCAAAGATTATGACGATACGGAAGAGAAACCATTGGCTGCCACAAGAACATGTTCAGTAACCAAGAAGTGACAAACAACTAAAGACAAACTGTGTAAGAAACAGATGTAGCATGATAGACCCACAGAACCAATAAGAAGCATGTCAACTATTGAAGACAAACATCATTAATACTAAGCAGAAAACCCCTTACACCAAAAGGGAAACGACTCCATTGACCAAGGAGTTTCAGACCAAACGCATAAACTCCAGATGTCTCAAAATAGATTCGTCTGGAATGAATTAACATACGAAAATCACTATAAATACAGAGGTTCAGGTAAACTCACAAGATCATCCTAACTCACTACACTTATACTCATACTTACACATTTCATCCAGAAACTTATTCTCACGCTGGAGGTTGGTCACGGGGAGAAATCCCTTCTGCCCGTGGCGAGGCTTACGGTGTTGTTCTTGTCTCGCAGATATCCTGTCCAGACGAAGTCCATCTCAACATAAGCCCAAGTCCGTTCGAAGTGCTGCCCAGTCAAAACCCAGCTTAGACGAAGTCAAGATCAGCCGCATCCTATCGAGGCTAAGTTCAGACTCAATCCTTGGTGTCCACTCCATTCTTGCACTGCTCCCCGGTCTTAATCCCTTGATTAGGATTCGTGTAGCAACAGTAATCAATATGCCCGATTCATTAGGCATGAATGCAACTAGTTCCTGTATGATGTGATTGCTTAATCAAATTCATCATTCTCAAGCCCTTTTGATGTAATTTGGTTTTGGGCCATAATTCAGTGATAAGATGAGATTTAACAAGCCCTTTTGATGTATGTGTCTCTCTATAGTTATAATTATGAGAAGGTTTCAATTGATCATTCATGTCACATGTAAACTCTTTTTTTTAAGTCAATTACTCTTTTCATTCCTAAGGTTTGGCTAGAAATACATTAACCTGCTAAAACACAACACAATGAAAGTACATGATATAGGGATAAAGTTTTTGCAAGATTATGATTTTTGCATAAAGATATATACACATATATCAGGACAACAAACGTCAGTGTTTTTTCAAGATACGTTTTACAAAGCATTTCAGGATTTTTAACAAGTTCTATTTGTCATTTATGTAAAGTTGGAGTGGAAAAAATTTTAAAACAAAAGTTATTCTAAAAACCGGGTTATATTCTTTTTGAGTAAACACCATACAAGTAGTGAATATATAGAACATCGACGATGTGAAAATCAAAATTAAGATTATATATGCTCGAGCTTGTATCAGATTATTTTAAAGGAAAATTACCAAACTAACCAATTGACCATAACCATTTACCAAATAACCAGCCAAATGCGAAAATTTAAAAAAAAGACCAATCGGGAGCCGCCACGTGGCATCCCTCGATGAGTCAACGAGAGAATAGGGGAAACCCTCGCCTCGTTTAGTGTGCCCAGCGCTCGCCCACGTGTCATCCTCGCTGATGTGGCACATGTTCCTCGCTGAGTCAGCGAGGGATTATGTGTATTCCTTGCCCATAATTACCAAAATACCCCTCCTCGCCCATTTTTTTATTTAAATCCGAGAGTTTTTATTTTTTAATTGTTTTTTAAATTCTTAAAATTAAAATTAAAATCCGAGATTTTTTATTTTTTAATTGTTTTTAATTAAATTTTATTTTCCCCTATATAATACCATCTTTACACTTAACAAATCTTACATTATTCTCATCCTTTTTTCTTAACAAATCTTACATTCTTCTCATCCATCTTCTTAAAATTATCTTACATTCTTCTTAAAATGTCGGTTAATATCATACTATGTTCTTAGTTTATTAAGTAATATAACGTTTGTTGAATTAAAAGATATTATTTCCTCAAAACTGAGAATTCAAAGTAATTTACGATTATCATATAAAATGTCTACCTATACTCATTTTATTGATATTTCTGATGATCAAGATTTAGTATACTTTTTGAATGTTGTTTTTAATGGTCAAAACGAAATTTTTACGTTATTCGTCAGTGAAGAATCTAGTGATGTTGGTAGTAGCTCTGCTGTCCACGAGGAAAAATTAAATTTTACAAATGACACTGAAAAGTTTAATTATGATTTAAATGATATTTCTGTGGATAACGAGAGTTATAGTGATGTTAAGCAAGAATTTGATTATGAAAACCCAAAAAATAATAATTTTTATGAAAAAAATGACCCGTCTTCCTATCATTTCGAGTATAAAGTTCATGAAGACATATTTTTTTTACAACCGGAGTCATTAGCGGATCCTACAAATAATCCACTCAAAAATATCAGTTCTGGGTTGTCAACTATTTCTGAAGGTGATTGTTTCAACAACAAAGAAGATTTACAACTGAAATTGGGTACGATGTGCCTTAGCGAATGTTTTGAGTATAAAGTGGTTAAATCATCAAAAAGTAGATTTGAGGCGTCATGTCGTAACGATGGTTGCGAATGGTGTATCCGTGCCCATTGTTTTAAAAATACAAGTATATTTCAAGTTATATATTTTAAATCAGTACATACTTGTTCAAGAACACAAACTTATCCCAATATTCGTCAAGCAAACAAAAAAGTATTAGGTCATATCATCAAAGACCAATTAAAAGATAGTGGTCGAATTTACCGAGGTAAAGAAATTATGAATGATATTAAAGAGAGATTTAAAGTTAGCATATCGTATGCTCAAGCTTGGCGTGGGAAGGCTTACGCGCTTGAACTTTTAAAAGGATCTCCAGAAGAATCGTTTTCACATCTTCCTATTTACTGCTACAATTTGAAGAAAGCAAACCCGGGTACGGTCACTGACATTGCTATAGATGAAATGGGACGTTTTGAAATGTTATTTGTCACGATCGGTGCAGCGTTAAGAAAATCTTGACTTTGTTTTTTAATAATATTTTAATAATTCTAACATTATTTATTTTTCTATATTTGAAGTTTTGTGCAATTTCTACGGCCATTAATTGTGATTGATGGGGCACATTTAAAAGGGAAGTTTTTAGATACCATGTTTTTGGCAGTGGGTATGGATGAAAACAATCAGATAATACCAGTTGCATACGATGTTGGTAAAACAGAGAGCGGAGAGTCATGGAAATGGTTTTTATCAAAACTTAAAGATTGTATCGGTGATAATCCTAATTTGGCAATTATATCTGATAGAGCTGCCTCAATTGATATGGCAATCAGAGCTGTTTTTCCACATGCATATCACGGGTTATGTTGTCGTCATTTGATGGTAAATCTGCGACTAAAGTCAATGAAAGGAAAAAATTACGAGTCATTATGGTGGCAGACCTGTAAAGCTTATAGAGTTTTCTGATTTTGAAGAGCGGTTTTATGGTAAATCTACATAATACTGATCACGTGATGAGAAGTATTAAAGCTGACAGTAAGAGCTTATACATTGAAGTGGGTAAGATGTGTACTACAAGTTACATCTTACTTGTGCCGATGCAGTCTGCAAGGTCTGATTACGGGTAGTCTGCTCATTATTGATAGCAGGATTAAAATTGATAGTAAGGAGCTTGAAATGAAGACAGGCTATGTGTTGACAGGAAATACTGAAGACATGCTATGTGTTGACAGGATATACTGAATACATGCTATGTGTTGACAGGAAATACTGAAGACATGCTATGTAATAACAGAAACAAAATATATTATCTGTGTACAGAAAAAAATATATTAATTTCTTATTTATATTTTTAAATTATTAAAAAAATTGTAACATATTAGTTCTACATTTTTATTTGTCGAAAATTATTATTAAAATGAATAAATAAGACACTGCTATAAACATCACCAACATAAATTCTAAATATTCATTCAATAGCTAAGATTAACTTTAAATTACAATAACAAGCACACAAAATACGACAGTTATAAAAACTAAGTACTTAACATTTTAACGTGGACGGGGTAAGCTACACCAGAAATACAATTGATCAGCCATGAAGCGTCTTTGCAACTTACAGGTCTCTCTAAAATTTTCACCGCAATCTATCGGTTTTCCAGTAACTAAATGTTCCATTAACATACAAACATAAACACCTTCATTACCCCTCAACGCTTGTGGTGGTGTAACATAATCTTCATTTACTTCAATCCCAAAGGGTTTTTCTGCTTGACCTGTCTTTTTTCAAAATACGACAGTTATAAAAACTAAGTACTTAACATTTGGTGTCGATGCATGAACTTGATGCGTCATTTCACCAAATTTAAATCTGGTAATAATACAAAATTCTTTACGACCAAACTGAAGGTTTTGCCCATTAATTGAAAAGTTAATACCGTTCTCCGGATTTTCGGTATTAACTTGTGTTTGTAATATTAAATGTATAAGTGATGCATCATTAGTAATATTTTCACATAATAACCATTTTGCAAAACAGGTACTGTTAAACATTACAAGTTGATCAGGCTTGTCTTTTAATTTATTATAAATTTGTTTTGCAACTTTTACATTACATCTAATAATAATACTATTAGATGCATAAAAACCTTGCATAAAAAAAAAAATAAACAACTTTAATATCATAAAATAAATAAAATAGTATAAGTATGAATAAAAACAAAAAAAAACTAATACTAACCTCATGATCCATCACCGCGAATTTTGACTAACTTTAAAAAATTTTTGAAACTTAAGAAATTTCTTGGAGAGTTTTATAAAACTTTTAAAAATAATGGGACTCACTTGGTCCCCCCACTCGGCCCCCACTTGCTTTATATGCCTCGCCGATTGACATTAGCCTCGCCTCGAAAAAAGGGCCCTCGCTGACGTGGGCGAGGGTCTAGTCACATCCCTCACCTGACGTGACACAGCCCTCGCCTAGTGAAGCGTGTGTGGATAGGAAAGGAAAGCTGATGTGGGCGAGGGAGTAGTCACATCCCTCGCCAAAGGACCTCGCCAAGTCAGAAGACCTCGCCTTGTTACCCGTTCCCCTCGCTGGATATTAGCACCCCTTGCTTGATTTTTAGCTGTAAAACCTCTGAAAACTCCCAAAGATCAGTAACACACGATCTCAATCTTGTGAACGCGGAATATAAACAAGATTGGAATAGAAATGAAGAATGGAATGAATCACAAAAGAAGATATTCGATTGATAAACAGAAACCTATAAAAGGTCTTGTGCGATTTCGCACAGATACAATGATAATGAATGCAAAGCTTAATTACAAAACGAAACTAAGCTATATATACTAAACTATGAGTTCTCGCGCGAGATCCCTTTCACGTGGATCAAGCTTTCGCACGGCTGCAGTCTTTCGCATGGATCCTTTCTCGCGTGGTCTGCGACTCGCGTATGACCTGCTTCTCGCGTGGATGCTTCTTTTCGCACAGATCTGTTTTGCCGAGCCTTGTTTATCTCCTACAATCTCCCCCTAGGCTCGGTGAAACATGATCAATCAAAGTCAACGTTAGCCTTCGAGTAAGATCCAGCATAAGCATACCATTTATTCCTCAGGATCCGGTCAATCATCCATACGTACTGGTAAGATAGAAAGTAAACAGACTCATCAGCTGAGATAGGGCAGTGTAACAGCTTGGATAAGTCGTCTTTGCCAAACTTCATTAAGTCTGCTGGATCAATGATTCGATAAGACTTGTCAATACATTTGATCACAGCGTGACCGGAATCCTTTTCACATCTCCAGGATAGAAGTTGCTTCAAAGAGTTTGGAGGAACTGGAGCATGCACAGGGACTTTTCTGATAAATTTAGGATGTTGATAGACTCGAATTTTCATTGGAGCTTTAGTATTTTCATCAATTCGTGTTGAGTCATCTATCAACTTTGATTTTGCAGTTTTAAAGTCTTTGAAGTTTGTGCGCATCTCCCTTCTTATCATTGATCTCATGAGCTCAGCTTCACTGTGATTACTCTCATTGAAGAATGGAGCTTTACCCATAGAGTATAAATCAGCAGCACGTAAAGTATGAAAGTCTTGTGTGCTCTTTAAATAATCAATCTCTCCATTTCTTCTCTTTATAACATACATTCTTTTCTCACCATCATAAGCCCAGCTAATAACGTGAGACATATCACCATACTTTTGTTTTGGCTTAGATATAAACAGAAAGTGAGCTTCAGTAGGTGGTGGTGGTGCTTTGAACTGTAAACCTCCTCTAGTGTATAGTGCAATATGACCAGTAGTATCTGTCTTTGTAGTTTCAGTTCACAGTCTCTGTAGGAATTTCTCCTTCTTCAAGATTAATGTCCTTGAATAATTCCTGAAGATTGTTGCCAAAAATATCAGTGTATTCAGTCTGTTCCTCCAGATCTTCAAAAATATCAAGTTCTTCTTCAATAGTTTCAGATGAAGTTTGTTGAAAAGAATATAATTCCTTTTCATACACACTTTCTGTGGCAGGGTCTATTGGATCATATCCTTCTGGATTACTAACACTTGGTCTATTGACATTGTCAGTGTTAGTCTCTCCAGTAGGACTTGAAGAAGAACCTGTAACATTTCCACCATCTCCACCATCATCTCCACCATCATCTCCACCATCATTTCCATCATCATCTCCACCATCATTATCATCATCATCTCCACCATCATTATCATCATCATCGTCATTCTCATCATCATCATCCTCTTCATCATCAGAATCAGCATAATCAACCAACTCTTCATCCTCCTGTTCATGAATAATAGGCAGAGTAACCATGTGTTCTGGCTCAACAAAAGCAGTAGAAGTGTAAGCCTCGGTGATAGGTACTTCAGATGAAACTGGAACATCTTCAGTAGAGCTACCACTTTGCTGTACAGTAGATGTTTGGGCTTCGTTGACCGTTTCCTTTTCATGAACTGTCTCAGTAGGAGGTGGGCTTGGAGATCGTCTGCTAGATTCACCAACCACAGTAGTAGATCTTATGTTCTGTGGCTGATGAAAGTAGGTCTGAGAGATAAATTCTCTAAGCTCGTTTAGTTGTCTCTCCAACCCAGATGAGTAGTCAAATAAGTTTTTCATTTGTTGCTCAAGAGATGCTAATCTGGTATCTTTGATAGCTGAGTCAAGATGAATCATGGTTATCTGATTAGACTTTTCTTCATTACTTTTCTTCAACTCAGCAATCAATTTCATATTTTCAAAATTTTCTTTCTCCAGGTTCTTAATTCTTTCTTCTAATGTGATAGAACCTGGAGTGCTTGTTGATTCTTCTCTCCTCTGAAACTCAGGAGGAGTATTCAACAGTGTGTTGACATCGAACTCCAAATTCTCCTGATGAGGAGGTGTAGAGAAACCAGAAACAGGAACATTAGATGCTCCAGAAACAGGAACTGTTTCTGTTTCAGGACTAACAGTAGTCGTATCAACATGAGATTCTTCCCTCGTGATCACATTTGCAGGTGATCTCTGAACTTCAGAAGAAGTTGTCTGATCAGCCTCTGTAATAACCACTTGTGTACGTGGTTTCCTGGGAATAATACCACCACGACCTCTCTTTCTTGATGGGAAGTCTTTTCTTTTTGCCATTCGTTTGCGTCTCGATGATGTACGAGGAGACTCTTCCGGGACATAATCAGTGTCCCTCTCTTCCTCACTTGGTCTAGATGATGTTGGAGTAGAAGGAGTAGGATCAGTCTGAATCACATAAGGAACATTCCCTATCTGATCACTAACAGTATCGGAACTAGAAGCAGAATGAACAACTTCTTCCATTCCTCCTTCATGTGTAGGGTCATCTTCAAAAAGCTTTTCAATCTCTTCCTCAATATTTTCTCTAGTAAAGGAAGTAGAAGCACCAGTCTGTGCATCATCAGCATGATCACCTTCAGCAACCTCATCATTATGTTCATCAATATCAGAAAATCTTCCAATCTTGGCAAAACTTTCACCAGAGCATTTGTTGCCTCTGGCTCCAGTTAGATGTGAGAAAATCTCCTTCTTCACAGTCTGTACAACATACTTAGGAGATCTCTGAGTAGCAAGCTCAGGATAAGCATCATTTATCACCAACTGGATAAATCTCGGGTACATAATGAACTTCCTTCCAGGATTTGCTGTAGCATTCTTTACCATCTCCTGAAATATAACCCCAGATATGCTAAAGGGAATGTCATCAACCAATGAAACTAGTAGAGATCCAAACACAGCACTCAGGCTATCCATTCCAGCCTTCAAATTACTCAAACAGTGAATTACCACATGAAATAAATATTTCCAATATGGTGGTAACCACTTCTTCTCCAAACTTGGATATCTATACTCATAACCCATCCGAGATAGACAATCCATGACAGTATCATCATCTAATCTTGTTGGTGCTCCCTCTTGGTCATTAAACAGAAGAACTCTGTTTAGTATGGCTTGAGAAACTATCACCCTTTTATCCTTCACAGTTGCTGTAATAATCTGGTTCCAGATTCGTCCTTTTCTAGAGCAGCAGTGCTCCAGAAAGAGTCTATCAGTTCGGCATAGATGGCTGGATCAGCAGAAATAGAATAAACAATACGAGAGTTCTTCAAGCCTTCGATCATAGAATGAAATAGTTCCTTTCCTTCCGGAACCTCGTCCAGATAAGCAACACAATTATGATTCTTGTTAAAGATCATTTGTGCCATCTGCATTGTCCAATAAGATCAAAGTTAGAACACTCTTGAAAATAACTTAATTATGCATATAGAATTTTTAACACTTAAAACATTTTAGCTTTTAAGGTCTTATTATTAGAAAATTTTATCACTTAGAAAAGTTTTCATTTCAAGGTTCAGTCACATGTGAGTACATGTAATTCACTTATGATTTTATCAAAAGTTATAAGTGAGAAATCCATGTACGATAACAACAGAATCAACACTTAGAAACATTTTAGAATTTTTCTGTCACGCGAAAATGACTCATGCGAAATTCAACAATTCTTGCGAAAAATGATTTCATGCGATAAACCTTTATCACGCGAAACTTGTTTTCACGCGATATGCCTTTTCACGCGAAAACTCAGTTCATGCGAACATGAGACTCATGCGAGAACCCAATTCACGCGAGAAATAGTTTTCGCGACTGTTCAGCTCCTGGTGCGATTCGCACAACCCCAACTTCAAATTAACCTTTCAAAAATCGATTTTAATCCATGAAATGCATATCATTGCTGTCGCCTAGATCTATTAGGTTAATTTCATTCATTAATTTCATCATTTAAGTTCATTTATTCAGATTTTAAGACAAGGATGTTAAGTTCCCCTTAGTTTTTTCAGATCTACAGTAACCGTATCAACTGAGAGATACCTTTTCAGAACAATCTTAGCGTAGTGATGACTAACTAAGACACACAATCACAAAAGAAGTGAGAAGATGACCGATTTTGATATATGCGAAAATAGGTTTCGGATGATGTGCGATTAGGGTTTTCGGGTGTGAGATTAAGCGAAAAGTGAATTTGTTCTTTTCACTGTGACATTTATACTCCTGAGTAGTCACGCGACAATCCAGTTTCGCGAAACATCTCTTTTCGCGTGAGATTCCCTGTCGCGTGAATCAGTTAGTTTTCAAAATTTTTCAAAATTTTTTCAAACTTTTCAATCCTTTTATTTTTAATGAATTTTGTCAACATAAAATATTATTTACTAAGTGACCAATTAATTTAATGAATCTTCAATTTTCAAAAATTTTCTTGTTATTATTTGTTTTAAAAATAAAACACTATAAAAGTAAAATAAAAACAAACACTTACAAACAAAATAACAAAGAAATAAAAACAATTAAAGAATCAAGATCGGATTTGCTTGTTTTGTATAAATTTTTCATAATGAGATCATATAGTTCTTTTGTCAAGTTAAGACTCTGTCCGGCTTTATTTAAAATAACTGGTTAAGTTGATTGTCAATATATTTTGTCTTTTAAACTTATACTTCAGGTTTTACTCAGACACATAATGAGTGATATATATATCATGTTTTGTGTTTATTTGATATAAGTCAGTGGATCCCACAATCAGAACTTCTGTAGAATTATTATTATCCTTCAAGACACTATTGAGATTTTTCAAGTCATCCCAATTTGATTTAAACCATGCATTGATGATCAGTGATACCATTTATTGTAATCCTAAATATAACTATTTGAGCATAACTAGCCTGAGAAATAATTCTTAACCCGGAATATTAACAAGTTTAAGGACTTACTGACAGCCATTCGGACTTACGTCTGCCCTCTCAAGATGTTTAGGACTTACAAGCCATTCGGACTTACATGCCCCATCTTTCGATTTTGCCTTCCAAAGTTAAAAACTATTCTCAAAATCAGAAAATATATACCATATAGTATGTATGTCATATAGACATATCTTTTGATTTGTTGTGCTTCTTGGCATCTTATATCCTATATGGCCTTTTCCTTTTGGCATCTTTTTGCTCAATTATTTCTTGTTGTATTTTTCTCTTTTTGTTTCTTTTTGTATGTTTATCTGTTATATATATATAGAGTTATGATAATCACTGAATCAATCATATACAGGCTTGAGTATGACAAGATTATATCTCTCAGTCTGTGTTAGAACATTTTGGCACAGAATCCTGATATGTTCCCCACTAAATCATATTTCTTTAATTCAAGTGTAATCACTCAATTATGATCTTTTCATTTCTGAAAGCAAAGCCTATCAACATATCAAACATAATCCAAGTGTATTCGTATTTAAGCCTTTGAAAGTACTTATACTCGTTTTGAACTTTGTAATATCATTTCTCATTTAAGCATGAAAATTTCTTCTTTTTGATTTTGGCAATCCTTTGATCTTAACTCCCCTAAGACCAAAAATATTTTTTTTTCAGAACTTGCTTTTCTAATTTTCTCCCCCTAAAATTGTGATTGTCCTTTTAAGAAAAAGAAACAATTGCAATTTTATTCATTATTAAAAACTAAAAAATCTTTTTGTGAAGATTCATTAAACCAATTTATCCAAAGTTAATCATTCCCAATGATTGCACTAGGAAATCAAATCGAGAATGATCAAACGCCTTAGTAAATAAGTCAGCGATATTTTCAGTTGACGGCACTTGTTTAAGATGAATAAGTTTACGATCAAAACAATCGCGGATAAAATGTATGCGGATGTCTATGTGTTTAGCTTAAAGTCCACTAATTATGTTCAATTAGGTCCAGATTAGTCCAAATCTTCCACAATCAAGCAGCATAACTTTGCCATTTCAGAATCTAAGGTAATCGATGATGAATTCTTCAAAAATCAGGTAGAACTCAATCCAATTCTTCTCCAAATCGTGGTTCAAGAGCCTAAAGCTCTGATACCAAAGGTATATAATGACTTATGTAAAACTGCATGTGTTGAGAAAGTTCAAAGATACAGAGTTCACAATGAAAGTCTGATAATGGAAGTTGAAAAACTTCAGTATCAAGCTAGTAAACACAAGTCAAATGAAAGGATTTTTAAAGAAAAACTTGAAGGTTTAAACAAAACAATTTATAATTTGAAATTAAATCTTCATGATAAAGAATGTACTAATAATGACTTGACAAATAGAAATAATGAACTCGCTCTAGAAATTAACAGACTCAACAGTGAATTAGCCACGGTTAAATTGACTATTGAGAAATTTGAACTTTCATCAACGATGGTTGAAGGCATAATCAAGTCACAAATGACTCAGAAAATCAAAGGAGGAAAATGTGGTGTTGGGTTTTCTAACATTGCACCTCCAATTAATCATGATTATTCATGTTTACCTTCATCTGAGAACATCTGTGATTCTGATATGGTCTATGGGATTGGATTTTCTCCATCTCAAAACTTAAAACCTTCTGTTAAAATAAACTTATCAGTTGATCCTATCATAGCACCCAAAACTAAACAATCACCTGAAAATCTTTTTGCAGATAAAATGAAGGTGGATGGGTTGGTTGAAGATTGGGAAAGTGAGAGTGAAATGAAGAATGGAATGAATCACAAAAGAAGATATTCGATTGATAAACAGAAACCTATAAAAGGTCTTGTGCGATTTCGCACAGATACAATGATAATGAATGCAAAGCTTAATTACAAAACGAAACTAAGCTATATATACTAAACTATGAGTTCTCGCGCGAGATCCCTTTCGCGTGGATCAAGCTTTCGCACGGCTGCAGTCTTTCGCATGGAGCCTTTCTCGCGTGGTCTGCGACTCGCGTATGACCTGCTTCTCGCGTGGATGCTTCTTTTCGCACAGATCTGTTTTGCAGCTGATGTGGGCGAGGGACCCGTCCCATCCCTCGCTGACTTGATATATCCCTCGCTGACGTGGGCGAGGAGCGGGTCAAATCCCTCGCCTTCTCCTCGCCGTGTTTTTTTTTCAAACTAAACGAAAATATACACGTGGGCGAGATATTGGACACGTGGGCGAGGAAATTTGGGTGACGTAGGCGAGGAAATTTGGGTGACGTAGGCGAGGAAATTTGGGTGACGTGGGCGAGGCTTCATGCCTTTTCCTCGCCTGTGGGCGAGGGTCAAAGTCAATGTTTCATTTTCGTATTTTTTTGGTCAATGGTTATTTTGGTAAATAGAGTTAGTCAATTGGTTATTTTAGTGATTTTTCCTTATTTTAATTATGGCTTAAAATTGAATCTATCACTGATGTTTTGGTTCTTAGATTTTAATAACTAACCTATTTTAGTTATAAACGGTTCAAATATTTATATTACTGATAAAGATGATTCAGTTAACCTCTGAGACAAAACCTAATAGCACAAAGCAATATAAATCTTAAGAGCATTCACCACCCATTCCCGTCCTTATCCTTATAATTATATTAAAAATGTTTATCATTATATCTTTTTTTAATTAAGTAATATGTTTCTCATACTTAATCATTACATTTTCTCTCTCATTCACTCAAAAATAACTTTAAAAAATATTAAAAAATTTATGGGGTTGTACCGTGATTCCCTAAATGTGAGAAATTACGGTACAACCCTCATAAATTCTTTTTCTCTTTCTCTTACAATCACACAATCATCCTCTATAATATAGGGTATCTACTCACATAAAAATAAAAAGACAGGTTGTGGATACTCTAAAATTACTCTTATAATTGTATTTAAATCTTTTTTTAACTCCATTACTTTTTCACTTTCATCACCTTTCACTTGTTTCACGTCCAACCCACTCAAAGTAGCATCTTCTGTTCACAATAACGGTGCATAGTTAAAGAACTAAAGTATATAAAATATGCACCATCAAAATGCCGACATAACTGTTGTTTGATTCATTCAAAATGATTTACTATACAAAGGCTGCAAAAATGATACCCTTTAATTAAAAACATCTGCAACTAAAAAGAATGTTGTTCCCAAAAAAGACATACACTTAAAGTGTTGTATTTATAGTTCTAGGTTAAATATACATGAGACGTAGATTTTGGGCATAAAAACCGTTTAGTAAAATCGACACTTACCAAAATATAAGTTTTTACGTAACCGAGAACTTGAAGACTTACATATCTTTTTGGATTTAGTAAAAGGAACATAATTAGCTTAAACATGATTATTTATTAAACTTATATGTTTTTTTTTCAAACCGCCGAAAAATTAAACATGTATATAGAAAAACAGCGAGAATATATTATTGTTTTACAGAACCGTAACATTTAAATTAGACTACAACTTTTGAGTGGTTTTTGCATTGATTTTTCAATAGACAAGGTGCATTGTCATGTTGTATAAAAGGTAAAATGAAGATGATTTATAATCTTAGTCAATTCCGCATAAATCATTTAAAATCACACGGGTTACACCTTCACGGTTCCTTTGAAATTGAAACATGAAACGGGACTTTAAACTCACCTAAAATTCGTTTTAAATTTTTAGATAATTAATTACATTCAGTAACATTATTAGTTGCAAGTGTTTAACGACTTTTAAGATTAGGATCATTTAAAAACTTTCGAATATCTATAGAACTCGAAAAACTCGTATGAACAAAACCTTTTATGTTTTATATAAGATATGATTAGAATATAATGTGTAATCATCTCTTTTAAAGTTCAAAAGGAAAATGAGTATTTGTAATCTACCGATGTTTAAGTCATATGTAGATTATAGTATCTACACATGGTAGATAGAGAAATAAAATTTTAAAAACATATGCAAATATTAGTTTGATAGGTTTTATGTTATTTTAACGGTTTGTAATGCATATAAACATACACAACTATGTGTATATTTATAAAATCTAAAAATATGAAATATTGATATTAGTTCTTACGGTTCTTAAAATATTTAAGAGTTTTAAAGTTACTAACCGAATAAACATAACATATTATCTATTAGATTTTTTAGATTATATAATTTATTAATATATCTTGACAATTGGGTCTAGGTAATCGGGAACTATCATCTAACCTCATACCAATCACAAAACCATTAAAAACTCTTAAAGTTAACTCCATACAAGATAAAAATAGTCGACACCATATTGTTGTAAGTAATTTTGCATCAGTCTCTCTATCTCTCAAGATAGAGGAAAGACTCGCCAACACCTACTCCTCCCAGACTCTGCTTTTGAGTGAGATTTACTGGGTATGTTTGTTTGCTTGTTTTTAGGCCTCCAAAGACCTATATAAACCTTCTCTAGTACTCGTAGTATTTTTTTTTTCAAATGAGAATGGCACCGGATAATGAGACGGATACCTCGTATTAACATACATATTCTAAACCTACTAATGTTTTTATTTTTAAATTAGTCACACATCTTGTCATGTACATCAAACACCCTTCTTGTTATCCGCCTTACATTTTTCAAATGATTTCTACATTTGAGTTTGATCTAAAGTTGTTATCCATCATATATAATCGTTTAACAATCCTAATCCAATACTACTTCATTCTAACCTAAATCTATTCCACACATTTAATAAGGGGCTATTTGGCAGTCTCTTAATCAGTCTCTTAATGGTTCAGATATCTGAATGGTTCAGCACTTAATAGTTTAGACCAATGTTTTCAGAACCGGATCGGACGTCGAACCGGAGGCCTTACTGGTTTGGTGGTCGGACGGGTCGGACCGGTTGGACCGGATTTAACTATATTTTAATTATATTTATATATGTAATTAAATATAAGTAATTTATATATGATTATATATATATTTTATAGTTATATATAAAACTTAACTATATTTGTATATCCGACGTACTAATTTATGGTTTAACACCCCGTTTTTACCCACTAAAATAAAAAAAAAATACCAAAACCGGTCCGAACCGGTCCGGTTTCCCAGTCCGACCAGCGGTTCGGGACGAACCTGCCGGTTCGACCGGTAGAAAACGAGTCACCCCAGACCGGACCGGACCAGGCACCGAATCCCGGTCGAAACGGTCGGACCGGCCGGTCCGATCCGGTCTCAACAACAATGGTTTAGACTGTTTGTTTCGCGAGCAAATATCTGAATGGTTAAGACATTTGTCTCTGAATGGTTAAACATTATACTAATGCTGAATGGTTAAGACTTAAGAGGTCTAATGTTGAAATGGTTAAGACCTCTTATCTGAATTGGTCAGACATTTGCCTTTGAATAATTAAGCGATATACTAGCTCTTAATAGTTCAGACCTCTTAGTGGTTCAGATCTCTTATTGGTTCAGCACTTAATTATTCAGATATTGCCAAACAGCCCTTAAGACTTAAATCGAATATCACTTCTATGATTACCGTACACCTTTAACATTAGATCACGATTCTATTATGTATCACGTATTATTTACACAAATCAATATATTAACCAAACAATTCTAAATATCATTTCAACTCTTTCATAATAATTTTCTTAGAGCATTCACAACCCGTGCCCTATAATCATGTGAGTGTGTTTGGTATATTATATGGAATGATTTTGAGTGGTTGTGAGTGAAGGAGAGAGAAAATGTTATTGTGGATTGGTATATTTGAAGAATCACTGTACAATCCTTATAAATTTTTTATATTTTTGAAAGTGGTTGTGAGTGAAGGAAAGAGAAAAGGTAATGAAAAGGTATAAAAATATATTTAATTGAAAGGAGAGAGAAGAAGTAGTGATTTTTAGTGTAATTATATGGATAAAAATAAGGAATGGACCGTGAATGCTCTTAATATAAACCCTAATTGGATTCCCTAATTGTTGGCTGCAATATCACCAAAAGTCAGCAGCCATCAAATCCAACAGTGCATCTTCAACGACCAATTCTCTATTACAATCGCCTCAAATTCTCGTTATATTCCAACTCTACACCTACTCATCTTCAAAATCAACACACACATGCTCCATTCATCATACAATCATCCCAACATTTCAAACATTTGATCCAATTTGTTCATGTGTTGGTTTCAATCGACCTCATTTAGACCCAATAACCCTTGGAAAGTTTGAATCTTTTCAACCCCACCAATCTTTTCGTCAGATTATTATAAATTTTTAATCACTGTCATACATCAACGATTTTGTCTTATTTGATGTGTATATTGTACTTTATTTCCTCGAGGGAGATTAGATTAGATTATTATTTACAGCGAACTGTTTTGTTTTACGCTTTGGGCGTTTCTTCTTCTTTGTCGGCTGTTCTTGTTGACCCATATTTTTCTTTACAAATACTTTGTCTAATTTTAGGTACATTGAATTGACAATTTGTTTAAAGGCTTTACAAAATCAGCTTCTTCTCATGGGTTTGATGATTTGTTGAGATCAAAGGTCTGTTTTCTTGGCTTTTGCAGTCGTGTTATTGGCTTTTATAGTCGATCAATCATTCATGTCGTGTACTTTCGTTTACCTGTGAGTAATTATCAATCAAGATCACTCTGATGTGCTGTTTCTCTCTCAGATAATTCATCGAACACCTGTCAGACACTTCTTTGGTACTAAAGTTTTGATCTTTTTCTCTTGAATTGATTATAATCTTCTTCCAATCAGAGTTTTGGTGCATATTATTATCTTTTGTTGGTGGGGTTTTCTTCTTGTTGGGTATTATCTTTTGTATACATTTGTTGTATTGAAACAAGATTGTAAGGGATGAAAGGGAGATTTGGGACATCAGGGACATATTTCTTGTTGAATACAGGAGCCAAGATTCCTGCAATAGGGCTTGGAACATGGCAAAGTGGTGGTGATTTTGTGTTCAAGCTGTGAAAACAGCGTTATCGGTTGGATATCGACATATAGATTGTGCACACTTGTATGGGAATGAGGCTGAGGTTGGGGAAGCTTTAACTGAGTTCTTTAGAGGTTCAATGAAAAGAGAGGATCTTTTTTTGACTTCAAAAATTTATTGTTCAATGAATTCGATTAATAAGATTGAAAATTCTGTTAGAGTTTCGCTTAAGAATCTTGGGGTGTCATATTTAGATCTTTATTTGATGCATTGGCCTGAGAGTTCGGCTTTTGGTGATGCCACTGATCCGCCTGCAAATTCGGGCTCTGAATATAGACAGTTCTTGAGTAAGTTGAAAACAGCGTGGAAAACAATGGAAGGGTTGGTCGAATTAGGTCTTGTTCGGGCTATTGGAGTTAGTAATTTTAATATACAGCAGATGAAAGAATTGCTCAAATTTGCTAAAATTATACCTGCAGTCAATCAGGTTGGCTTCATATTCTTCTTTAATCATAAATCTATATGCTTTGTCATTTATTTCTTTTGCATTATTTGACAAGTTGAGCAGAATATGGATTTCTTGTTGTCTTTAGAGCTTGAAATTATTTCTTTTTGTCTTGTAACTTACCTGAAACTGACAGCATTTGACAAGTTGAGCAGAAAATGGATTTCTTGTTGTCTTTAGAGCTTGAAATTATTTCTCTTTTGTCTTATAACTTACCTGAAAACTGACAGAATTCTGGATTCCAAGATAGTTGGAAGTTCTGTGATCATAGATGACCAAAATAGAGTGCTACAAGTATTCATATTAACATATTATTTCAGTTGGCCTGTGAGGGTATCCCATGAATAATTTCTCCATTACTAAGAAAGTATAGTATACATATACATGTATGTATGCATATTAGGATCAGGAAAATGTAGGAAACCAATTTGATAGATAACTGAATCCCTAAACATTGATTTGTGACTATTTTTTATTAAGTTTACTTGAAAGATACATTTAGACAATGGGAGCCTTGTGGGTTGGGTTTGCCCATCTAGACATGAAGACGTAATAAGAATAACACACATGATAAATTCAAAATTTGTTTTTGATATTGGTGTTGTACTTTGTTATATATTTTAGTTATTGAAACTTAATCAAACTTGGGTAAGCTGCATGGTTTATTTGGATTTGTGTTTTTCATTTAAATATTTGATTGCTGCAACTTCTAATTACAATAATGTTTTGTTTTTTTTAACTGTTTTTGCTATTACTTTGCTGTCAAATAATCAATTTCATACCATCTGCAACAAAACCAATTATCAAATGAAAAATTAAATCACCTATATAGCTCATCTTTTGATCTAACTTGATATGCTTTACACCCATTTCACAGTGCACTTCAATTTTCTCTCATTAATAGTTCTTTTTGGTCTTTTTATGTACTAGTTCTTTAATAATTAGAATTTACCACCCTCTTGAATGTACTATTGTATCTTAAGCAGCAAAAGCACATCGAAAAACTATTTTTCACTCAATATTATCTTATTCTGCTTTGTGGTTTTTTCAGGTGGAATTGCATCCTTTTTGGAGACAAGATGAGCTTGTAAAATTCTGTCAGTCTAAGTATATACATGTATCTGCACACACACCACTTGGAGTACCAACTTCAGCTCCTAAACCATCTGAAAGTGGATCAAGTGAAGAAGATGAACCTGGAACACCTCGTATTTCTTTTAGGCGGTCTAGATCGGTTCATGGGCCAATGCTTAAGCTTTCTGTTGTTGCAGAGATAGCAGACAGACATAAAAAAACTCCTGAACAGGTATTTTTGGGATTTTGCGACACGTTTATTATATCATGGAACTTTTAAGAAAATATATCGTCTTAATTTGTTACTATCCAACTCTAAGGCCTAAACTCTATATTGGAAAATGGAAGGATGAGACACCCAATTTGCTTATGAGTATTCTCATTTTTTAGCATATTCCTAAGGGTGGCTAATGGGTTTCGATAGAGTTGGGTTGGACCGACCCACAAACAGTTTTTTTTCTTTTGAATTTATAATAAGTAACGTTTTTAATACCATTACAAAAACTATATTATCACAAGAATATAGCTTTTTCATATCTTTTCAGTTATTTACTCATTTGATCCTTTCCGAAATAAATATACACAAGTCGAAATTGCCACCTCTAAATTTCATATATCTTTTCATTCTTTTCCATGCTTGGTCATATATAACTAATCTTTCCTTGGACAAATTTTGTCTTACCATGGTTCTTGTCTTCATCTTCTATGTAGACACCACCAAATATTATCTACTTCAGCCCATTATATTACAATATATTATGTTATTGGAAGGTTATAAAAAATGGAAGCAGTGCACATTTTTTAGAACAACTGACAAATGGAACCTAATCTGCATTATGAAACTATAAATTTACTATTGACTCATAGGTTATATTGCGATGGGGTCTTCAAAGAGGGACAAGTGTTCTTCCATGCAGTGTGAAGCCCGAGAGAATAAGGAAAAACATAGACATATTTGACTGGAGTTTATCAGATGATGAGTATCAACGGTTGAACCAGATAGAGCCACAAGTATGTCTGTTTGGAAATGGTCTATTGGATACTATTTCAGAGAACAAAGATTCGAAATTTGGAAGTGGTCCGCTTCAAGCAGTTCATGAATCTGAAGATGATGTTGAGTTCAACTCATGATTGATGCTGGTTTGTGCACACGCGCGTGTTAATTAAATATGCATAAACATCTTTTGATTTTGTATTGTTTAGGTAATATTATGTCTCTTTGGGTAATGAACAAGTAGCAGTTGATTTGGTAAGTGTGTCTTCTTTGGATCAAAGTTTGTTTTGAAGATTCCTGTCATGTACAAAGTTACCTGTGAAACATTGTTGATGATTATGGATTGTATTCTATGGTAATTGTAAAAGTTGTTGGTCGAATTCATTACATAAAGTGATTTTTTAAATACATAAAATACAAAATAAAAACTTATTGCGACTACTATATTTTTTCTTTTTCTTACATCGTAAGCTATCATTATCAAGTTTTTAGTGCGGCATAAATTTTATAAACTTATAAATACGTATATTTGACATTATGATATTCATCGGGTAAATATGATATTATATCAAGTTTAGAATAAATAAATTTCTCAACTATAACAATTTCCGTGTGGCCAATCGTATTATCTATCAACTTTTTTTTCACTTTTAGGCCCTGTTTAATAGAGCTGACCAACGTCTGACTGCTGCAGTCAGTGCGTTTGATTCGTCTAACTGGAGCTTTTGACCGGACTGGAGGACTGACCGAGTCCTCATTTTCTTCCCTTCTGACCCAATCCCATGTTTCCCCTCCGCTTCATCTTCTTTTTTTCTTCTTCCTCCTCCTCGTTCTGGTATTCTCCGGCGCCGTTACAGTCACCGCCGGCGAGGAGCTCCGGCCACATCCCAAATCCAAAAACGGCAAAAACCCAAACAGCTTTTTCCGGCGAGGGGGCTGCTCCGCCGTTACACTTGTAGATGTGTATGTAGATGTATGTGTATGTAGAGGTGTATGTATATGTATATATTGCTTATGTGTATGTATATGTATATATTGCTTATGTGTATGTATGTATGTAAGGTTATTTTTATCATTCAGCAGAGTCAGTCAGATACTAAATCAAACAGCCAAGTTTCAGTTAGATGCAGACTCAGTCAGAACTTCTTACTGGGTCAGCTTCTGAATCAGTCAGATCTTACTCAGTCAGCGCAATCAAACAGCACCTTAGTTTATTCAATTGATTGGTCTATGAAAAGTTTTTACCTGAAGTTATATATATAAGGGACTTTCACCTGCCCCATTTTGTGGATTACCCGTTGTATACATATGTAAAGACTAAAGAGGATTTCGATTTATTATTCTCAGATTTTGACTTATTTTATCGCTACAAGATAATTCGATGGAGTGCGTGATCAGGACGCGTTAGGTGAGGTGGCAAGTCACTCACACGTGAACGCCAAGAATTTTTAACATATTTCATTTTATCTTATAACTTTTATAATATAATAGTTTGTAAAATTCAAATACATCACTGTGGCGTACTTAATTTTATCTACTTCCCACGTAAATTTTATTCGAAACACAAAAAGACTATTTTGCCCTCACATGAAGGGCGGGTGCCTTAGTTTAACGTCAAAAAAAGATGGACGTTGGTGAAAACGATGAAACACACAATTTTTTTTAAAACACAAATGACAATTTTTGTTATTTTCTTAGTTTAAGGACGGACCTTGATATAACCATAAAGGATGAAAACTACAACTTGTTTCTTAAAAATATGTAATTTTTATTTATTTATAATTGTGGGAACATGTCACTTGGAAAACTCGGGGAACCAATCAATACCCTACTAATCAATGCAACGTGTGTCATGCACGTAGTCTCGAACAAAACTTGTAGACCTCAAAAACAGCACACGCTCTGCCTGTAGCCTTAAATCCCATTCAACATCCACACCAACATCAAAGAAAACTAAAACACTGCATTTATACTTCATATTCAAATCTATTATGACTACAAAAAGTACAGTTATAATTATAACATGAAATCGAGTTGCTAATTCACCAAAAGGCGAAGAAACAGGGAGTCATGACTCAATCTTTAGCTAAAATAACTACAATTTGAGATCTTTATTTTGGACAACATCTAACCCAATAGACCATAAGTTAAGGGTGCTAGCCTGTATACTCAAGGGTAAGCAATGACCTAAACATTTTCAACTTTCCAAAAATGGATCTCTACAAATTTTCTTTAAAGTGGATTTGGACCCAAATAGGCGATTAATATGGATTTGCACGCAGCGTACCTATCAAATTTACAGCAGTCTTTTAAGTCTGTACTTTGCAACCAAACTCGAAGAATTATTGAATTAAAATCCAGGCTCTTGCTTCATATACATCCGTTTGATGCCTCAAACATCATTCTCTGTAAGTATTAAGAAAAAAATATTTTAATTCATAAGATTATTTGGCTTCAAGTTAAATAAATCGCTCGTTACCTGATTTGTAGTGGGCAAGATGCTATGAGCAAGATCTTCGTTTAGTGATACAGGGAATGGCGGCCCAGGCAAATACCTCATGCTGCATTTTATTATAAAAAGATTAAAATATAAGCAGCAATAAGACTGATATGTAAAGAATAAGTTAATGAACATCTCCCATACTCGTTTAAAATGGCAGTTATATTGTTCTTCATGTGGTTGAAGAGGTTGATATTGTCCTGAAGCTGCCCGTGAAATAAAATGTGGGATAAATATAGATATTGATTTTTTTATAATATAAAGTTAGAAAAGTCACTTACTTTCATCAAAGAAATATTAGCTGAGATCTGACCAAGAACTTGATTGTTTTGTTCAAGTAAGTGCCTTATTGAACCACATAATGCTGCATCAATGAGTAGAACAACAATTCACATAAATTTTAGAGTAAACTAATAAGAAAAGGAGCTGGATTCACAGTGTTTCTTTCTTCCAGAAAAGTTTACAAATTTTAAATTAATGTTCATGTAAACTTGATGTTACTAAATTATCTCTAAATCCCTTTAGTTAATCCGTTAACTTTTGTTTAATCCTGTAATTGTCCAAATAATACCTTCAAATGTTACCCTGTCAATCTGGGTCCGATTATTCATGGTAACAGGAAATGGAGCCACATTAAATGTTGGAACTGATGATATACTTTGTTTTGAGGATGATTCCGCCAAATTATCCTGAAAAAGTATGACAATCAGAATACTAATTCTTTACCTAAAAACATAATTAGATGGAAGAAAGAGAATCATAAACGGGCGCTTGATAAAATCACATTGTACACTAATCCTACTAACGAGTTCTTAATCATCATAGCATGTATTCTTAGAGGTGGCAAGATGATGGGCTGGGTGGGCAAGTAACAGGTCATTTTTAACTGCATGCTCAAATGGGTCAAACCGGATTGGACTGACCCGCAAACACATTTCTTGCTACTATTATATTTAGTTAATGCATTAGTTATGACAATACGAATTTGAAGTTGTAACGTAAATCTTGAACAAAACTAGTTTAGGAGGTTGTATGCAGTATGCATTTAAACCAGATTTTGTGGTTATAATTAACTGGTTAGGATAAATAAACACAATTTTTTGTTTAGTTATCAAATGCAATAGCATATAGTTTAAAAAATTTATGGTGCCATAAGCATACCTTCTTATCTTTCAACTTCTTGCCCAAATGCGAGTCATCTTGTTTCCTTCGCTTTTTCTACCATATATCTCATATTGTTAATCATTTTAACAATAAAAGAAAGTATGATCTCCACTTGGTTACTATACAATGCTAACAATGATGTAAGACTTTCGACCCGCTTGACGTATTTCCATTTTAGCCATTTTTTTCACATTTGAACAGTTAGAGAGAATATGTAACTTGAATAGACTCATTCACAATTAAATGGGTAGAAATTGAGACCTCTATGACCATCCATTTAGTGTGATCAAAATATTTATAACAGTGTAATTATGAGGATGTGCCAATAATAAACATTCAATATTTTTTATTAGAAAATTTAATCAATAAAAGGTAAGAAGATACATTGAAAACATGCAATAACTCACCGCCATCCACCTACACCTTAGAGCAACATCCCGAACAGTTTTATCACGCAATGTGGCAGCAATTTTGATATACCTCATGATACTGGGTTCATCAGCAAATCTACATACATTTTACAAGATCTTATGCATAACTTTTATTGAAGAAGAGCAAAAAATGCTCACTCAAAAGAAATTGCAACACTATTTATATGACTCACAACTCACAAGGTTCATGCTTTTTCCCATTAAAACTACAACACACATGAAGTAACTCTCTTTGAACGATGTTATCCAGATGAGGTTGAATCAATTACAACAATTACTATAGAGAAATTTTGTGTGAATCTGTTAATAGTCGCGTTATTTGGTTAATTAGTAAAACAAGCAATGATATCAGTTTCGTTTTCATAATCAAAGTAGACAATGACTTGATTTCCATGATTAAAATGGGTAACTATAACTACACAAGTTATTAGATACTTCATAAGCAGATTTCGTGAGATAGCTCAGTTTTATTTTTTTTAACCGGCACCTAATCTACTCCTATAATTGCATCACCAAACTTGCACATTGCCAGATTCCAACCTCACTAGCTGATGAAAGAAATACACCAATTACCACCAGGATGTCCACATGGGAACATGAGACATAGCTTAGTATGTTTGATGTAATACAGATTTTAGGGTCCGTTCATAATTCTTTATTTCTAATAAAATATCATTTTGGATCCTATCAGAATCAATCCAAGTATCTTCTCTAGAACACAACCCACAAACCACATTTAATTATAGTAACCAAATTGAAATCCCAAAAAGTTGCTAGAAAGACTACAAATTTCTTTTGCAACTTGCATTAGTTTAATTAAATAGATCATTATAGGCCCTCAACCTAATGGATGGCCCGTTAGCCCTCCGTTAGAACAGCGAAAACCACATAAACACTTGCACATATTGTTATATACCAAACCTGATTAACACTATATACAAAAGCTTATGTGGTTCTCGCAAAAACTGGTTATGTATGAACGCACCCTCAATTTTATTAGCATGTACTAAAATCATACATAAACTTGGAACAAAATACCTACTTGGAAAGTCCTTCCTCCAACTTATGTTGTTCGTCAGCAGACCACTCAACCGCCAATCCTGCATCATGCTTCAACCCGGAGCAGAATCACCAAGAACAGAACCACAAGAACTCCCCGATTGCGTAAACCCTGAAAGATTGTTTGCTACAACAGAACTCCCCAAAACTCTTGTGCTTGTTGTTGCTGCACTATTCATTTGATAGCAATCCCCCATCATAATCATCTCAGATGTGCTGCCCGTAGCACTCGATTGAAATGAAATCGCGTGTCGATTCAAAGCAGAACCCATCGTTGGATCATAGTGAAAACCAGTGTTCATGATTCAAAACTGTAAGTTTCTAACCACCAAATCAAAACCCTAGATTCCTAAATCGAATAATCAAATCAATACTTCCATCAATTCACAATCTACAGAGAAGAATCCAACTCAAAACACCCAAATCTATGCATAGAACACCTCACCAAACCCTAATCGATGATACTTACACACACCCACAACAAAGCTTCATCCTTACCTCATTATCGACAGCTTTCAGCAATCAAAACTTCGAAATCGATAACAGAAACCCACAACAATCAAATCAAGACTCCAACCAATCCAAAATCCACAACAAACAAATCAAACTCAAAAACCCCACCAACCCTAATCGCACAACAAAGATTCACCTTTTCCCTATTATCGACAGATTTCAGCAATCAAAACTTCAAAATCGATAATGGAGGATAATGGGTGAACGAAAAAGCGACAAGGGGTTTCTTAATCTGCAATCTTTCAGACAAAGTAGTGTGTAATTGGGTTCTTCTGTTACCTTTTTTGCTCATCATTCACTACACACACTCAAACACACAAACACACACACTGCTGTCGATTGCTTTTGCTTTTTGTTGCTTAGTGCACACTCATATAACAAAATATATTCAAGCCCATCTTCCAATTCTGATTGAATACGAGTTATGAGATGGTTGGAGGTTTAAAGAATGGAGTTTGATGCATAAAGGGTGGTCGTCTAGCCAATGGGAAAGTGGAAAGATAGTTGCATTTTGCATTTTGAGTAATGAATTATGAAAGCCATTGGGGTTGGTTGTTCAATCTTGGAATTGAGTAGTAGTGCGAATCCCAATAAGCATTGATGCCAATAATTGTCACCATTCCACCCAATGATGACGATGGTGTTCTCAGTTCTCACCAACTCAAAACTCATGATTTTGTAGGCTTTTGAAGACAATGTTAGTTGAGTAATGTGTTTTGTGGAAAATGTTGCACAACTCACAGGTGGTGTTGGCTTTCCAACTGCTCATGGTTGTTTGAGTTTGCATTTATGAAATTGATTTTGATCTTTAAGTTTGATGATATATAATGAGTTGAATATGTGGTTATTATAAAGTAATTGGTTTTTATCGAACATTTCAACCCTTGTATAACTTTTATGAACAATTTATATGTTTTTGAGTTACTCTGGTCTTAACTGAGACTGTATTTATAATACCCATAAAAAAAATATATATAATAACAATAATAATAATAATAAAAGTTCAGGGGGCATTTGTGCCAATTTAGAAACTTAAATTATTAAGTTTGTGCATAAAACGACAAGAGATTAAACCACAGGGACCGTTTGTGTAACTTTATAAATCAAATCTCCTTCTCTCTCTCCTCCTACCCGCATTTCCGGCGGGTTTTAATTCCGGCCACTATTTCCGGCCAAAACCGGCTTCGGCGACCCCCCAAACGACCACTTTAATCGATTTTTTTGTTCAAACAAATCGTCCCGACAACATTTCATGCATAATTCGAACTCGTGGGCCACTGTAATTTGAATAATGGAGTCGAACTAGTGCGGTTTGAACTTTCGGCCGATTTCACTACTTTATAACGCACTATACCTTATAATAATTCAAACTAATCACACATACACGGTCATATAAGCATTTCTAATCCGTTGGCATATTCAATTACACTCGGAAAATAACAAAACACCACCTTCGATCGCCACTTTTGTCTCAGACCTGCAACATACTTGAACACCATCCTCCAGCCCTTCTAACTTAAAATTTACAGAGGGCTTTTCATCATTTGAACTATTCGGAGCTTTCTGTAGAACGAATTTGATTATCATCGTGATTTAGGCATCGAACCGAGTCCTCCTCAACCGCGACCTGTTCTTCGGGGGTTCATCATCGATTCGACTACTTCTGGTAAAATTAAACACATCCATAAACTCGATTTCACATGGGGAATCAAAGCCCCATGTTTATTCCATTGATCATTATCGTTTGGTGTGTCAATTTGGATCGAAATCGTTCTAGGGTTTATAAGGTTTGAATTTGGAGATTTTGGTTCGAGATTGGTTAAAAGAATTAAAAGCTGGGAACTGGTGCGGCTATAAGCCTTTGGTTCACCGGTTCAGCGCCCCTTTGCCTTAGATGAGGTCCCAGGTTCGACCCCGGGCACCTCCTGTTATTTTTTTAAGCCCTATTTAACCTTTTAAAAATTTGTAAAAATTCTTAAAAATTATAAAAATCCTTTTCATAATCTCTGTTTATTTTTAAAAGCATCAACCTGATTTTCTGTAATTTTCGTTAAGCTTAAACATTTATAAAACAATATAACAAAGACATTTAGTTTAATTATTTTTATGGATTCTTTTAAATAAATGGTAAAAATCTGATTAAATATAAAACTTCTTTTATAAAAGTACCTAATTAATTTCTGTAAATTAGTTTATTAAAACCTTAACAATTCTTATATATATATTGTTAACGAACGTTATAAATAGTTTATTTTGTTTAAAAATAAACTGTAGACAATTGATTTAGGCTCGTATTTTACAGCCAACTTACAGAGGCCATAACTTCTTCATAACAGATTCAAATCAGTTAAACCTTAAGTCCATGACGAAGATTGTCGAAAAACGAATCTGTTGATATATAAAACATCGAAAAACTCATTCGTTTAGACCTCTAAACAGTCGTTTTCGTAACAGCTAGCAGTTCTGCGCAGCTGTAAAGATCCATGTTTTTCTCATATTTCGGTAATCCAAATCAGGAACTTTTCTAAATGAAAATTGTTTAGAAATCGCTAATCTAGTAAACTGGAGATTTTCAGAATTTTAAACGTCGTTTAGTATTTTTAACGAGTGTGAAAAGACAAGAGCAGAACTGGAATTTTTCCAATTTAAAATAGGAAAATCCAAACTATAATTTGCGTTACGTTATCGTAGGTTCTCGCGGCGTTAACCGAGACTAGACCTTGTTTCTGATTATTTTCATTCGTGTATAAGGTACGGATTCTGTTTCTTTATTACCATAAGTATTTACTTTTGTTTCCGTTACTTGTAGTACAGATTCCTGATTCCTGTCTTGTATTTGATTTCCGTCCATCTCTAGTTTTGATTCCTGTTATACATAGATAATTTGCTTTTGATTCTGTTATAAGTAGCTTGACTACTATATATTTCTGAATTTGTTACCCGAGCTCTCCCTATCTTGGGGTGACCAAGACGCGTTATTGCGGCATCGATAACGTGGCACCAACCGTGGCGGCGAGCTGAGATCACGGCGTCTCTAAAGAGGACTCTGAAATTATGTCTGGTTATATTATTATTTCCTCAGAGGCGTATGGATCGATCCTAGGTTAGTCCTGTTATTTCCTGATGGATGGTTACATACCATTCCATTCAGGACTCTGGTGAATGGTTTGTATGTCTGCCCATACTCCATTTCACATTGGTTCACGGGCTCGCTACCTGTGTTCCCCCTGTTCAGTTATTATATGATATGATTATTAGCTCGGGGTATGTTCTATCTGATATATGTCTTATGACGTATGTTCTATTTGACATATATATATTATGATCTTTGATTCTCCGTTATCACCATGTCTGTTTATTTTTGATATCTGCCAATTCCTTGATTATCACCATGTCTGTTTATTTTTGATATCTGCCGATTCTTTGATTATCATCATGACTGTTTATTTTTGATATCTGCCGATTCTTTGATTATCACCATGTCTGTTTATTTTTGATATCTGCCGATTCTTTGATTATCAACATGTCTGTTTATTTTTGTTATCCGTTATTCCGTTCACTGAGCGTTATGCTCAGGCATGCTTTTGTTTTCATGCACGTCAGGTCAGCAGGGTAATCCGGGAAACCAGTGAAGAGTGAATTGAAGACCAAGATTATCTGTTACTTTAATTGATGTATTGAACATCTTAATTAGGTTCTTTCGGATTATTTAGTGTGTTTAAAGTTATTTCGTCTGACCGTTTCTGTAATATCATGGATTGGTTTTTGATTTGATATCCGTATTAGTGACACGCCAGCCTTGTCGGGTTGGGGTGTTACAGTTGTGGTATCAGAGCAAAGGCTCTTTCCTGTAGAAAACTTAAACATTAATAATAAACTTGTGAGGTAATGGGTAGACATTGGGTTAGGATCTAATGTATTTTCCAATCTAAATTCCAGTGTTCACACGTTTATCTTCATTTCAGATGGCTCCTAAGAGACGTGTGAACAACCGCAATGACTCGGATGGCCCTCATCTGATACTCCTCTTGAAACCCTCGTTGCTAATGCCGTAAACGCTGCTATTTCTGGAATACTTCCTAATCTGATGACTCAGACTGCCCAAACAGTCATCCAGCAGATACAACAGGCGAATTTGGGTGGAAATAACATCGGATCAGCATCGGAAGGAAATAACAATGGACCACCATCTGGTGGAAACAACACAGGACCTCCACCCGGTGGAAATAACTTAGAGCCACCTTCTGGCGGGAACAACACGGGACCATCTTCCGGTGGAAATGCAACACCACCTGTGGCTGAGATTCATGTCTGGCTTGAGCGTTTTATAAAGCAAAGACCAAGATCTTTTAGTGATGCTGCTACACCGATGGATGCTCGGAACTGGATAGCCCATGTGAAAAAGATTTTCGAGGTGCTAGGAGTCGGTGACCTATTTAAAACTAGGCTGGCTTCTTACAAACTGGAGGATGATGCTCTAGTTTGGTGGGAAGGGGTCAAACTTGCACATGGTGGAGAGGGTTATGCTGCTAACCTTCCTTGGGCCGACTTCCGCACTATATTCTTCCGAAAGTATTTCTCTGAAGTGGAACGAAGTGAGTATGCACGGGAATATACATCTATTGAGCAACGAGATGGTGAACCTTGGCAAGAATTCATGGCAAGATTCTGTAGGCTAACTAGTTTTCTTGGGGAAGCTGCAGGTAGCCCAGAGGTCCAAGCAGAAAAGTTGAAATGGGCTGTTCATGAGAGAACTCGAAGATGGATAGTAACTCAAAGGTTTAACAATATCAATGAAGTAGCTGATGCTGTGAAAACACTTGACATGGAAAACAAGAAGAGGTTAGCTAAAGCTGAGGAGAGTCGAAAGAGAAATCGTGAAGGAAACCATACCGCACCTTCTGGGCAATCTTCAAGCGAGAAACACCATACAGGTGATCGGAAAGCCCAATTCAACAGAAATAATAACCGCCAAGGTAATCAATGGAAACAAAAACAGCAGAATCCTAAACCTGCCGAAAACCAAGGTCAAGAGCAAGTCCCGGTATGCACTACATGTGGAAAACATCATTTTGGTGTTTGTCGTCGAACTTCAGGAGCCTGTTTTAAATGTGGAAAGACCGCCCATTTACTGAAAGACTGTCCATATCCTGATAACAAAGGAAAGGCTGGAAATAATGCTAAACAACCTAATAATGGAGGACGAGTGTTTGCTTTGAACGCAAAGGATGTAGCAAACACACCAGGTATGACTCTTGATATTCCTCACATATGTGAACCTGTCGTATCTGAATAATCTAGTAGTCTTACCATGCAAATTATACTTGTTATCTACTACTAAGTGTGTGATGGTAACATAAATTCTTTAGGTACTGTTTCGGGTACTCTCATGTTAGGAACTCGTGAAGTTCAAGTCTTATTTGATACTGGAGCAACACACTCCATAGTTTCTCAATCTTTTCTTAAACATCTAACGATGAGCCCAGTATTATTAGAAAATACTTTGAATATTATGACTCCTATGGGAAACTTTGTTACAATCTCTCATGTGTATGAGGATTGTCCGATCCGAGTTGAATCGCTCGTTCTTACAGCGGATCTGTTGCCCATGCAAATGGAAGATTTTGATATCATCTTGGGAATGGACTGGTTAACTCGGCATTATGTTACAATTGAGTGTCAGACTCGTCGCATTCTGTTTGGAGATCCCCATCATCCTGAACTCATTTATTAGGGGACTAAACCTCGAAAAACTCTTCAAATAATTTCAGCACTTAAGGCTCGTAAATCCCTACTGCACGGCATTGCAGGATTCCTTGCTTCAGTTAAAATTTTATCTTCTGAAGAGCCTAGTATTTCTGATTATCCGGTTGTTTGTGATTTTCCGATGTGTTTCCCAAGGAGTTACCTGGACTTCCACCAGACCGCGAAGTGGAATTCACTATTGATCTTATTCCCGGTGCTGAGCCGATTTCCAAGGCTCCATACCGTATGGCACCACTTGAACTCAAGGAACTAAAGGAGCAGCTACAGGAGTTATTAGATCTTGGATTTATTAGACCAAGTGTCTCACCTTGGGGTGCACCAGTTTTATTTGTAAAGAAAAAAGATGGAACTATGAGGCTTTGCATTGACTACCGGGAATTAAATAAAATCACTATTCGAAATCGTTACCCTCTACCTCGTATTGATGATTTATTTGATCAGCTTCAGGGTGCAAAGTGTTTCTCTAAAATCGATCTGAGGTCTGGTTACCATCAGTTAAAGATCAAAGATTCTAACGTCCCTAAATCTGCCTTCCGTACTCGGTATTGTCACTATGAGTTCCTGTTTATGCCGTTCGGGTTAACTAATGCCCCGGCCGTATTCATGGACCTAATGAACCGAGTGTTCCGTGACTATTGGATAAGTTCGTCATCGTTTTTATAGATGATATTCTGATATATTCTAAGAGTAAGGAAGAACATGAAGACCATCTTCGTATCGTGCTTGAAACTTTGCGTAATAAGAAGCTTTATGCTAAGTTTTCAAAGTGTGAATTCTGGTTGAGTCAAGTAGCCTTTCTGGGTCATGTGGTCTCTGCAGATGGTATTATGGTGGATCCAGCGAAGATAGAGGCAATCACTAAATGGCCAAGACCAACTTCAGCCACAGAGGTCCGGAGTTTTCTTGGTCTTGCTGGTTATTATCGTAGATTTGTCGAAGGGTTCTCTGTTATTGCTTTACCCCTTACGCAACTTCTGAGGAAAGGGGTTAAGTACTCTTGGAATGATGAGCGGGAGAAAAGCTTCGAAGAACTTAAGAAGAGATTGGTGTTTGCCCCGATTCTTACACTTCCATCGGGTACGGGTGGATACCAGATTTATAGTGATGCCTCAAAGAAAGGACTTGGATGTGTGTTGATGCAACACGGAAAGGTCATTGCTTATGCTTCACGGCAGTTGAAACCTTACGAGGTTAATTATCCTACGCATGACCTTGAGCTTGCTGCTGTCATTTTCGCGTTAAAGATCTGGCGCCACTATCTTTATGGAGAGACTTGTGATATCTTTACCGATCATAAGAGCTTGAAATATATCTTCACACAAAAAGAACTAAACATGAGGCAGAGAAGATGGTTAGAGTTGTTAAAAGATTATGATGCCAATATTCAGTATCATACGGGAAAGGCCAATGTGGTAGCTGATGCCCTTAGCAGGAAGAGCTCAGGAACAGTAGCCTCCCTACAGCTACAACCTCAGAACATTACCGATCTTGATAGATTGGGTATTGGCCTACATATTGGCAAGAGTGACGGATATCTCGCCAGTCTTCAGATTGAATCAGACTTAATATTCCGGATTAAGAACGCACAGAAAGACGATGGTGAACTCTGGGCAATCTTACAGAATGTGGAGATTGGTAAACAATCAGAATTCAGAGTAGATGAGCATGGAGTAATCTGGTGTGGTAAACGTTTATGTGTGCCTAATGATTCTTCTCTTCGAGAGTCGTTATTAGCGGAGGCACATAGTTCTCCGTTCTCTATCCATCCAGGATCTACTAAGATGTATCGTGATCTTCGTCAGAATTTCTGGTGGAATGGTATGAAAGAAGACATGGCTAAGTATGTTAGTTGTTGCCTTACTTGTCAGCAGGTCAAGATTGAGCATCAAAGAGCTAGTGGACTGCTTCAGCCACTACCTATTCCTGTATGGAAATGGGATGATATTTCCATGGATTTTGTGACAGGGTTGCCAAGAACATTCAAGAAGAATGATGCGATATGGGTTGTGGTTGACAGATTGTCAAAGTCGGCTCACTTTCTACCTATTCAGCAGGGATTCTCATTTAGCAAACTATCTGAAGTGTTTACACAAGAGATTGTTAGACTTCATGGCACTCCGGTGTCTATCGTGTCTGATCGAGACCCGAGGTTCACTTCTCGCTTTGGAAGGGTTTGCAAGCTGCATGGGGTACCAAGTTGAGGTTTAGTACGGCGTTTCACCCTCAGACTGACGGTCAGTCGGAGCGTACTATTCAGACACTTGAGGACATGCTTCGAGCTTGTGCCTTAGAGTGGACTGGGAACTGGGATGAGTATTTGTGTTTGGTCGAGTTTGCTTACAACAATAGTTGGCAAGCAAGCATTGGCATGGCACCCTTTGAATTGTTATATGGTCGTAAATGCAGAGCGCCTATATGCTGGGAAGAGGTCGGTGAAAAGGTTATTGAAGGACCTGAGTTGGTACAAATTACCAATGAGAAAGTTGTCATTGCTAGAGAAAAGTTAAAGGAGGCCCAAAGTAGATAGAAAAGTTATACAGATCGACACCGTCGACCTTTGGAGTTTAAGATCGGTGACAAAGTATTCCTGAAGGTTTCGCCTTGCAAAGGCGTACGACGTTTTGGTCTAAAAGGGAAACTTAGTCCACGGTTTATCGGACCCTTTAAAATTCTAGAAAGAGTTGGTGAGGTTTCGTATCGTTTGGCTTTACCACCTCAACTGTCACATGTGCATAACGTCTTTCATGTATCTCTTTTAAGGGGGTACAATTATCATCCTCTTCACGTTGTGAATTATCCGCTTCATTTGATTCGTGAAGACTTATCGTTCGAGGAGGAACCCGAGGCCATACTTGACCGACAAGAACGCATTATGCGTAAGAAAACTATTCCTTTTGTTAAGGTATTATGGAAAAATCATTCCAAACGCGAAGCTACGTGGGAGATAGAAGATGAAATCCGTTCTCAATATCCGTATTTATTTACCTCTTAGTTATTATCATTTATATGTTCTAGTATCAGTTATGAAGTTATCAGTTATCTGATTCTCGAACACATTAGTCACTCTTATACGATTTCGTTTATCGAATCGATCCCGTTTCAGTAATTGAATAATTATGAGTGATTTCGTTTCACTTGTTGATTTTTACTACTCCGTGTACGTTATGTCATATCTTGTTCAATTCTGTACCTAGCAATTTCGTGGACGAAATTGTTTCAAGGGGGGTAGAATTATAATACCCATAAAAAATATATATATAATAACAATAATAATAATAATAAAAGTTCAGGGGGCATTTGTGCCAATTTAGAAACTTAAATTATTAAGTTTGTGCATAAAACGACAAGAGATTAAACCACAGGGACCGTTTGTGTAACTTTATAAATCAAATCTCCTTCTCTCTCTCCTCCTACCCGCATTTCCGGCGGGTTTTAATTCCGGCCACTATTTCCGGCCAAAACCGGCTCCGGCGACCCCCAAACGACCACTTTAATCGATTTTTTTGTTCAAACAAATCGTCCCGACAACATTTCGTGCATAATTCGAACTCGTGGGCCACTGTAATTTGAATAATGGAGTCGAACTAGTGCGGTTTGAACTTTCGGCCGATTTCACTACTTTATAACGCACTATACCATATAATAATTCAAACTAATCACACATACACGGTCATATAAGCATTTCTAATGGGTTGGCATATTCAATTACACTCGGAAAATAACAAAACACCACCTTCGATCGCCACTTTTGTCTCGGACCTGCAACATACTTGAACACCATCCTCCAGCCCTTCTAACTTAAAATTTACAGAGGGTTTTTCATCATTTGAACTATTCGGAGCTTTCTGTAGAACGAATTTGATTATCATCGTGATTTGGGCATCGAACCGAGTCCTCCTCAACCGCGACCTGTTCTTCGGGGGTTCATCATCGATTCGACTACTTCTGGTAAAATTAAACACATCCATAAACTCGATTTCATATGGGGAATCAAAGCCCATGTTTATTCCATTGATCATTATCGTTTGGTGTGTCAATTTGGATCGAAATCGTTCTAGGGTTTATAAGGTTTGAATTTGGGGATTTTGGTTCGAGATTGGTTAAAAGAATTAAAAGCTGGGAACTGGTGCGGCTATAAGCCTTTGGTTCACCGGTTCAGCGCCCCTTTGCCTTAGATGAGGTCCCGAGTTCGACCCCGGGCACCTCCTGTTATTTTTTTTAAGCCCTATTTAACCTTTTAAAATTTTGTAAAAATTCCTAAAAATTATAAAAATCCTTTTTATAATCTCTGTTTATTTTTAAATCATCAACCTGATTTTCTGTAATTTTCGTTAAGCTTAAACATTTATAAAACAATATAACAAAGAAATTTAGTTTAATTATTTTTATGGATTCTTTTAAATAAATGGTAAAAATCTGATTAAATATAAAACTTCTTTTATAAAAGTACCTAATTAATTTCTGTAAATTATTTTATCAAAACCTTAACAATTCTTATATATATATTGTTAACGAACGTTATAAATAGTTTATTTTGTTTAAAAATAAACTGTAGACAATTGATTTAGGCTCGTATTTTACAGCCAACTTACAGAGGCCATAACTTCTTCATAACAGATTCAAATCAGTTAAACCTTAAGTCCATGACGAAGTTCGTCGAAAAACGAATCTGTTGATATATAAAACATCGAAAAACTCATTCGTTTTGACCTCTAAACAGTCATTTTCGTAACAGCTAGCAGTTCTGCGCAGCTGTAAAGATCCATGTTTTTCTCATATTTCGGTAATCCAAATCAGGAACTTTTCTAAATGAAAATTGTTTATAAATCACTAATCTAGTAAACTGGAGATTTTCAGAATTTTTAAACGTCGTTTAGTATTTTAACGAGTGTGAAAAGACAAGAGCAGAACTGGAATTTTTCCAATTTAAAATAGGAAAATCCAAACTATAATTTGCGTTACGTTATCGTAGGTTCTCGCGGCGTTAACCGAGCCTAGACCTTGTTTCTGATTATTGTCATTCGTGTATAAGGTACGGATTCTGTTTCTTTATTACCATAAGTATTTACTTTTGTTTCCGTTACTTTGTAGTACGGATTCCTGATTCCTGCCTTGTATTTGATTTCCGTTCATCTCTAGTTTTGATTCCTGTTATACATAGATAATTTGCTTTTGATTCTGTTATAAGTAGCTTGACTACTATATATTTCTGAATTTGTTACCCGAGCTCTCCCTATCTTGGGGGTGACCAAGACGCGTTATTGCGGCATCGATAACGCGGCACCAACCGTGGCGGTGAGCTGAGATCATGGCGTCTCTAAAGAGGACTCTGAAATTATGTCTGGTTATATTATTATTTCCTCAGAGGCGTTTGGATCGATCCTAGGTTAGTCCTGTTATTTCCTGATGGATGGCTACATACCATTCCATTCAGGACTCTGGTGAATGGTTTGTATTTCTGCCCATACTCCATTTCACATTGGTTCACGGGCTCGCTACCTGTGTTCCCCTGTTCAGTTATTATATGATATGATTATTAGCTCGGGGTATGTTCTATCTGATATATGTCTTATGACGTATGTTCTATTTGACATATATATCTTATGATCTTTGATTCTCTGTTATCACCATGTCTGTTTATTTTTTATATCTGCCAATTCCTTGATTATCACCATGTCTGTTTATTTTTGATATCTGCCGATTCTTGATTATCACCATGACTGTTTATTTTTTATATCTGCCGATTCTTTGATTATCACCATGTCTGTTTATTTTTTATATCTGCCGATTCTTTGATTATCAACATGTCTGTTTATTTTTGTTATCCGCTATTCCGTTCACTGAGCGTTATGCTCAGACGTGCTTTTGTTTTCATGCACGTCAGGTCAGCAGGGTAATCTGGGAAACCAGTGAAGAGTGAATTGAAGACCAAGATTATCTGTTACTTTAATTGATGTATTGAACATCTTAATTAGGTTCTTTCGGATTATTTAGTGTGTTTGAAGTTATTTCGTCTGACCGTTTCTGTAATATCATGGATTGGTTTTTGATTTGATATCCGTATTAGTGACACGTCAGCCTTGTCGGGTTGGGGTGTTAATATTTTAAAGATTGCTTATGGATGCTAATGTATGTGTATTAAAGTAATTAGGAACATTATGTGTAACATAACAAGGGATTAAGGGTGAAGATTAAGTTAATATGTTTCAAAGGATTGTCAACGATCTAAAATTTGCTAACATTTTTGTCACTAAAGATTGATTTGTGTACCAATAGAAACATCAACAAAAAAATCATTGGTTTATGATTTAGCCTATTAGTGACTACATTAGGTCGTCGTCAATAGAAATGGTGTATGTGTAGGAGAGTGAAAGGATTCCTGATTTTAGATGTTGTCTACTTCAAATTGTTATTGGTTGCATCTATTTATAAGTTGGATTTTGAAAAGTCACAACCCTTCAAATACACAATAACTAAACCATTGTGACTGTTCGTGTCACACCCCGACCGACGGCGGAATCATCGGAGCGGACGAGGGAATGATTGATTGTTCATAACTCATGATTGTCTAATAGTGAAAATAATATTAAAATCAGATTACAGGATAACATGAATTTAACAGATACAAATACAACAGTTAAAGTCACAAATAGTAATTGTCTTTTGTTTTGACTAAGTCCGGGTCTTATATGAGCATGTAGAAGTCCACTAACTTGCTTAACCTGAAATCATACGAGAAAATAAAGTCAGCTAACGAATTAGCTGGTGAGTAATCATAGTTTTGAGTATACATATAGATTGATTGATTGATTAAGAATAATCCAATTCACAAGGTAACGTTAAGACTTATATTGCAATAGTAAAGCATATAGATAAACCGACACAATAACAACCCCTTGACTTGACACTTGCATATAATAGACTCCACACATACACCATAGATTAACTCCTGCCTCTGGCACAATCACCACTCGACTATTCATATGGGGTGAGTTATCCAAACTAGTAGATCTACCATTGATACCAGGATTGATTGATTGATTGAATTAGGGTTTTACTGTCGTCCAGTTTATCATAGTATGTTCACATAATTGCAAGTAATAACATAACCTGTCTTGAATTGAATTTAGAATGAAACAACAATAGAATATCATGATTGAATATATTGTATCACATGATTTCCCATAAATAAAAAATGATAAAAAGGGGATATGAATACTCACTTGATTGATGAGGTTAGAATCTGGATGTGATAGATTAGACACCAATGATTTCCTTATGATTAACCTAAGGAACGGTGTCTCGAATTAGAATAATAATGATTTGGGAATTTGATAATGTATTAGGATTTCCATTGGATCTTGAATGGTAGTTTTAAATAACCTAATTTTTATTTAGTTTGAATGTCCATAACTAAATAAAATAAATTTATTGAATGTGGTTACGTTTAGAATTTAATAGGAATAAATGTGTTAATACGCGTAATCGTTTGATTTAGTGTGAAAAACAAATAATTAATTTTATTAATTAATTATGTGATAATTAATTAAAATATTTAATTATTTAAATGATTAAAAGAAATGAAAATGATTTTGGAAAGATTTATATATAAAACTTTTATGTTTGATTGAGATAATCATGATTTAAATAATATTACATAAATATTATTTAATCTAATAATTACTTAGTGATTTTTAACCGTTATTTACAGTCTAATTTTATAAAAATTAAACTAGATTTGTTATTTATTTAAAACAATTTATAAAATAAATAAATAAAATATAAAATAAATTTCAGAAAATAATTATATGGTTTTAAAAATTATTAATGTTTGTAAAAATATTTTTTTATAATTTCTAGAATTTTTTCGGAATTTTTAAAGCTTAAAAAGAGGCTTAAAAAATGTTTGAGGTGGCCCGGGGTCGAACCCGGGACCTCTGGGATATCATGGGTGCTTTGAACCGGTGAACCAAAGGTCGTGGCCACGGTAATGATCCGGTTTTAATTCATTTAAACACAACTTCAATTGAACCCTGATTCCCGTATGAACCCTAGTTTGATCCTCACACAAATCGAAGTTCAATTCGAATCAGTTAATGTTTATGATCATGGGGCTTTGTTCCCCATGAGAAATCGAGTATGTGTGTGTGTCGAATTACCTATATGATATCGATTTGGTGTTGAACCCAACAAGAATAGATCGCGGCTTTGGAGTGGATCGATGGGTGCTCAAACATTGATTATAATCAAATTAAACTTGAAGGAAGCTTCGAATGATGATCCTGATCGAAAGCCCCTTATCAAATGCGATTAAAATTGATCGGAGACGGGATTTTGATAGTGTTGCAGGTCGCGGTCGAGGGGTATTCGAATAGAGTTGGTTTTTGATTGTTTTCAATGAAATTGAATCCAAGGACAGATTATAAACGATCCTAAGTTCATTAATGCGTTGTTAATTCGATTTTAAAATTGTGTAGTGCGATCGATTTAGGTGGTTGTCGGCCGAAAGTGGGTGAGATCGCACTTAATCAGCTAAATTTTTAAATTGTTTTGGTGGATTAGGTTCGATTCTTCCATGTGGGTTTGTCGGGATGTTTAATTGTATTGAAATCGGTTGGTTTTGCGGGTTGTGGGTCGCCGGAGATGCGGCCGGAGAGTTGCCGGTACAGTGGTCGACGGTATGGGGGTGATGGTTTAAAAAAATTTCACTTTGGCCCCCTGTAGTTTAAAGGTTATCATTTTATGCTAGAAACTAAATTTTTAAGTTTCATAAATTACAAAATACCCCCTGCACTTAATTTAAATAGTGTTTTTTTTTATTTTCTTTTTTTTAATAAATCATTATTATTATTATTATTATTATTATTATTATTATTATTATTATTATTATTGTAATTATCGGAATTAACAATCAAGTATTAAACAAAAATTAATTTTTTTATTTACCGAAAATACGCGATGTTACAGTTCGTTAATAACCATCAATGAGCTTAGTGAGCATTCAGTACTGATCAAGCCATCTATAGAAACTAGGCCCACAGTCTTGTTTGGTAGCACTCAAGATGTCAACGACAATTAACTTGAACGACCCATGAGTAGAAATCACATTTATGGTATCGATTGTAAGTTTAATCTGACATAAATCAAACAGTTGTAAGAAGTGTCTTCCTACCTACACAAACCAGAGTTTCAAATCACACATCAAAATTACAAACGAGTCTACTACAAATAAACTCTATCACCTATCTTTTTTAAAACTATTCCCTACAAATAGTTATCGAAGTTTAATGACTAAATTAACAAATATACACGCACTTTTGAAATATATACATATAAATATGACTTATATACATATAAATATGACTTATACAATTACAAAGTTTATACGATATAATATTAAAAAAGACATATTTTGAGAAATAAAAATTTAACAAAAATGCTAACTTTCTTTAATTTAAAGAAAAATTTATGAGAGCAGACAAGAAAGTGTAAGATACAATTACGTATATCAAATCGTGAAGTAATCCGACCTCCTTCTGAACCCTATGTAAAACAAGAGGAAAATCATGTATCGTCTTTTCTTATGTTGTGGGACAACAACCTCCTTAATGTCTCATGTGTCGATACTTTTTCATTCACGAGTCAAGGTCAATAAATTTATTATTTGTGTATCATGATAGAAAGTATTTAAATTCTACATTAACTTGATAACGTTATGAGAAAATTTTCCTATATTCACATTAACTAGATAACATGTAAAGAAAATTTTCTCATTGGTTACTTGACCCCTATACGTAATTCTTAGGTTAGACTAAAGAAAATGTCTTTAGCGTAACAGTATCCAGATCTGTAAAATGATATCTTTCTTTATAAGATTGAGTGTTCAAGTCTTTCATGCAAGCCAACTAATTTGTCCGGATATGAAGTTAAGCTCCCCATGGATAAAAACACGCTCCATCTCTCTACTCTTATAATCTACGTATATATGAAATGAATGAATCCATTTCGTTGCGATGTATACCACTTTCCGCCACCGATTCCTTCACATCATCACTCAACTTCATCATCCTCCTCCGCATCTCCTCCCCTTCCTCGGAAGCCATTAGCGTCTTAACAGCCTCGGCCATCACATTAGCCTTAACCAACTCATTCCTACGCTCCCACATCTTCACCGCGATACCAACTCTCAAAATATCCGTAATAAGAAACGCATGTCTCGGCTGATCAGAGTGCATCGGCCACTCCACTATCGGCACTCCCATAGACATACTCTCCATACACGAATTCCAACCACAATGACTCAAAAACCCACCCGTCGCAAAATGCCCCAGTATCTCCACCTGCGGGGCCCACGACCGCTCAATCAACCCCCTCTCTCTCACCCTCTCCTCAAACCCTCGGGCAACGCAACCTTCCGACCCTCGACCCCACACGAGTCCCCAGTGTCCGCGGCTCGAACCACCCAAACAAACCTCTCTCCACTCCTCTCCAACCCGAGAGCCAACTCCGTTATTTGTTTGTCGCTAAAGGTCGTCGTCGTCCCAAACGACACATAAACCACCGAGTTTGTAGGTTGTTTGTCTAGCCATTTCAAGCATTCGTGACGGTCCGTCACATCCGTCGCTATAGAGGGTATTTGAACCGGGTTCAACGGTCCAACCGCCCATATCTTCTTCTTCTTCATCCCTGAGAATGCTACTTTCTCCAGATATTCAACAAATTCACCTTCGATTACTCTTGAAGAATCATACAACTCACCAATGTGAAAATTCATGTGGGATTTTTGAATCTCCAAAAAGGATAAAAACTCAGGGCTCGAGATTTGATCTTGTGACGGAAGCAATTTCATCAATTTCAGGTCCACCGGAAAAGGAAAGGCTCCGCCGGACTTCTCCCAGACGCCGGTGGCTCTGTAGAACGCCGGCGGCGGTTGGAAGACATACGTTTCAGCGTTGGGTATTGACGCCACATCTTGAACAACGTACGACATGAGAACATCATGAACAACGACGACTCTGTGAGCATGTTGCGAGAGTGAGCGGATGAGGGCGGCGACGGGGCGGCGGAGGTGGAGGGTGGCGGAGAACGACGATTGGAGGTGGGTGGGGAAAGGGGTGGTGGGGTGGGGTGGTGGGGAGGCGAACGGTGGGACGGTGAGTTCGTGGTAGTGGATGTTGGCGGAGGTGTGGTGGCGACGGCGGAGTTGGTGGAGGCAGTTGGTGGTGGTGATGAAGTGGGTGGGGATTTGTGGGTGGCGATGAGGTGGGAGAGGTGGTGGAGTTGGGTGAGGTGGCCTTGTGCCACCATGGGAACCATCACTGCCACCACGGCGGTGGTTGCCGGAGAAGGTGCACCGTCGTCGCCGGACATTTTTTAGATTTGTTAATGTGACATAACGGTGTATTTTAAATGTTATATATATATTGGTTATGAGTTGTGAGATCCAGCTGCAGATAAACTAGTTTTTTAGTCGATAAAGTTGATAATATTTTGTCAGTTGCAGAATATTGTAAGGATATAGTAGCTAGTTCTGAATTGGTTTCATAATTAAATAAGACCCTGACTAATTAAAAACATACGCCCTTTGACTTTTGTCACGGCCCGTGAAGGGCCTCACGGGCCGTATGGGTTTCAACATTTAATTTTCACACCAACATCTACTCACGGGCCGTGTAATACATAACGGCCCGTAAAATCCCATCCCACGGACCGTGAACAACTCACATAACGGCCCGTGAGTTCTCTCACGGCCCGTAATTGTCCTTCTGAGAATTTACTTTCCTCGATTTGCGTGCGCTTTTAAATTTTATAATTATGTGACGCGACGTATTATTCCTTGATTCGATTTAAGATTCTATATAAACTGTTATATATATGACTTGTTATATGGTTAGTGAGAAACGAAACAGTTAAAATGTCTTCTCGTGGAGGTAGGAGAAGACGTCAAAATGAGTCATCTTTAAACTCACGAGATATTGTGGAAAGTATTCCTTATCCAATAGATAACCATAATTGGCAGAACGGGAGGAACTGGTCTCAGAATATTATTCACTTTATACGTAACGGTGACTCCCAAACATGTAGAGTGTGTTACATGGGTCATTCCGATATTTCGTTACAATTTTAGCGTGAATTACTCGGAAACGTGTATTTAGGTACAGAGGTATGATTTAAAGTTTTTTTATATATTTTATTTTATTTTAAAATTCTAACAATTAAAAAGTTGTTGTTTTATAGCATGTTCGGGCGTGGACAAATAGACTCACAATATGGAGATACGAAGAAATACGTAGAACCGAAGAGTTGCCGGGTAGTGATCGTTGGACGATTCTCCCATTTGAGTGGTTTAACTTAATATACTCGGGGTCCGTTAATGGTAACGAATATGGAGACGGGAGTGACTGTCTATATCCCGCGTTATGGGAAGTTGATACGGTAATACTGTTTTCATGTTTTACAATAAAAATCATAAATTTATAACCGTGAATTAAATTGTTTTGTAGGTTTACGTACCAATGACTGATGACGAAGAAAATTGGTATCTTTTTAAGATTTCTATGGACTCACTACAAGTTCGTATATATTCTCCATACGAATGCCGACCAAATACGTGTGATGATTCATGGTGCATTCATCGTAATGCGCGAACGATTTTCGTACAATTCGAATCGTACTTTTTACATTTTCTATCACGTATACAATATTGGCAGCACTCCGGACAAGAAGAAATCGAAGAACTGGTGGTATCGGGTGAAACCGTTTGGCCCCCTAACGCCGGTCATATTGGTCGAGATTCGGGAGTTGTAATTTGTATGTTATTGCGTAGGTTGGTTCAAAATAGATCTTTAGAGTGGCAAGAGGTTAGCTTACAGGATGCTTGCTTTAGATTCCGAAAATTTATGGCAGACGAACTGTATTCTAGACGTGTAATGTAGAACAGTAATGAAATATTTTATTAAAACATAAACGTTTATTAGTACACTTTTTCAAAAACGATAAACCGTTATTATCACACAAAAATAAAACACATAATTTTTAATCTTCTTGATCTTTATAAAAGATCCAAGCCGCAAAATGGTTGAAGGAAATTCCAAATTTCTCCCGATATCTTTCTTGAGTTCTTGTCATAATATCCGTATCATTCCATAACATATTTCGATTGTTGTAAACGTCTTTGTAGAGCTGGTGAAATGTCGTGACCTTCCTTCTCAAGTCAGACCACTTGTTGCTAAGTTCACGAGTGGTGCGATATTCTTCACGTTCGAGAATTTGATGAAAACGAGTTGAAACCCGGTTCCAAAATATTGAATTTGGCGGGATAGTACCTGAATTTTCGATACAAGATCTTACTAAAGTCACCTCCTCTTCATCCGTCCACGGATTTTGATCACTTGTAGCACTCATGTTTTGGGTATTGAGTAAATTTGTGTGAATTGTTTGTGTCAAGCAGCTGAATTTATAGACTTAAAAAAGTTTTATACGGCCCGTGAGGGTCTTTACGGGCCGTGACAATGTACCCATACGGCCGTGTAGTGTAAACGGTCTGTTTTTAAAAACTACAAAGCGTAACGGGCCGTGACAACAGTCACGGGCCGTATGATAAATTGGTAACGGGCCGTGAGAACCTTCACGACCGTGAGGTCCGATAATATATAGGACCTCACGGCCCATTTGTTCATTTACGCCCCCAAAACACACATACGATTTACTCCGTCACGACCTCCGTATTTTCATCATTTTCATACATCCGACTCCTTACTACGGTACGTATTCAAATCCGTATTTTATTTTTGTGTATTTTTCGTTTAAATATATTAAAATTATATTTAAAAAAACTGTAAAATTGAAATGTTTTGGGGGTTACGGGCCGTGAAGGGTCGTCACGGGCCGTAACCTTTTGAATTTTCAAAGGGTTACGGGCCGTGACCCTCCTTTACGGGCCGTAACCCTTTGAAACTTCAGTGGGTTACGGGCCGTGAGGGATCTTCACGGGCCGTAACCCTTTTTTTTCTGGTGAATTTATTATTTTTTTTTCAGTGGGTTACGGGCCGTGAGGGATCTTCACGGGCCGTAACCCTTTGAAACTTCAGTGGGTTACGGGCCGTGGGTGAATTTATCTTCACGGGCCGTGACCCTCCTTTACGGGTCGTAGCCTTGCTAGTATGGATGGCGGATACGTACGTCATTTTTGCTGCTAGCGCGGGTATCGACCTCCCCCCTCGGCCGGAGTTGCCTCCGTTTGTCAGACGACCTGCGGGTGATGACGAGGAGGCTGCTGGGGGTGGTGATGCGGAGGATGCTGGTGCTGGTGTTGGTGATGCTGGTGGTGGTCATGACGCATAGATAGTAGGATTTTATTATTTTATTTACCTTTCATGTAAAAAAATTGAAAAATTATGTTTATATATTATGAGTTATTTTGGATGACGTTTAAATGTTTAATTATATGTTTACAATTGGTTGTGCTTGTGGAGGAAGTGGTTTGTACGAATAATATTAAATCAACCTTTTGGATAATAAAATCAGTACTTGAACCTACTCGTCCCACAGAAAGAAATATATAATCCTTCAGAAAATCCGACGCCAGGCTCTGCAATTATATAAACATACTTGAATCTCAGTCGGAAAAGTTGCACTGAAAACATAATTGAATCTCAACAAATATTATGCATCACATATCATTAACATCCTGCTAACCAAATGCCCAGGTCATATAAACAAAATTCAAAGGTTGAAGAAAAATTCGATAATCTTCTTATTGCATTTTTCTTTAGAAAATGAAAGAATTGATTACATGTTTACAATTCAACAACAATAAAGAATTGAATAAATAATAGATTACATGTTTACAATTCAACAACAATAAAGAATTGAATAAATAAAGAATTGAAAGTATTGATAAATGTGTAAACTATACTAAATCTACATGTTCAACCGGGTCTACGGGCCTTAGTTCAAGATATTTTTGAATTCGACTTCCGTATATAGCCTCCCAATCATTGGCGTTTTCTGTTTTGTACAAATGCCAATATTTGCTCGGAACAGGCATTGGATAGTCACCCACTAATCGAATTCTAATGAAATGGCAATCTTGAACATAAGCAATTGAAATTATATGATGTTCACTGATATCACGAGGAGATAACCAGAACGGGAAAAAAGTAGCGGAGTTGCCGATCGATATAAAAATTATAACCACTCGAAACCTGTTAGCAATAAGGATTGTAGCAGGTGGCACTGTCATCCAATTTTTGTGTGGAGCCGCACCTAACCCGTTCCAGTTTAATGATTCCCTTATTTCGTTTATATCAGGAAACATCGCAGCGTACCTATGTCTGTTTTCATCCAACTCAGATATAAGTTCCGTACGTATAAAACGCCAGTGATTTTCACCATATCCCAGTGCGAGTGCTATAGCACGAAAACCACAATTGCCGTCCGCTAAAACATCATCCGCACCTGAAATATACGGGAAAAAGAATGATGGAATCCAACGGTTAAACCGGAAAAAATTGTTTTTATCTTCGTCGCCCGGGATATATGAAAACTTGGAACTCTGTTGAGATAATCCATCTTTGGCTCTTGATTTTGAAGACATGGATTGACTGCGCTGCAAAGGCCCTTGTTTTGACTTCACCACCGAACTTGAATATGTTGGCGGACCTTCAAAATTTTCTCTCGGTTGAACATATGAACTATGTCTGGGGGCGTCTAATATTGTTTCTTTTTGCTTATCTTTTTTTGGACGACCCCGTGTATTTGTTTGGACTTTAGGAGGTTTTTTATCCGTTTTTGAAGGAGTAACGAAAGATTTGAAAATATTAATCAAAGATCTTTTCACATTTTCGGGTTAGACAAGTAAATGTTTTGTCACCATCTCCATCTCTTTATGTACATCTACTTGAACCTCCCGTACAATATACGCGGGTGAAAAATCTAGCTTCCTCCAAAAAACATCAATGGCATCGAGCGGGATACATTGACCTATAAAATAATATATTAAATAAAATATAATAAAAGTTTTAATGAAAAAATAAAAAACGTAAAAGAACATTCACCTGTTTGAAAGTAATTGTTTAATTTACAAGCACACGGAAGACCAAAGCTGGTAAAAAGATGGCAGCCACATGATTCTTTGGATATAATTAGATGATGTATCCTGTTAATCTCACCGACTAACATATCCAAAGCCGCAATAGAAACGTTACCTCGCAGCAATTTAAGCACTTCATAATTATGCTGCACCATAAGCATGATTTTGCTTTTGGTAAAACTTTCTTTTATAGCAATTTCCTGGGTAGCTAAGATATTATTAATGAAAGGAATAAATCTATCCAGGGTGCTATTGGTTGCTTTCAGGTAACTTTTCAACAACGAATGTTAGCTCTCAACTCGGTTCGTTGTGTGCTGACCGAAGTTATAACTTCTATTTATCCACGCCGGCACAAATCTCTCTTTGTAGGGGTCCAATCAGTTATTTTTTAGGTACATCAGCACTCCTATTAAAAAAAATGCACTTATTTTTATATAAATATACATATATTTTTAAGAATAACACTAGAAACTTACTTGAATGGTTGGACACCAATCTGCGATAAAGCCGGTCGTAATTATAAGCGTATATGTCCTCCGTTTCAGAGTTAATAAGTACCGACCACACATGCTGAAAAGCACCCCACTCTTCATTTGAAAAACTCGCCTTACAATGTTTAGCAATATTTTCCGAAATATGTCATCTGCAAAGTAATCGAACAGCACTCGGAAAAACTTCTTCTGACGCATTCATCAGAGCGAGGTCTCGGTCGGTTAGTATAACACGGGGCTCCATACACTTATCTTCCAGCGTTGCTTTTAGTTGCTCTAACACCCATCTGAAGTTGGCTTCACGCTCATAATCAATGAATGCGTGAGCAACAGAAAAAGATTTCAGGGTGGATGTCACACCAACCATTTGAACAAAAGGCATTTTATACAAGTTAGTTTTGTATGTTGTGTCAATCATCAGCACGTGTGGGTAAGCACGCCATAATGTGTGAGATGTGGGATGTATAAAAAAACCCCGTCGACGGTATTTGTCGGTTCCTCAATATGAGGGGTGTAAATATATTGATGTTGTTGTAGTATAGAAAAAAAAAACCTGCATTGGGGTTTCACCAATTCTGGTGGACTTTTTTATTTTTGCCCGAGCATTATATACGGTTCGTAACCCAGACACGTTATTGGGATTTTGTTCCCTCAACGTGCCTAGAATGTTTCGAGGGTCAATATTTTGCTCGGTCAGATTCTTTACAGTAGAAAGCTCATTTTCGGTGAGCCTCATTGCGTATGCATGTCCTTCCAGGTGTTCAGCAGGTTCATGTTATGAGTATCATCCACAACAACTATAATCCACCCATCTCTCTGCATCTGGTACTTACCCTGCAATTCAAATTGACAGTTTGTTTTTTTCGTGCCACTTTTTCTTAGAGTGGATGCTCCCTTATATACACCACCCCGATCGCATTTCAACCAAATTTTAACCACCAAACCATTCGAATTTCTTTTTGAACGTTTGGTGACAATAACGAACCCATTATCTCGCCCCACGTTAGTTGCCCAATCAACTAATTCTTCACGAGATGAGAAAACCTAATCAATTTAATATTTTTAGTTAGTTATTACTAAATGATAGTAAAATGAAAGTAAAATTAAATATGATATATCTTATAACCTGATTCATGTCGTATAAACCCTTTTTACCGGAACCAGAACCGTCATTATCCCCGCTGCTATCGCCACCGTTATCACCCCCGTCATCGCCGCCGTCATTCCCGCCGTAATTGGACGCGAACTGTCCTAGATAGTTTGAAGCAGCCTCATCGTAATAACCGTAACCCTCCTGAGGGTAATAGTTAGATTCCGAACCGAATAAATAGTTGCTATCCCAGAAAGACATCGTAACGTTAGATATTAACGTTTATATAGTACTTGAAATGGAATATTGCGTTTATGTAGTAGTTGAAATGAAATGAATTTATATCGTTGAATTATGAAATGAATTTATAAACTAACGTTTATATAGTAGTTGAAATGGAATATTGCATCTCGTCACATAATTAACACGAATATCGAGGAATATTACGTCATATCAAATAATGTAATAAATACAAATTTACACGACTATCGAGGAATATTACGTCATATCAAATAACGTAATAAATACAAAATTACACGAAAAACGAGGAATAATATATCTCGTCAAATTATTAAAAGTGAAACTAGGACCCGTAAGTAAGTTCACGGCCCGTAAGACGAATACCATACAGGCCGTGAAGAAATTCACGGGCCGTAAATAAACACGACCGTGATCATATTCACGGGCCGTTACGTTTTTGAATTACGTTTCTGAATGACCGATTTGACTTGCGACAGACCATACGGCCCGTGAAGGGCCTTACGGGCCGTAAGCAGGGCGTCCAGATATCCTGGAGGGCGTCCCTTTAGCAGGCCCCTTAAATAATAACTACATTAATATTATGTGATTATATAACTAGTTTAATACTCTTTTGGAATAACTTGGAGCGTCAATGGTGGGCTGTGTACAGGTGCAAACGAGACGAGACGAGTCAAGTCCGAACTTGTATGGTTTGAGCTTGACTTGTGATAGACCTAAGAGAGATCAAGTTTGAGCTCGATTCGTTTCGAGCTTCATTTTTAAGGCTTGAGCTTAGATCGAACTTGGCTCGTTTATTTATTAATATTATTTTTAATATTTTTATATTTAATTTTGATATATATATATATGTATATATATATATTATAATTATATAAAATATATATAACATTATACATATTATTTAATTGTTTTTATCATAACTTTATATATAATAAATATTATTTATATAATATATTTAAATTAAATAATAATATATAAATATAAAGCTCGTTTAGGCTCGCGAGCCGGCTCGAGATACATGAAGCTCGGGCTCAATAATTAAATGAGCTTTTTTTTCAAGCTCGAGCTTGGCTCGGGCTCGATAAAACTCGGCTCGCGAGCGGCTCGACTCGTTTGAACCCCACTAAAGGGTAAAAAGTACAGATGGGATATTGTTTTTCCAGCATAATTTGATTTTTTTTTATGGTTAGTTGGATCACTAACGGGCAACTGGTCTATCCGTTTATCTTCATTATTCAAGTACGGAACCTTGGAGCACAAGAATGACACTCCCCTAAATGAAAGCTCGAATATCAATCCGTCCCCATCAGAGGAGGACACTGAATTTAAGTGAGAAAACCGCCTAACCCAACCTAGATCGCAGTGAGTTGTTTTATGTGTTTTTTTAGAACCGTAACACTCATCTAATTTTACTTTTAAACTATATCAATTCTTAAACCATCTCAAGTTAGGATTTATAACATGATCTTCTTTAAATAGTCTATGACTCTTATCATTAGACTATCAACCCAAGTAGCTAATTATAAGCATCTTGATTGGCATGTTGAATGTGAACCCGATGATCTATTGATCAGTTTGAGAAGCCCATGTAAGAGCGGCTAGAGTTTCCAATACTAAACCTTCATGAGAACCGCTTGTTTACCGAATCCTATAGAAGAGTAATCGGGTATCAATTGTGCGTATACGGGGTTACATAAACATAATATACAGAATAATACTACACTTATACAGGGTTGAACTAAATTACATGCAATCCTTAAAAACAAAAAGATGTGAACCTGTTAATGAGACTAGATTATAATTAATAATAATAAATAATTTTAAAACTTTGACGAAATTGGGTATACTCTAGAACACATGCAATTAACAATACATATTTGTAATTGCCTCTTGTATTCTTCTATAGAAATGGAGAGGCATCAATCTTCAACCAAATATCTGTTCCTTCTAGCTCCAAAAGCCAATCTCTACAGAAACCAAAGGAGCACAAATGCATCACTATGCATAGTTCAAGCAACATTTTCAACACCAAATGAACAAGCAGCTAGCAAATACGCTTCTAGAGGTGACAATTTTGACTCGATTACCTTAATTTAGATCGTGTTTTATGTCTAACAGGTCAAGTGGATTTAGATAAAAGATTAAACTAAAACAAAATACGTCGAAAGCCATCTAAAATGTGTTCATGCAAAAAACCTCCTAATTCTTACTTCAAGAGGTTATATTATTATTATCATAATTAAGTGTGTTTCACTGTTTCTGTAATCATTTGTAACATATTAACCATTTGTAAAAATCTTAAAAGTTGGATAACCAAAGTATTTGTGGGCCGGCCCAACCCTGCACAATACAAACTAACTGTATCAACCCATTACCCAAAGTTCCAAACCACCCATTTTGCCACCTCTAAATACTAGGAATGCTACCAAAATATGGATTAGTAAAAATTATACAACAGAGAACAATATGTTAAAAATACAACTTGATATTGCTTACAGAAAATATTGGGAGTATGCTTTTAATCCCGTAAGAAAACGAATGTATGTTGGTCTTGTTGATCCACTGATCGGTATGGACCTAATATTCGGGACAAGGTACTTTGCAACCTGCACATAACATGTCATACAGAAGCAACCTGATTGAGCACGAATATAATTAATGATAATCAGTAACATAAATTAGTCAAAACTGTATATATTGATATCGTAATATTGTTATGGTGAGTACAAACTAGAGGTGGTGATTTCAACCTAATCACTTATGAATGGGTCAAAACAGGTCATGTTTTATGTCAGTTGAGCCAAATAAAAGTTAGCTAAACAGGAATTATTCAAAACAGGTTGAAAGTCACCAGGTATCGATTTTCAATGGTTTAAATTGTTGAAATAAAATTGTTTTTGTGATCATACTCAAAGCACTAATTATCTATAATATAATTCAATATAATGTTTTAAGGTCCAACCCAACCTGAGCTAGTCCAAACAGGTTTGACCCTACCCATCCCATCAAACCAGCCAGCTCTAGTACAAACCACCCAAGTGACTTTCCTGTTACTAGTAGACAAAAGGTCGTCAACAGTTGAGAAAAATATATCTGACATGATAGTAATGGGTCAACCGAATATTTTGATCATAAATATTACCTCATCTGCTGGTTCTGCCAAAACGTTAATGAAAAACTTGGCCTGCAATAATACATGTTCTTATTAGTAAAGCATGGTATGGTTTAGATTACGGAATAAGAATGATAGTACAAACCAAACCTGCTTTGTGTTAGCACCCGACATGAGTAGGTCAGTTGTAACCATTCCTGGCTGCAAAACATATCAAGCCAGATAAATAAATAAATATATAAGCGCGTGTGCGACTGTGTCGAGAAACTTGTATGTGCAAGAAAAGTTCAACATACCGACAAGTTATGGACAACAACATTGCTTACTTCTTGCATCCGCAACTCCGCCTTCAGGAAAAAGTGAAGAAAATTGTACGTCAAAAGTGAAATTAATTAAAAAAGAAATACATAAGTCACAATTATTGCCTGTAACGATTTAGTTAAATGCACTACACTGCGTTTAGTTGCCCCGTATGCAGCAAACCTAAATAAACAAAAGATAAAGGAATAATTTATGCTTTATGGTTTATGTTTTTCACTTTATAATGGAATTTTGGCACATAAGTACGCAAAAAGAAGTAAAAACACACACACCTGGGGGTCGGTCTTCCATCCGAACCGGCTCCATCAATATTAAATATATGACCACCTCTAGGCTGGTTTAGCATCATTTTCATTGCCTACAGTAATGCAACCAAATCAGGAAAGATTTGACCAATGGCAGTTGAACATGTGTACAAAAGGAACTACCTCCCGGCAACAAATCATCAAACCAAGTGTGTTTGTAGTCACAACTTCTCTGTTAATGTAACAATAAACTTTATTTATCAAATTATGAAGAAATAATTTTGTTAGTGTTGAAAGAAAAAAGATACCAAAAAGCTCACATGAGATCCTCATCTGAAGCCTCTGCTAGGGGTTTATAACTATATGCATTTGATCCTGCATTATTAATCTGCACTCATAAAAAATTGTGTAAGAACACAACATAGAGTTATGGTAAACACAATTTGTTACCTTGATTATAGTTATTGATGTGAACTTAAGTAATGATGAAGGCTACAATTACCCATATATCAACATATCCGAGGCTGTCTTGTGCATATTTAACTAAATTTTTCACATCATTCCCGTCCCTAACATCACATTTTGTACCCTGCACAGAGAAAGAAAAGTTAAAGTTAAAGATATAATTACAAAATCATATAATAAAAAATAATTAAATAGCTCCAACATGATAACATCTATAGGTACCCACACATGCTGAACCCCAAATTCTGCCCTTAACGTCTGGAGAGCTGATTCAACACGTTCAGCTGTATAAACGGACAATAACGAATTCAGCTTGGCGTTTTAAGCATTTCAATAGATGTTCTGTGACATCTGAGTTTCAACCCATTTAACCGGATAGACCCATTTGACCTGTTTCTATATAAGCTATTTTTATGTTAAATTAACCAGTTTGACTATTTTATTAATCAAATAAACTGCAAATCAGCCCGATTCTAGAGAAGAAAAGATAATTTGATGCTAATATATTACATGTTAAAAGCTTTTACTTACCAGACCTTGAGCATATAATAACATTATCACCTGCTTTCAGAAACTCTTTAGCTAGGGCATAACCTATTCCTGGAAACATGTTTTGCAAATGAGTAAGAGAACTATGATTCTTAAATAATAATAACTAATATATAGATATCAATAATCATTAGGATAGTCATTAGGATGTTCATCTTTTCATTTATTATGCTTAAAATGCAAACTCCAACTCATGTAAATCAACGATAAATTTTGAATTCAATAAGTAAGCTCCATAGGCCAGACTTAAATTCTTAATGCGTATGTTGCAGCATATTTCAAACTAAGCTATTAGCAAACAAATACCTACTACATCCCAAAAATGCAGTATTTCCTTATTTGATAAGTTTTTTTCAACCAATTTACCTTTTGCTCTTTAGTAATTACTAAATTTTGTATATGTATTAACCCAGTATGTAGCCCAATGGTCCTTAGAGTTAAGCTTGTGTCCCCCCCCCCCTCTCCCCCACTTCCCTCGCTCTTCTATATACATATCATCTCCCCTCTGATGTAAAAACACAAGACACATACAATACAATTAATTACATAAGTTTCATCTTGTCTCTGCTTAGTTTAGTAGTGGTTCCCCCTTCTAACTAAGAAGGGGAATGTTAATAAATTATTGCGGTGAAGTGCAGAATGCCAGAATACAGGGTTATTTTTTCAACTATCATCAGTGCTAAATTAACTCCATCAGCATCTCATGATAATCAACTATCACACTTGGGGTTTTATATTTCTTAGGCAATCAGGAATACATAAAAGTATCACCAATGAACATAAAGGGGAAGACAACATTGAGTGATTCATAGAAAACCAGCTTAGAAATTCTTTAGTTGCTTCCACTTTTGGTAATCATGTATTCTAACAAAAACAAGAATTACTAGACCACAAAATCACCCCCTTTCAAACCACTAAATTAAGTTTTTGTTAGCTATTAAAGACAAAAAAAACAAATTAAACAAGCAATTTCCATCTTTGTTGCCTAAATTCGGTAGTAAACGTCCTTATACCAAGAGAATGTAAGTGAAGACCACCCGAAATATTCAACTTTTCTTTGTTAAGGCCACCCATATATTGAAACCGCTTTAATGGTCATCCTATACACCAAGCCAAAACATGCTTGATGATGGTAATACATTAATACCCTTTATAATTCAGGAAAAAACAACGAAATGCCTACTCGATACGGTATTTTTGTCTTTTAAAAAGACATTTTGAGATTAGGCATGCTCTTTTAGGGACATATGATATATCATCAAAGGTCCTAGAATACATACATCACTTAGTAAACGGCAGTATACAATTGATAAACTGCATTTTACCATATTGTAAACTACAGTTTACAGCAAAATAGCAAATAATCAAAGCTTGACATATACTAGGGTCTAGGGTGCCTACATAATAGTTTAAATATGTTAGTGGTAATACTTAGGCTGTATTCACATACATTGTCCTTTCAATGATCTACAAATAAACAAGTAAAATATGACAATATCCCAGAGCAAGTAACACATAGAAATCCTAAAAACAAAAATTCCCACATGCAACTTTTAGTGTAGATAAATGCTAAATGTACCACACATAATAACAAACTACAGGAAACTTTCCAACAATTCGCATCAAATTAATGAAAGCAACATAAAATTCAACCACAAGATCCCGCAATTCATATTCGAAAACCTGCTTAAGCTACAAAATCATCACCTAGATTAACTTTATCCACAGGCAAGGATCATAAATGAGATTACGAGAATCAAACCTTTAGTGGAACCGGTGATTAGGACGTTGTAAGGAGGAACCATGGGCTGAGATTTCCCCGAGGAATCGGAGCACATTGGGGGTGTTGTTGTAAATGGTTTTCTGTGAAGTGAAGTTGTGAAAGCCCTAAATTTTCCGGCTAGGGGGCGGTGGAGGTGGTGGTGTGGGAGAGAAGAGAGAATTGGACCACGGTTTAGGGGTGGTTGAGAGAAAAGGGAGCTATTGAAGTTGAATTTGAAGGGTGAATAAGCGGTGGTGATGGTGGTGGTGGTGGTGGTGGTGGTTATCGCCATTGGAAGATACCTTCAGAGCTCCGGTGATGTTACGGTGGTGGTGGGGGGCGGATTATAAGATTAAATCCGGCCACTAGGAAGAGGAAATAAGAGGTGTTAAATACGATAGGTTTAATAATTGTTTTTTTAACTATGTGTGAAAAAAAGAAAAACCTTAGATAGGTTTAATAATTGTTTTTTTAACTATGTGTGAAAAAAAGAAAAACCTTAGTATATGAACGTCTAGTTGGGACGAGATGACAATCTGTTTTATTAATTTTGACGTTTCATTTCTAACTCAACTAAGAAGACCATCAAGGAAAACAAAAAGATCTCAAACATAAAACAAATCATCCCAATCGAGTGCCACCTTCGGTTCTTTCGGCTACATTGAAAACACCATTATGGAGCCTTCGGTTACCCCAATCGATTTCCCATTTCGGCTCCTATTACCCGAACACCTTCTAATTTTGACCGTTAGAGAATGGTCATTGGTACTCTTTGAAAATATATATAACTAACCAATGTAAATCCCATTTACATCTCTATTTTCTACACAAAAATACAAATCTATGCATCTCTCCTTCACTTTCACACGATTTTTTACACAATGAATCGTAACTTAATACTACCACCCTATTCGTCGTATGATTCCGGGTTGAATGATGTCGTTTCAAGTAGTCTTCAATTTCTCATTGATAACGTCATCCAATCTGAAGTTCAAGACACGACAAACTCGTCAAAGAAGTACATCAACGGTTGTCGAAGGTCCTAATGAAAGATTATTTTGTGGATACGATGAAGCTACATTTCATTCTTGGTTTCGGTTGTCAAAGGTGTTGTTTTTATAAATTGTTGGATATATCAAGGTGAATTCTGAATGGTTTCAAGATAGGCTAGAGAAGAGGATGAAAAAAAAAACTTCAAAGATTTATAAAAGTGCACATCAACGGTCGAACAACAAGCAAGAGGTAACTGACGAACATGATGAATGTTTATTCGTGGCCCATAAGACTTCACAGGATTGCCTAGAATATTTCTATAATACAATAATATTTTATATGGTGAGTTTTTACATAGACCAACATCTCGCGACATGGCATTATAATATAGCTTTCATGGGAAAAAAACATAGCCTTTCGGGGATGTCAAAAGCATCGACCATACACATTGGGTTGGGTGAAATGTGTCCAACCAATTTGTGAGGCCAATATATGTGAGGTGATCGCCAATATCACACGATCATGCTAGAAGCGATAGCTTCAAATGATTTTTGGCTTTGACGTTGTTTCTTTGGGGTCGTTGGTTAGAACAACATCAATGTTCTTCATCAATATCCATTATATATTGACGAAATGCATAAAACAACGCGTAAGTGTTCATTTCATATCCAACCAATCTGAAGAAAAAGAAAACTTCAAGAAAGTGCAAAAATCAACAAGAAAAGGCGTCGAGCGAGCTTTTTGGAGTTTTGAAGTCTATTTGGGAAATACTATGGCAACCGCTCATTCTTATAAGCTAGAAAAGATTAGAAATGTGATGTGTGCATGCATGATATTGCACAGTATGATTCAAAGATGATGCTGATGCAATATCACCGGTGTACATATAAGATCTTTTGACATACCTAGTTATTGACAATAATATGTTTTCAGAGTTGCACGATTTTAGTTTACATTTTAGATTGCAATTTGATCTTAAAGATCATATTGCCAAGTCTAAATCTCCTATCCTTGAACAAAGTTTAGCTAAAATTAGTATTTAATGTAGTTTTAGTGACAATTATTGGTTTTTATTTTTTTAATTAATTTGTATTTTTTATTTTAATTAATAAAATGTTATTTTTTGCGTTTTTAAATATATAATTGGTTGAATTTTAGTAATTAGAAAAAATAATTTGAGTGGTTTTAGGTTGTGTATTGTGATAGTAATTATTTGTTAAATTTAAGGAAAATTGGAAATAAATAATCCAATCTTTATCAAATTGGCCATTAATAATCCCACCTCAAGTATTTACCAATATTGGTTCAACCTTTTTCATCTTTTTTGTTTTATGGTCCCCCGTTAAAAAAACCCTAACGGAGTTAACTCTCTCCTACGTGGCTCGGTGACTTGGCGTTTTTTTATTTGGCAAATTGGAAATAAATAATCCAATCTTTATCAAATTGGCCATTAATAATCCCACCTCAACTATTTACCAATAACGGAGTTAACTCCGTTAGGGTTTTTTTAACGGGGGACCATAAAACAAAAATGATGAAAAAGGTTAAACCAATATTGGTAAATACTTGAGGTGGGATTATTAATGGCCAATTTGATAAAGATTGGATTATTTATTTCCAATTTGCCTAAATTTAATTATGTAGTTTGAATATTTTATGTTATGTCCCTAGTACCCTTATGGTAAGCCGGTCATATAAGGTGAATCCATTATGTCTACTCATTCTCCCTTTATACAATGGAGGTCACCCTTTGTTTGCGCATCATCGGGCATCCTTAGTTATTAGAAACAAATAAACATTATATTTTTAATTATTAACATTTGCATAACTCCATTATTGTTAAAACAAAACTTTAAAGAAAATAGTATCATTGTTTTATTACTCATTATAGTCTTTACTCATAAGTATTTTTAATAATATCATATTTCAAAAGCAAATTGGATTTTAATAATCTAAACTATTATTCATTGGCCGATAATAATCCATAATATTGATTTGATCAGTAATAATCCCAACTTTCATTTTTAGTACCAACAACAATCTCAGTAACATAATTATTAAAAATTTACGATTGATATCAACTCGATTTTGTTTACAATAATGATTATGAATGAAATGGAAAAAAACATACAATCTAAATTGAGCTGAAAATTAAATACAAATCGAGTGTGAATATATGATAGTTATGTTAATGGAACTGTTATTGGTAATAAAAATAAAAATTAGGATTATTTTACCCGTCAAATCAATAGTACAGATTATTATCAGCCAATGAGTAATACTTTCAATTATTAAAATCCAAATTGCCTATTTTAAAATATCATTTTATAATTAACAATTTTTCGTTACTATTTATTTAATATTTTGTTTATTCAACTCGTGTAATACACGACGTACTAACTTAGTCTTGTGTAAATCATTGATTTAAACACTTAAAAAGGTGTTTTTAAAGCTCTGTTTTCGAGTCACATTCTAATGAGTTTTATTCCTGTTGCAATTCAAATCTAATCTCATGTATAACTCAGGAATGCTCGATGTGATACAATAATAAGACCGGATCTAGACTTGAATGTAGCAACAAAAACGATAAGTTGTTTTGATCATATCATTAACAAATATATTCATACATTTTGTGACAGAATTATGTGCATATAAACGCTTTAAATGACTAGACACAATAAGATTTTGAAACAAAACAAGAACAAACGTCATAATAAATGTTGAAATTTGCGTCTACTAGTTGATGTCTATTAGTCTATGTTAGATACTGATTTGAATGTTTGAAAACTGATATAATTGGACATCTTAGAGTTATTGTTACATAAGTGTCACCATCGACTTCAAAATTCATTGATTTGGATCAATTTCGGGTTGAATCCATGTTTAGTCAACATGGTGGGTTTATGTGTTGATCGTGAAGTTTTTCAAAGAAAAATTAAAATGTGTTGTGTATCATAACTTAACTAGTTGAGCATTTTATGTGAAAATGTAACATTAACAGAGAAATGTGGATCAAGTTCTATATTTTAAACATATTTCTTAAATACACACCTATATGCATGTTGCAACCTTGTAATTTAAAAAGTACTAATATACAAAAGAATTTTAACGTAAACGGGTCGTGCCGTGTCAGCCCACTAATATTCACATCGGGCTTGGATTAATGTGTCACATACTTTACAAGTTGTTGTTGTGTTTGAGTTTCTGTCAATTTTATAGGTTCGTGTCAGATTGATTGTTCAACCCACATATACAACCATTTTAACACCTCTACAATTAACTAATATATTTGGATGAATTAATTTTTTGAATACATTTTATAAAATAGATTGATGTTGGCATAGAAAGTTATTTGGGATATTTTGTATGGGATTTATTGGGTTTACTTTTATTAGTGAAGTGTACAATTCCTCTCTTTTGTATTTTGCACCTTTTCATGACGATAAAAACATAATAGTTTTTCCTCTTTACATGTCTAAGTTAACATGGTATCAGAATTCAGATGTATTCATTCCATATTATTCGATTTGGTGATTGAAGAGTTTGTATCAGCAACTCGTTTCACGGTTGATTTCGTATATGTTTCCTCGTTCGTCTTTGATTCTAGTTCGTATTTGATTCTTGTTCGTATTGTCACACCCCGACCGACGGCGGAATCATCGGAGCGGACGAGGAAATGATTGATTGTTCATAACTCATGATTGTCTAATAGTGAAAATAATATTAAAATCAGATTACAGGATAACATGAATTTAACAGATACAAATACAACAGTTAAAGTCACAAATAGTAATTGTCTTTTGTTTTGACTAAGTCCAGGTCTTATATGATCAATTAGAAGTCCACTAGCTTGCTTAACCTGAAATCATGTGAGAAAATAAAGTCAGCTAACGAATTAGCTGGTGAGTAATCATAGTTTTGAGTATACATATAGATTGATTGATTGATTGAGAATAATTCAATTCACAAGGTAACATTAAGACTTATATTGCAATAGTAAAGCATATAGATAAACCGACACAATAACAACCCCTTGACTTGACACTTGCATATAATAAACTCCACACATAAACCATAGATTGACTCCTGCCTCTGGCACAATCACCACTCGACTATTCATATGGGGTGGGTTTGTATAATCACCACTCGTAAGCCATGTGGGGTGGATTATCCCAAACCAGTAGATCTACCATTGATACCAGGATTGATTGATTGAATTAGGGTTTTACTGTCGTCCAGTTTATCAAAGTATGTTCACATAATTGCAAGTAATAACATAACCTGTCTTGAATTGAATTTAGAATGAAATAACAATAGAATATCATGATTGAATATATTATATCACATGATTTCCCCCAAATAAGAAATGATATAAAAAGGGGATATGAATACTCACCTGATTGATGAGATTGAATTTTGAACGTGATAGATTTGACACCTACAATTTCCTTATGATAACCTAAGGAACGGTGTCTAGAATTAGAATAATAATGATTTGGAAATTTGGGAATGTATTAGGATTTCCATTGGGTCTTTAATTTATTTAGTTTGAATATCTTGAAATACGTAAAATGAATTTATTGATAGTATTTATGTTTAGAATTTAATAAAAATAATTGTATCAATACTCGTAATTGTTTGGTTTATTATTAAAGTGTGGAAAAATAAATAATTAATTTTATTAATCAATTATATGATAATTAATTAAAATATTTAATTATTTAAATGACTAAAAAAATGAATTTGTTATTTGGAATGATTTAAATATAAAACTTTTGTATTTAATTATGATTTAAGCAATAATAAATATTACTTAAATAAATTAAAAGTAATTTAGTGTTGAATAATAATTTAAATAAATTAAATTATTAAAAGTCCACTTTCGTATAAATAATTTTTGTATTATTTGTAATTTTATTTATTAAAACATTTAATAAAAATAGATAAAATGTTAAAATAAATTTTAGAAAAATAATTTAGTTGTTTAAAAATTTTTAATGATTGTAGAAATATTTTTATGATTTTTAGAAATTTTTTTATAATTTTTAGAGGCTTTTAAAGTCTAAAAAAAATAGTTGAGGTGGTGTCGGTCATGGAAGCACAGAACCAGCAAACCAAAAGTTCTAAGCCCTGCAAGAAACCGGGTTCAACATATTTTAAACACAATCTCCATCGAACCCCAATTTCAGATTCGAGCCCTAGTTCGATCCGAACCCCAATTGAACAATCAAACGCGTTTGTTAACAAAATCAACCTTAGGGCTTTGTTTCCCCATGAGAAATAGAATGTGTGTGTATGTGTAATTACCTGTTTGGTGTTCGATTGAAGTTGATCCCAACGAAGACGGGTCGCGATCGAATGTGATGTTCGTTTGATACTCAAACCACAACCATAATAAAATTAAACTTAGGGGAAGTTTCTAATGATGATTTAGAACAATAGCCCCATGTTAATTTCGATTGAAATTGGTCGGAGGTGGGGTTTCAAAGAGGTTGCAGGTCCGCGATTTCGTGAGTATGTTTTTGCTCGTTTGGAATGAATTTGATGCCAAAGGGTAGTTTTAAATGTTCCATAATTCGATTATGCGGTTTATTTTGATTAAATTAGTTGATAGTGCCTGATTTTGAGGTGTAGTTGGCCAAAAATGGTGAGTGGTGTGGTCTTGGTGGGTCTACGGGGAAGACAAGGGAAAAGGAAAAGGATTTTGTGTATTTTACATAAATGGTCCCTGTGGTTTGGATGATTTATCCTTTGGTGTAAAACTTTGTTTTTAAATTTCATAAATTACAAATTTTACCCCTGGATTTTTATTATCTAGTTATGATTGTTATTATTATTATTATTATTATTATTATTATTATTATATTATTATTATTATTATTATTATTATATATATATGTATATATATATTTATTTATTATTTACCAAAAATACGTGATGTTACACGTATTTGATTTCATATTGTTTCGTTGTCTTGTTAGTTTGGCCCTTTTGAATTGGGTTTATTTTGGGCTATTTTTGTATTGAGTTTATTGGGATTTAGGGCTAGGTTTTTAGTAGGGAATATACAGACATCTCACATTATAAATTGATACCTCTGTATACGTCTCGTATAGCACAATACACAACGTATATAGTCAAAGACACTAAAAACAAGGAAATTTCAAGGGGCAGTTAGAGGGCTATAAGCCACGTATAACCCTATACGACACATATAGAGCTATAGGACGCGTGTAACAAATTTCGACATTGACTACGAGAAAAAATTCAAGGAATTGTTAGAGAGGTTATACACATATATGGGGCTATACGACCCACCTATACAACGTGTATGGTGTTATATGACAGGTATAAAAATCTGCGGTGTTGATTTAAAATTGGAAGATGTCTGATTAACCCTTTTAGTAGTTCAGAGTTGCCTAGAGCCCTAGTATAAAACTTTTATTTGACAAGGAGCAACTTATTTATTAACTAGGTTTGTCAAAACAAAACAATTCTTTATCTATTATAAAGAATAAGTACTGTATTCTATTTTATTCTTATTAGTATATTAATATACTAGCTTTAACAACCCGTGTAATACATGGATTATATAAATAAAATATTAAATAGAATAAAAGTTTAGTAATCATAAAGTGATATTCCAAGATAAGATATCAACTTCTCAATTTTTTTTATTTTTTTCCAAAAAACTAAACATTTTATTTCAAAACAAACCATTTTAAAAATATTTTTAAATTTTTTTTATTATAACTTCTAGTTTTAATTATTTTGGGGTTTATAAATATTTTACTTTATAAAAACATCAATTTTAAAATATTTCATATTTTTATAAAAAATTGATGTTTTAGAAAAACTTCTTATTTTATAAAAAGTTCTCTTTAGAAATAAAAATAATTTAAAAATCTCTTTCTTATTTATTTTATAAAACTATTTTAGATCTATAAAAAATAAATTATATTATTACTAGCTAATATAAACATTTAATAGAAGAGTAAAACGGAAAAATTTTGATGAAAAAGAATGTGATATTATCACGTGTCTCTGGTAGTTATATTTTATTAGTGTAGAAAGATTTTATAAAACCTCAAGTAAGGAAAACTGATTCTGCAAAATAAGAGGACAAACCACGTTTAGTTTTAATTGTTTAAAGGAGTATAATCATTATCAATATATTTTATAAAACAAATCAAACCAAATATAACTATTATAGTTAATTATCTATTATAAGTAATATATTCTATTTTATTCTTATTAGTATATTAATATATTTTATGAAACCTCAAGAAAGGAAAACTGATTTTACATCGTCAAATTACATACTTTATTTTCAAATCATAAACAGCTGTAACAGAGACATTATGGTTACATCATATTAATATTAATTTAATTTATTAAATGAAATTATATAAAGAATAACGCAATTAAGATATTATAAATATATTTTTACTATTCTACCGTCATGTTTTTGAAAAATTGCGCTCCAACGTTCGAATAACGCCAGAGACTTGAGGCACTCGTGAAATCACGCACATGTGAATCTATTGAAAGTCAAGCTCCCTCTCAATTTTCAAACGTTTTTTTTACTTTTCAACCCCTTTTTGTCATTATTTCAATTTCAACCCCAAATCTATTTATGTTTTTCGATTCAACCCCAATACCAAAACAATTCTTCTTACCACGAGTTCAAGATCCATATAACCTATGGGTTTTCATTCTTTGAATTGAGCTTGAAAAAAAAACTCAAACCAAATGGTGAATTCGGTTTTTTCGATCAGATAAAATTTATAATCTTCATACTGATTCAACTACATTATTTGAATTTAAATAATATATAATTTTTTAATATAAAATATGTATTTTTATTTATATAAAAATATATATGATATATAATTGTTATTTTCTACTTGGATTTGTTTCCCTCATATATTGATTTGAATAAACTCTAAGTTTAAATGGATTTTTTAAATTTAATTTAAAAACGAATTGAGTTAGAATATTTTGAAATCAAATAACTTGAAATAAGCACCCACAAAATTACATTTCCTCGTTATAAGATATGCAACCCCCAAGGAATATTTGTCTGAAAACTTCATGTGAGCACACAAAATAAAAAGTAAAGTATGAGGGTGTTAAATGTAATTACAACAACTTGTTGATCCCATACATCTTTCAAATGTCATGTCCCTGTTGTTCCTATAAATATGGGGGACATTCTCAAAAACAATATATTATTGTTCATTTCTGTCACCCTTTTGATCATTCCACTAGCAAATTTCATCATTATACCTTCTTGTTTAAGTGAGAAGATATATTTAAACCCCATGTCACCCTTTTGACACCTTTTCGACACCTTTTCTTCTGTTCCATACACTTTTATATGACCTTTAAAATCCCATTTCCCATTCAAAACCTCATTTTTTTCAAAAACCAAAACAAACCCACATCCAAAATGCAGATTCCTACATGGGTTTTCAAAATCTTGATCATTTTTTTAGTCTGTGGGTTCTCACAAGCCCAAATATGCTCTGAAGCTGATAGGGCTGCACTTATTGGGTTCAAAGCAAGAATCTTGAAGGATACTACTGGTATTTTGTCTTCTTGGGTGGGTAAAGATTGTTGTGGGGGAGATTGGGAAGGTGTTCAATGTGATCTCACAGGGAGAGTGACCCAATTGTTGTTACAAGGGCCGGGGGATAAAGATAGTGGCATCTATATGAAGGGTGTTCTGTCACCTACTTTAGGTGACTTAAAGTTCTTGGAGATTTTGGTGATCAGTGGTATGAGGAGGATATCAGGTACCATTCCAACAAGTTTTTCGGGTCTTAAACGGCTCACGCAACTTGTTCTTGATGATAATTCGGTTGAAGGAACCATCCCTTCAAGTTTAGGCCAATTGCCCTTGCTCCAAACACTCTCATTAAGTGGTAATCGCTTAACTGGCCCAATCCCGCCCACTTTTCAAAAGTTAAACAAGCTTTCTCAGCTTAATTTAGCAAGGAACTCGCTCTCGGGTACCCTTGTTTTGGGACAGCTCGTCCGTTTGCAGCATCTTGATTTGAGCTACAATATGTTATCAGGGCCAATTCCAGTCGTTTTGGAACAGTCGTCAGACTTGACGTTCCTTGACCTTTCGAACAACCGATTCGTGGGTCCCATACCTGACTTCCGCAACTTGCAGAAGCTTCTAGACTTGTCCTTGAACAACAACCTGTTGACCGGTCAACTACCGCCATGGATAGGGCGGCTCAAGTCTCTTAACACCCTCTCTCTAGGTTTCAACCAGCTCGTCGGTCAAATCCCCGAATCTATCTCGCAACTACAGAACTTATGGTACCTTAATTTATCTAGAAATGCACTTTCTGATCCTTTGCCTAATGATGCATTATCTAAGGGTGTCCCTTCTTTACAGTCTATAGACTTATCTTACAATAAGTTCAATTTAGTAACCATCCCAAAGTGGATTACAAGCAGACAGTTGTCAGCTGTCAATTTAGCAGGTTGCAATCTTAAAGGGCTGTTACCAACTTTTATAAAAGCAGACACACTCACATCTATAGACCTTTCAGACAACCATTTCACAGGTGGGATATCAGGTCTCTTTCAGAAATTGTCCAACTTGCAACAAGCAAAATTGTCAAACAACAAACTCAAGGGGAACTTATCAGAAATCAAACTGTCAAGTGGGCTCGCGATACTGGACCTCCACTCAAATGAGCTTTCGGGTTCACTATCGGGCCTGCTGGAGTCGACAGGTCGTTTCTTGGAGATGGTTGACTTGTCAAACAATCAAATCACAGGGACTATTCCTGGTACAATCTCAAAGCTTACTGAACTCAAGAAGTTGGATGTTTCAAGAAATCGTATAACGGGCACGATTCCACCAAGTTTGGGGAATCTGTCAAAGTTAGAGTGGCTAGATGTATCAATCAACTCAATTGGCGGGAAAATACCGACTAACTTGTTGGTGATTAAGCATCTAAGGCATGTTAATTTCAGGACAAACAAGCTATGTGGAGAAATCCCACAAGGAAGACCGTTAAACATCTTCCCTTCGGCGGCCTATGCACACAATCTTTGCTTATGTGGCAAGCCCCTGCCACCTTGCAAGCAAGGTTAAACCAATTGGTGGCTCAGGTTGAGCCAGCAGGATGCTGACTCGCTGTATACACGAACTGTCCGACAAGAGGGATTATGTTACTTGTATGTCTTGCTTTAAGTTTATTGATTTAAGCATTAGATTAGATGGTGTCATCTTCCTCTAGAGCAATAAGTTATGATCAAGTTATAGACTACTGTTTGTTAATCCAAAATGATTTATAAGAGATTATCTCTCAAGGGTATTACTACTTTATAATCACAACATAGATTCTGTTGATCTGTTCATCATCACATACCTTGAACCTTTGTTAGCTTCCTTGAGGCTGAAGAAACCCCATCATTATCAGTATTTGATCCTGCCATCCTGTAAAGCAAGTAGCATAGGTCATACATTCAAGTGGCCATTATTGCATTAATATTTGAAACTATCAAGGTGGCAGAAACTAAGGTAGATAGCTTACAACAACAACATCATCTCATTTTCCATAATTTCAAGTTGGTAGCATCATTAATGGTCTCCAAAGACTTTCCAATAAGATTGATGTTTGTATAAAAATAAGACTTTTGTCACTTTTCCTAGAGCAATGCACCTAGCAAAAGGAACAAGCATTAAGCTGTTCAAAATTGAAATTAATTGGATGCTAAAACAAACCAAGAGGCTAATCTGTAATATCTAATTCCGGATTTGACTGTTATTTTATTATTCTATTAATGGTTTCTTTGTGCAGAGAAAATTAACAACAAAAGAGTTCAGATCAGTAAACAACAATGTTATAGAAATCGTGAAGCGCTAGTCCGGCGGCGAGGTACCGGCTAGGGATTAATCAGGATTAAACGGTTTGGAGATTTTATATGTATTTTTTATAAATTAATAAATTATATATCTAGTTAAGATTAGTATACTTTAAACATAAATAATGAAAAATAAAAATAAAAATCAAGTACTTCAAAGAATTCAAAACATAGTAGTTCAAATACTTCAAATATCAAAATAGTTTGAAATAGAGTAAATGGGTCAGATTTATAAGTTAATGTGGAGAATAGTCACAGGTAGAGGTCGACTTTTAAGGCCTGTTTGATGTGTTGTCAATGTTGGCTAGGTTTAAAATTGAGTAAATGAGTCAGATTTATATGTTAAAAAGCACGAATATTTACGTCGATTGACTTTGACCGCCTAGGAAAATTGCTCCGATTACTCTGATTACTACTGATTACTCCCGATTAGTGCCGATTATTGCCGCTTAAGATCGACTACCGATTTTTTGTACCGATTAGCTGAAATCGGCAAAGTAATGGGCCAACTGCCAGATAATCCAGATTAATCTGCCGCCTAGGCCGATTTTTACAACAATGGTAAACAGAAATATCATGCCAGGTTAATTCAAATAATTAACATTTTTTTCTATTTTTAAGAAAAAAAATTAGCATGTAAATTACTTCACTACACCCTATTTTTGTTGACCTCAAACAGATACTTAAAAATTATAAGACATCTTATGTGCATATGACAAAAATGAATGCTTTGAATAACTTTGATACAAATTTCTGTCAAATATCAGTAGATTCCCAAATACATATTGATTTTGCCATCAAGACACATTAGTTGATCCTAATCAGCTCCAGAATCATCATTTATATCACATTCTTCAATGTAACATATGAAATTATCTTATCATCATCATCACAGCATCTTTTTCGTTTTGCAGCTCATAATCACCAGTACTCTGAATATTTCAATAACATAACTACCTACTTAATTGTGCCCCTTTCGTATATGGTATCAAAGTTGCAAAATTCAACTTCAAATTGAACAAATATGTAAAAGTTACAGTAAGAACACATTATATGCATTCAAAATTGAAACAAACACCACATATTGACTCGATAATAGCCATTGTGACAGATCCAAACACCTTTTTCATCTAATCGAAAGAAGCAATATCTACCTCAGCCTCTTTGCTGTTTGTATGACTTTTTAATAGATCTTGAAGCACCTTTGCCCCAGTGCGCCATTGATGAAACCTTAGAGGAATTACGTTTGTGTGTGTGTAAGAGAGTGAGGTGTTGTTAATGGAGACGCTCTGGTGGGGTTTTGAGAAGATTATAAGAGATGGATTTGGCGCGAAAAGTGGTAGGGGTAAAAAGGGAAAATGTGGTATGTTCAGAATTGTAATTGAACTGGATGTATGACGTGGCGATATGCGACGTCAGATCAAAGATGTGGTCTCTAGAGTCCTGTAGAAGAACGTATTTTGATTCTTAGTTCCACCTCAGCAATCCGTCAAACTGTTAAGTATGCCGCCCTATGCGCAAGAAACACCATCACACAAACGAACGTAAGGACTTATGATGGTTCGGTCGGTGCAATACGTGACATGAAATATAAATTTATGTTCAAGGCTAAAGTTTTCACTACCCCAACACAAACATAATCGTCACCCATCAAGAACCTCATTAATTGACGACTTTCCCCCGTCTCTCAATCCCCTTTTATCCTGTTATTGGCCATTCGTGTGGACAAACTTTCACCTCGAAAAAAAACAATAACTTCATGGAGCCACTCCTAAGATCAGCGTACGGACTTTTGTGACTTGTGAGTTGTGAGCATTCACTACGAATGGTCAAGGCCTTTTAGGATTCTTACTTAGTGTTTGGACTCGAATGTTAAAGAAAACGTTTACATTCAAATAATTAATGATTATTGAATTTTAATAATCTCAACTTTTATTTGTTAGTCGGGATTGATCCCAACTAGAGGTGCACAAACCGGTTTTTTTTTTGAACCCGGGTCGGGTTGGACCCGGTTCGGGTTCGGTCAACGATTTGGAGCCCGGTTTTTGACCAAGAACCGGTTCGGGTCGGAACCGGTTTTCAACCCCATCAAACCCAACCCGGTTGGAACCGGTTCGGGTTGGAACCGAACCGGGTCGGGTCTAAGACCCGGTTTGGAAAACCCGGTTTTTTTTTTTTTTTTTTACCTTCTAATTAAATTATATACAAATTAATTACAAATTTTGATTAATTAAAAATTATTAGAGTAGATTAATTATATACGATTGGACGCGTTTTTATTTTCATTTTAATAAGTAAACAATTAATACGAGTTTTATACAAACAATTATATACGATTGTATGCGTTTTATTTTCGTTTTTATTTTATTAGAGTAGATTAATTATATACGATTGTCTCAACGTTTTTATTTTCATTTTAATAAGTAAACAATTAAAAATCATACTCGAGTTTTTCTAAAGAAAACAATAAAAATTACATTAATTTATAAAAGTAAATAATTAATTCATTACGAAAAATAAACAATAAAAATTACATTAAAATTAAACCAAAGAAAACAAAATATACATATTACGAATACAAGTTTGTCTAATCTAATCGTCTTCGTCGGTTTGTGTGCCAATGCGTTGAGACAAATCATAAGCGAGTTATTCGTTGGATAGCGGTGAGGATCGTCCGGTTTGTACCTCGTGCTCGTGTATTTCTTCTTCAATCGGTGTTTCTTCTTCAAGGTTTGATATGTGTTGTCTTCGTTCGGCCGCATCTAAGTGGTCCTTTAAACAAATACACATCTCTAGCGATGTTGGAGTTAACCTTGTTCTTCTAATCGATAAAACCCTGCCACTAACAGAAAATGCAGACTCCGAAGCTACCGTGGAAGCTTGGACGGTTAGTAAATCATGTGCCATGGCGGATAGGACCGGAAATTGTGATTCCTTTCCTTTCCACCATGTCAGAATATCAAATTTCAAAAATTCATCGGGAGACATAGTGGCTAAAAAATCGGTTCCCATATATCTCCCGAGTTCGCTACTTGGGGTGTTACCCCTTTGATGTTTACTGTTTTCATTTCTCAAAGTGTTGTATAAACTAATCATCGGGTCTCTACTTGAGCTCGACGAACTCGATTCCACGTTCGATTGTCGGTGGATGTTTGATGTTGCACCATATTTTTCAACATAAACATTAAACAATTTTTTAAAAGTTTCATTAAATATTTGTTTTGTATTAACATTAAAAAATGGATCATAATCATGTAAATCTAAATCATAAGTTATCTCATCTATTAAAGTTTCTACCCCCGAAACATTTAAACAAGGGTCGAGTGCGGCGGAACACGTAAAAACCGGGGGTAGTTCAATGAAATATTTTTTAAATTTTTCTTTCATCGGCGCTACCATTGCCGAAAACATTTCGTTTCTTTCTTCATATTCACTTAATTTATGGGTCATTAAATAAATTTGATGAAGCGTTAGACAACTTGTCGGATAATAAACCCCCGACAATTTTGTAGTTGCGTTTTTAAAAAGCTCTAAAAATTGAGTTATTTCTTGAATATATTCCCAACCCTCTAACGGAAACGGAACAACCCGACCCCGCATCGCAAGACCATCGTGGAAAACATGAAGCGTTTCTTTTTGACGTAAAGCACTATTAAACATTTTCCAAGTCGAATTCCATCTAGTCGGGACATCCCAATTTGGTCCTAAACAAATGGAATTCGTATCGTGACACATTTTTCTATAATTAACATACCTTTTTCTACTAGTTTTAAAAACGTCACGTAACATGTTTTTGAAAGACGTTTTAAAATCTTCCACTTCAGGAACGCCAAGACCATCTTGCACAACTAAATTAATAATATGTGCAACACATCGTGAATGAAAAAATACGCCGTCACAAACCGGTTTATATTTTATTTTCAATTTTTCAACGGCGGATGTGTTGTTCGAGGCGTTATCAAATGACATTGAAAAAATTTTGTTTTCTAATTTATACGTTTTGATTACATAGTCTAAAATTTGAAAAAGATTTCACCGGTATGCGGATATCCAAATAATTCAAACGTAATCGTACGTTTCATCATTTGCCACGAACTTGGATCTATCCAACGGGCCGTGACGCAAATGTACGATTCCGGTAAACCGTGTGGGGCGGACCAAACGTCGGTAGTTAAGTTCACACCGGTTTGTAAATTTTCAAATAAAACCTTTAAATCATTTTTTGCTTGTTTCCAAAGATTTAAACAATCACGTCTAAGAGTGGTGCGACTTACGTGAGTGTAGCGTGGTTGAAGAGTTTCTTGAATCAATTTTGTTAACCGAGGGTTGTCGAAGTGATCGAACGGTAATCCTTCTTGAATTACAAACTTTGTCATTCTATCTCGAACCATATCGACGTTAAAGTTCCATAAACCACCATCATTTCCGATTGATGTTTGCCCTTGACTCGGTGTACTTTTCAAAGACTTGCACCATTTGGTCATATGATTTCTCAAAGTCGAGTTTGAATCCGACTTGAAAAACGAACCACAAGCCTTGCATCGAGCTTTATGTTGACCATTCGACATTTCGCATAAGTCGAAATTACACCAAATCTCTTGGTTTCTCGTTGTTGAAAGAATTCTAACAACGGTAGCGGCACTTGAGGATCCACCGGTTGGAACCGAAGATTCAGAAGCCATAATTCAAGATATTGAGAGAGTAGAAAGTTGAGAGTGAGGAGCGTTTTTGCATTTTTAAGCACGTTTTCGAGCGTTTTTGAAGTTTTGAGTGTTGTGACTAAACCATTACACCCACTACCTATTTATACTATCATATAAGGGCAAAATGGTCCAAAATATGTTGAAAAAACGGTCAAAAAACAGGTTATAACGGCTATATAGCCGTTTTAAAACGTTAAAAAAAAAAACGGTTGGAACCGGGTTGGAACCGGGTTTTTTGAACCGGTTTCCAAACCGGGTTGGGTCAAAACCGGTTCCAAACCGGTTTGTGTTAAAAATTTCAGAACCGGTCCCGAACCGGCGGTTTTTTCCGGGTTGGAACCGGTTTGGGGGATTTCCGGGTTCAAACCGGGTCGGTTCCGGTTCGGGTCTTCGGGTCGGGTCTTCAAACCGGTTTCGATGTGCACCTCTAATCCCAACCGAAGAAATGTTTACAGACGTTATCAACTTTACACTTATTTTCCTCGATCTAACGACCCCTTAATTACAACTGAGAGTTTACCTCGTTAGTTTTTGATGACGTAAACTGCTTAGGTGACCAAGTCACTAAGAAGAAATATGGCCACATAAGCAGATAATAAACTCAAAGTTGGTCATATTTCATCAAAAAAACTAACAAGAGTTAACTCTTTGTTAATAAGTGACAGTTGAAAAAAAAATTAACTTAAAATTGAAAGTACCTGCAAATATTTCATACATTTGAATTAATTACGACTAATAAATAAAAATTTAAATTATTAAAATCCAATAACAATACTTAATATGTTTCTTTTCAACTTAATTGTCTTTTTGATCTATCTCTTCTAGAAAATATATATGCAAAGCAAGAAGGTTGTAGACTCGTCTAATGGGCCCATTTCAAAACACAAAAGCACAAAACGAAGGATATCACATTGTCGATCACCCTTATCCAACACATCATAATTCAATTATAAGTATTTAACCCTCAATAGTCAATATACACAACAACACAGTAACACACGCTAGCTATATCTCAATAATCACATATCCGACAACAATGGCCTCCACAAGCTTCTTGCACCCACACCACCCAATTTCCACCGCAACTAGAACTACACCACCACGACAACTTTCGAACAAGGCCCACCACCTTATCGTCTGCCGATCACCGGCCGACGGGACAGTGTCCCGTCGGGCGGCTTTAACATTTTTAATCGGAGCTGCTGCTGTTGGTACCAAGGTTTCACCGGCAGATGCAGCCTATGGTGAACCTGGTACTTCCCCTACTTCAAAATCATCTGTTAGTATTTACTGCTAGAAAACTGACCATTTGTGATTGTCTTTTCAGTTGTAAAACGTTCTTTGAATGTTATATCAAAGATCGTTTTGCGACTGAAAATGCGATGGGTACAACACGTCACAACTAGCTTAGTGCGACCATTTTTCTACTCATGTTATTTTTGCGACTACGACTGCAGTCACAAATCTTGCGATTGCTTTTGCTACGACTTGTTTTGCGATCGTCAACTTGTGACTGATTACCAACAACCCTTTTTTACGACCATTTTCTTTTTTGCCGTTTTAACTCGTGACCATTTCACAACCAAAATGTTTTTAACTTTTTTTCCCCTGTTTGTCATTTTCTACTTTATACATGCTAATAGTACTCATACTTCTAAAATTTAATCATTTATCAAAATCCCAAAATTTTATAAACCAGTCCAATTAAAATGCAAAATAATCAAACAGAATGAATATTCATACATTCAAAAATTATTATTTACGGTTTTACTCGATTGAGGCCATGTTTGGGGATTGCTTATTTAGTTATTTTGATTGAAAAGAACTTTGACAAAAAATACTTATTAACTTGTAACTTTTCGAATGAAGTTTTTAAAAAAATTGAATTAGCTTATAAACTAAAATGTTGTAAAATGATAAAAATACATACTTTTGAAAACGATGAAAGCTAATAGAAGGTGGTAGAGGGGTATAATATAAAATTTGATCAAAGGGAGTAATGACTATCTTCTTACTTGTCAAAACCTATTTTTTCTACCCTATATGAAAAGTCAATTTAAAAAGTTTTTTGGGTTTATCATACGCTTGTTTTGACTTATTAACTTTTTTAAAAGTTTTTTAGGTTTGCCAAACACTATTATTTTGACTTATTAACTTCTTAAAAGTTGATAAGTCGAGGGAAAATAAGCAATCCCAAACATGTATCAAATGTTTAAGCCATAACTTTTACTATTGCTTCAATATTTGTCATCCTAACAGTCATCCGACTAATTGTATAATATTCGTAAGCTTAATTTATGCACTGAATGTGTTTGTGTTAATGCCAGCAAATGTGTTTGGTAAACCAAAGAAGAACACAGACTTCATGCCATACACCGGTGAGGGATTCAAGTTGTCGATACCGCGAAGTGGAACCCGAGCAAGGAGGTAGAGTACCCCGATCAGGTGCTGCGTTACGAAGACAACTTCGATACGACAAGCAATCTCGCGGTCATCGTCACCCCGACTAACAAGAAATCGATCACTGATTATGGTTCTCCTGAGGAGTTCCTCGCACAGGTAATCAGTTTGATCATCTTTTGTTTCTTGACCATTGATTAATGAATTGGAAGTTGAATTTGGTTTTGATTAGTGATCTTGTGAAAGGGTTTGAAGTTTGAATTGTTAAAGTTGATTACTTGATTATGATCTTGTGGTTTTCAGATGAATTATTTGTTGGGGAAGCAAGTTTTCTTTGGTAAAACAGCCTCTGAGGTAATATATGTTCAACCCAAATCAAAAGTGATACACTATGGTTATCTACCGATCTTTTTAGAACCGGACATGATTACGATCAGGGATACCGATTGAATCGGATAATGTTATAAATAATATAAATATTAAAACTACTTATCTAGTTATCTATCTATATAATAGTAAAGTCTTGGCTACATGGACTTTTTGATTTTTGTGTTTTAACCACAAAAGTTTTATGGTTTTTATATTTAGTCCTTTTTTATTTTTATGTTATTTTAGTAATTAATTTTGTTTTTGTTTTTGTGTTTTAGTCATAAAGTTTAGTGGTTTTATATTTGGTCCTTTTTGATTTTCATGTTATTTTAGTAATTATAAATTATTCTTAATACTTATTTATATAAATTGCATTATAAAATATGTATGTTAATTCAAATGTTTGTTAAGTTTATTCTGTTATGTTGACGTTATTTCTTTCTTTCGTTTGCTTGATGTCTTCGAGTTCAAAGTCGAATTAATAGTCGTTAGTATGTTTTTTGTATTTGGGTTTTCGTATTCAAGTTCGTAGTGCACTTACCCGGATCATTTCTAGTTTGTAACAAAACATGAAAGTATTATATGTTTTGATGTGAATTTGTAATTTTAGTGAAATGATATGTGAATACTTCATTAAATGTAGTATGAATTCTAATTATTAATTAATCAAAAAGTAAGATTTTATGAAAAAAAGTAGGAACTCAAAGTTTAAAAAAAAAGTTGAAATATGGTTCCTGTATGTTTCACCGATTTGTCTGTTTCATTGATTTGTCTGTTTCACTGATTTGATTGGTAAACTGTGGTTTTGTGGTAATGTCAGGGGGGATTTGAAGAAGATACGGTTGCAACTGCTAACATATTAGAAACTTCCATGCCAGTGGTCGATGGGAAGAAATACTACTGCTTGTCGGTGTTGACTAGAACGGCAGACGGAGATGAGGGTGGTAAGCACCAACTGATCACCGCGACGGTGTCCGATGGTAAACTGTATATCTGCAAGGCACAGGCCGGTGATAAACGGTGGTTTAAAGGAGCAAGGAAATTTGTTGAGACATCCGCGTCTTCCTTCCGTGTAGCTTAATATAACCGTTTGTAACGTTTGTAAAATTAAGACATTAAGTTATACAACCTAAGCTTGTAGCAAAATTCTTTCTTTAGACTATTTCTAAAAATTAGTAAATTAGGATAAGCCGATCAAAATCATAATTCATAAGTTATAAACTAAAAGGTTAGTAAATAGTAACTATGAAAATTAATAAGGTAAACTAGTAATCTATACTTTTTGGCTGCAAGTCCTTTGTTGCAACAACAATCACATCAAACTTGCAATTTGCAATTTTTTTTTTCGATTATCAACTTAAATGAAGTTGGTAAGTTTTTGTCCACAAAGGCCACATGAATCAACATGATTCGAACATAGTTCATAAACAACCATTGCCTACTAATGAACTCCCCATACAAATTACAAACCACAAAACATAATGATAAATAACTACTTTTTTTTTGAACGGTGACTTTCTTAGAAGTGACTCCTGTCACATCGCCGGTGAGGCGACCCTAGCCAAGATCTGTTCCAGACTATGTTGTCTGAACCGGGTCCACGCTGAAATTGTCAGACTTGGTTACGGCGTTCCCCCGGAAACCGTACTGCCTCCACAAGGGTTGCCCCTCTGGAGTAACAGCCGGATAAAAACCGGGGTCAAGCTCTGAGAATCGGCCTCCGCAACATTGACTCAAAAGAAAATTCTCTTCATTGCTTTAGATGTCCCCAAACTTGTGTCAAGGGGGTTCGAACCCCTGACCTCCACTTTGGGAGTAGGGCTCTTACCACTTGAGCCAAGTCTGAAGGACAATAAAAAAAAAATTTAACGAGTTAGTCAACTAGCAAGCCAACTTCAGTTTGGACTTGAGTTTGAAATTAAACAAGCTAGCTTGGCTTAAGAAGAAAACTTTTAACGAGTTTTAAATTTAAGGTTGAAGTTAGCTTGGATCAGTGGCGGAACTTAAATCACACCATAAATAGTGAAGGCGAAAGTAAACTATTTTATGGAGGGGGGACTATATATTTTAAAATTTTACACTACCGGACAGAAAATTTTTCTCTAATTAAGCCGAAAATTAAAACTACTGACTAAACAAAAAAGGGGCGAAAATTTATACTACCGAGCCGAAAATTAACATTAAGGTTCGCCCCTATAAGACTTGAGTCAGCCGGTATGTTTTCAAAATTTTGATCATTTTATATTATTTTTAACCTCTAAATAGATATAGCGACGAAAAGAATATTTTTTGGTTAGGTACAGCGAAATATAAAAAGGGTAGTTGCGTTATTTTTGTCAAAAGAATTTGAACTCCCTAAATAGCCTAAAATTATGCGGCTCATTTTGAACAAGTTATTTTAAACATGTTTGGACATATGATTATTTATTTAAATCTTTGAACATCATCAATAGAGTACAGAAAAACACTTAAAACGCTCCTAATTACTTACCACATTAAAAATATTAGTTTTTTATAATCTTTAAAAACATTCAAAATAAAAAGACTAAAAAACATCTAAAATTTTTGTCAAATCATAACTGTTTTTCTTATTTTCATCCATTATTCTCTTTCACTTTATTTATTTTATAAATAAAAATACACTTCATCTAGTGGTCGGTGGCCCCACCACCATTCATTTTTTTAAGTTCATAATGATGAACTTTTGCATAAAAAACAAAATCCCCAGATGTTTTCGAAACCGGATCGGACGTTTAACCGGACGCCTTACTGGTTTGGTGGTCGGACCGGTCGGACCGGATGGACCGGATTTAACTATATTTTAATTATATTTATATATGTAATTAAATATAAGTAATTTATATATGATTTATACATATATTTTATACGGTCCAACCGCCGGTTCGGTTCGGACCGGCCGGTTCAAATGGCCAAAAACGATCACCCCTGACCGGACCGGACCAGCCACCGATTCGCGGTCGAACCGGTCGGACCGGCCGGTCCGATCCGGTCCTAACAACAATGCCAATAGGGATGGAATAAAAAACAGTCATGCACAAAATATGACTTCTTATTGAAGAAGGTCTTAGAAACAATATGAGATTTTCTATTTCTTAACGTAGGCATCTAATACTAAATAGTTAGATATTTAAAAGTAGGTCTGTAAATGAACCGAACGTTCATGAACTGTTTGGCGGGAAGTTCGTTTATGTTCGTTTATTTAGGAAATGAACGAACATGAACAAAAAAATCATGTTCGTTTAATTAAACGAACAAGCATGAACACATGCTTTGTTCGTTCGTTTAAGTTCATGAAAGTTCGTTTATGTTCGTTCACATATGTTCGTTCATTTACGTTCGTTTATGTTTGTTTATTTATGTTCGTTTATTTATATATATTAACATATTAATAAAAGGGTATTATGTGTTAACATGAAACATAAGTGTATTAAGTTGTACTAGAAACCTATAAGTTTAGTGAGATTTTAATTTCCACTAATACACCAAAAATTCTAAAATGATCATTTAAGGTTTTTTTCTGTTCAGTTTTGTTTATTCATTATGGTTCATTTATGTTCGTTTATTATTATTCATTTGTGTTCGTTTATTATTATTCATTTTTGTTCGTTTATGTCCGGGAACTGTTCATTTAGCTTTTTAACGAACAAACATGAACGAACACGAACATTTTTATTTTCTTAATGAACGAACATGAACAAAAAAAACGTGTTCAATAATGTGTTCGTGTTACTGTTTGGTAAAAGTTAAATGAACGAACACAAATATACTGATGTTCGTGTTCGTTCGTTTCATTTACAGACCTATTTAAAAGTTGAGAAAAAGAAAACAGTAGAATTTTTAAATAAAAGGACGGCAAATAGATAAACAAGATACTTTTACAATAAAACTAACCTGACAAAAACAAATCTAATAAAATACATTAGTTTTGCTTTATGCTATATACGAGTATTTTATTGCTCTAAATGACAGTATAATAGACATAGCGTGAGAAGCATTAAATGGATCGTTCAGGATCTATGATATTTTACTAATTTTACGTGGAAATAAATAAGTTACGAATGGTGCCATGTAACATACAATAATAGCAGGAGCATACTATCTCCTATCGAAACATTCAGGGCCGACCCGACCCGAAACCGGTTTCAACCCGGAAAACCCCTAAACCGGTTCAAACCCGGAAAAAACCCCCGGTTCCGGACCGGTTCTGAGATTTTTGACCCAAACCGGTTCCAAACCGGTTTTGATCCAACCCGGTTTGGAAACCGGTTCAAAAAACCCGGTTTCGAACCGGTTTTGCCCGTTTTTTTTTGACCGTTTTAAAACGGCTATATAGCCGTTATATGACCGTTTGTGACCGTTTTTTCAACATTTTTTGGACCATTTTGCCCTTATATGATAGTATAAATAGGTAGTGGGTGTAATGGTTTAGTCACAACACTCAAAACTTCAAAAACGCTCGAAAACGTGCTTAAAAACGCAAAAACGCTCCTCACTCTCAACTTTCTATTCTCTCAATCTATTGAATTATGGCTTCTGAATCTTCGGTTCCAACCGGTGGATCCTCAAGTGCCGCTACCGTTGTTAGAATTCTTTCAACAACGAGAAACCAAGAGATTTGGTGTAATTTCGACTTATGCGAAATGTCGAATGGTCAACAAAAAGCTCGATGCAAGGCTTGTGGTTCGTTTTTCAAGTCGGATTCAAACTTGACTTTGAAAAATCATATGACCAAATGGTGCAAGTCTTTGAAAAGTACACCGAGTCAAGGGCAAACATCAATCGGAAACAATGGTGGTTTATGGAACTTCAACGTAGATATGGTTCGAGATAGAATGGCAAAGTTTGTAATTCAAGAAGGATTGCCGTTCGATCACTTCGACAACCCTCGGTTAACAAAATTGATTCAAGAAACTCTTCAACCACGCTACACTCACGTAAGTCGCACCACTCTTAGACGTGATTGTTTAAATCTTTGGAAACAAGCAAAAATGATTTAAAGATTTTATTTGAAAATTTACAAACCGGTGTGAACTTAACTACCGACGTTTGGTCCGCCCCACACGGTTTACCGGAATCGTACCTTTGCGTCACGGCCCATTGGATAGATCCAAGTTCGTGGCAAATGATGAAACGTACGATTGCGTTTGAATTATTTGGATATCCGCATACCGGTGAAAATCTTTTTCAAATTTTAGACTATGTAATCAAAACGTATAAATTAGAAAACAAAATTTTTTCAATGTCATTTGATAACGCGTCGAACAACACATCCGCCGTCGAAAAATTGAAAATAAAATATAAACCGTTTGTGACGGCGTATTTTTTCATTCATGATGTGTTGCACATATTATTAATTTAGTTGTGCAAGATGGTCTTGGCGTTCCTGAAGTGGAAGATTTTAAAACGTCTTTCAAAAACATGTTACGTGACGTTTTTAAAACTAGTAGAAAAAGGTATGTTAATTATAGAAAAATGTGTCACGATACGAATTCCATTTGTTTAGGACCAAATTGGGATGTCCCGACTAGATGAAATTCGACTTGGAAAATGTTTAATAGTGCTTTACGTCAAAAGAAACGCTTCATGTTTTCCACGATGGTCTTGCGATGCGGGGTCGGGTTGTTCCGTTTCCGTTAGAGGGTTGGGAATATATTCAAGAAATAACTCAATTTTTAGAGCTTTTTAAAACGCAACTACAAAATTGTCGGGGGTTTATTATCCGACAAGTTGTCTAACGCTTCATCAAATTTATTTAATGACCCATAAATTAAGTGAATATGAAGAAAGAAACGAAATGTTTTCGGCAATGGTAGCGCCGATGAAAGAAAAATTTAAAAAATATTTCATTGAACTACCCCCGGTTTTTACGTGTTCCGCCGCACTCGACCCGTGTTTAAATGTTTCGGGGGTAGAAACTTTAATAGATGAGATAACTTATGATTTAGATTTACATGATTATGATCCATTTTTTAATGTTAATACAAAACAAATATTTAATGAAACTTTTAAAAAATTGTTTAATGTTTATGTTGAAAAATATGGTGCAACATCAAACATCCACCGACAATCGAACGTGGGATCGAGTTCGTCGAGCTCAAGTAGAGACCCGATGATTAGTTTATACAACACTTTGAGAAATGAAAACAGTAAACGTCAAAGGGTAACACCCCAAGTAGCGAACTCGGGAGATATATGAGAACCGATTTTTTAGCCACTATGTCTCCCGATGAATTTTTGAAATTTGATATTCTGACATGGTGGAAAGGAAAGGAATCACAATTTCCGGTCCTATCCGCCATGGCACGTGATTTACTAACCGTCCAAGCTTCCACGGTAGCTTCGGAGTCTGCATTTTCTGTTAGTGGCAGGGTTTTATCGATTAGAAGAACAAGGTTAACTCCAACATCGCTAGAGATGTGTATTTATTTTAAGGATCACTTAGATGCGGCCGAACGAAGACAACACATATCAAACCTTGAAGAAGAAACACCGATTGAAGAAGAAATACACGAGCACGAGGTACAAACCGGACGATCCTCACCGCTATCCGACGAAGAACTCGCTTATGATTTGTCTCAACGCATTGGCACACAAACCGACGAAGACGATTAGATTAGACAAACTTGTATTCGTAATATGTATATTTTGTTTTCTTTGGTTTAATTTTAATGTAATTTTTATTGTTTATTTTTCGTAATGAATTAATTATTTACTTTTATAAATTAATGTAATTTTTATTGTTTTCTTTAGAAAAACTCGAGTATGATTTTTAATTGTTTACTTATTAAAATGAAAATAAAAACTTTGAGACAATCGTATATAATTAATCTACTCTAATAAAATAAAAACGAAAATAAATTGCGTACAATCAATCGTATATAATTGTTTGTATAAAACTCGTATTAATTGTTTACAAAATGAAAATAAAAACGCGTCCAATCGTATATAATTAATCTACTCTAATAATTTTTAATTAATCAAAATTTGTAATTAATTTGTATATAATTTAATTAGAAGGTAAAAAAAAAAAAAAAAAAAAAAAAAAAAAAAAAACGGGTTTTCCAAACCGGGTCTTAGACCCGACCCGGTTCGGTTCCAACCCGAACCGTTCCAACCGGGTTGGGTTTGATGGGTTTGAAAACCGGTTCCGACCCGAACCGGTCGGAACCGGTTCTTGGTCAAAAACCGGGCTCCAAAACGTTGACCGAACCCGAACCGGGTCCGACCCGACCCGGGTTCAAAAAAAAAAAACCGGTTTGTGCACCTCTAGGTAAAGCTAGGATTTTAAGCCCACGAAATAACTAGCACCTATACAAAAAATATAATAGAACACTAACAAACGGATTTGTAGAAGCTAAGGCACAAACTAATAAGTCATAAACTAAGTTGAAACTTGTCACACCCTCGCTTAAAGCGGAAACACGAGGATGCGACGGACGGGATCGTCATAACACTTGGTATAAATACAGAGATATAATACATGCAAACTCCTCGTGTCATGACGTCCCCTGACACAATGGTGACTTGTGTCGTGGTTAGTCAGTTCCACGACTATCATAGTCTTATTGTTTCTAAAATCCAAAATGCACATTGTCCACAAATGAATACAAATGATATACATTACAAATGCAAAACTAATGAAATCCTGAGGGTCTCTGCTAAGGCATCAGCACTAGCTATCCTCTTTGATTATGATCACCTGAAAAGATATGCTCAAAAATGTCAACAATAATGTTGGTGAGTTCCGCAGGTTTAAATTTAAAACATATAACTGATGCTGTATAGATTTTTGATGTGGAATCAAACTGTAAGCACAAACCACATAACATGTGCTTAAGACAACCAAACCTAATGACAGATATGCATATAAATTCGTCGGAATATATTCACCCTTGGCCTGATTGCTGGCAGCTGTGTTGGTAACTCACAAGTTAACCAATCGTCGAAGGGTGGGGGTGTCAACCCAGTAGTACTACCAATACCTAACCGTTGGTTCCCAAACCCGGGAATTAATGGTTGTTTGAGTTTTCCATAGATTAACACCATGTATGCATGCAAAACAGTATCACATTGATTCCAAGAATGAAAACAGAATATATAATGTACAGCATTGAAAACGGGTGAGCATACTTTTCCCCCAATTTGATTGAAATCATTGAAAACTTGTATAAGCATAAAAAGGGGCCACGAAACTCACCTTGAATTGTTGTAATGCACAAAGACTTCACAGAATCAAGCAATGCACGATCAAATACGACCAACACCTATTATTGATTATAACTAAGCCTTCAAAATATATTCAATGTGAATAATAGATGTGGTTGGATTCGGGTTGTTTCGGTTGTTGTTCACGATTATCTATATTGAGTTTGATTTTATACCTAATGATTTTAGGATTTAAATTGAGTTGTGGGATTTCGGACAAATAATGAAATTATTTGTATTTTTATTTTATTCGAAAGAAGTTTATGTACGTATCCTTTGTATAATTCAATAATAATTTATTAATTAAACTATAAAGATATAACCTATAATTATATTTACAAATAATTTATAAAATTATATATTGTATAATTTCTATGGTTTTCTATAATTATTTCACAATTAAATACGATATAACGTCTATTTTTATAAAATAATTATTTATAATATTTATAAATAATATTTTATAAAGATTTTTAAGGTTTTAAAATAAATAATTTTACAGAAAATAATTTTGTGAGATTTAAAATAAGTGAAGTTTATAAAGTTTATTTTATAATTTTTAAGAATTTTTGTAGAATTTTTAGAAGCTCAAAAAGGTGTTTCAAAAACTCGCCCCCGCCCCGTGTTTCCGGCCACCCTGTTCCGGCAAGTTTCAGCATGAAATATCAACAATCCAAAGTCGAGGATGCGTTTTATTATTATTATTATTATTCTTATGATTATTATTATTATTCTTATTATTATTATTATTATCATTATTATTATCATTAGTATTAGTATTATTAGTATTGTTATTATTATTGTTATTATTATTGTTATTATTATTATGATTATTATTATTATTATTATTATGATTATTGCTAATACGAACATGTATACGATAAATTCGACTAAAATGGCATATATATATACACATATATAAATATTAAACACGTGAGGTTAGTTCTCACATTGAACATGTACACGAATATAATTCGGTTAACACGACAAATAAATTATAACATACGTGAGGATCGTTAATACACACACGGTGAGTTAACTAGCTTAATGTCGATCGACGGTCTATGGGTGACAGATGCCACACACCATCACATTCATCACATGCTCTTCAACAAGAAGAATCTTAGGTTTCCTTTCTGATTTGGGAATATCTTGAATGTTTCTAGCACTTTGTTTATCAATTCCATCTGTATCATCTGAACTGTCACACTAACGTGACAGTAACTCACAATATTCTTTGCTTGATATTGTGAGGTGTCACAGTATCCCCCAGTTGAGGGAATTTCGTCCCGAAATTCAACTGGTGCTAGGACCAAGAGTGTCGTCCATGAACAGGTGCGGATATTTGAGTCTTATCTGATCTTCATGTTCCCATGTGAATTCTGGACCACGTTTAGATTCCCAGTGGACTTTGACAATAGGTATCCGGCTTTGTTTCATTTGTATAGAATCTGTTACAAGATTCTTGGCATAATGTATGCCAATTTGAACTCTTCCAGAGAATCGCGAGACTCTCTTTGAGGTTTGGAATATGGAACGTTAGAACACGATGACAAGTTACCATGGTGTGTTAGACTTATAATCACAATTTACAGAATATAATTTCGTGGTAAGGTGATGTCTAGAAATCAAGGTGAGACCAACAATGATGAGAAAGGTTATCCGTCGAAATTTAAGAATCCCAACGTCAACATAGGAAACGACCTTAACGCATATCTTGTGAGTATGTATTTCTCCTTTGACCAACCATCGGTCTAAGAACAATATGCTATGCGAAGATCTTGGAATGAGTTCATGACGATGGTTATGTATATTATTAAAACAGAGGATGAATCAATCATTCGAAATAACGATCGATGTTTTATTGTCATACCATGGTACACGGATAATTGAAATAGATGTAGGTTAATTTCTCGACGTTGTGAGATAATGGGTTTGCTATTACATAAAGATTACTCTGAACCTTTCCTTGGTGGGTAAACTTGATAGCATTGCTGATCAAGTGGGTGTGAACTTGTCTAATTCGTAAAACATCACCAATGACCTCCACTAGGACATCACCTCTTCTTGGCCTAAATTTTGTGGCCTCTAACCTCATAACCCCTGACTCAACTTTGGAAAAGTCGAGGATGTCACTAATAAGTTGAAGGACTAGATCACCAGAAGACAACATGACACTCAAAAGTTGTTTCTGATCTCTATCAAGTTTTGTTGCTGAAAGAATTTCTGCTGTGCTAACGACCCCTGATAATGGAGATCTTATCTCGTGTGACATGGTTGCTAGCATTTGTTTTGCTCTCATCGTTTCCTCTGTAATATGAACAGTTTTATTAAGTTCTGTCTCTTTGGCCTTCTGCACAGCTATTTCTTCCCTTAGTTTTGCTATCTTTTCTCTCTTTTTCACCTGATCAGCGATTTCCATGCCCATGCACTAAACACCAATTTTCTCCGCATCTTTGCTGAACACGGGTTCAACATATATTAAGAATGTTTTGGCTCCAAATAACTCAGTCTCAAAAGTAATTCCTCTCTTTGCTGGTAACTCTCTCCAGAACTTCTCTTTTAAAGTCTTGTTGTTCGAATCCAAGATAGAATTTTAATGATTTTCAAAGTTAAGGATTCAAAAGCGGTTCAAGAAGTGACGCGCATAATAGGAAAGGTGTTTGTAAACATGTTTTGCAAGGTAGCAATATCTAAGTAAGTTTACATACGCAGTTCAACAAACCATGAGTTCAGCTAAGAACATTTACATAACTAGAAGTCATGTTCACGAGTTGATAATATCTTCAGCGGAGGATTGTTTAGGAAGGCTACTATCGCACAATCACGTTTTGATGATAACTCAAAATGAAGGAATAAACGTTTCCATATAGCTAGGTCAAAATATGAGGACAAAGGGAGAGAAATCGATTTAAGGGTTCTAAGTGCTCCAAGTTTGGAATCAAAATCAACTTAATACGATCGGGCTTGATAGGTCGAATCACCAACATTGGTTCACCTTCAAGTTACTTCATGCTTCTCGTTACTTGATTACAACCATGGTAAGTTGAAGATCAAGGATTGAGATTAGTCGTCAAGGTATGGAATTCATGCCTAACTTGCTACTGACAAGAGAGTAATCGAAGGTTGACATTTGTCACCAAAATATGAGTTTTAATCCTATTTTGGTGAGATCATGTCATTTGTGAAATGTAAGTTCCAATGAGAATAATTGAAGTCAAACCTCAAGATAAGGAAGTCACCCTAATCCAGAGGATGAATTTCACAAAAAAAAATCAATGGGAACCATTTATCGAAATAGAGATTCATCAAAGTAAGAGAATCTCCCCTGCTTTGATGAAATAGAATCATTTAGGAGATACGAGTGTTCTTGGTCATAGGTTGACTTGCAAACTCTTGCGTTTCCCACGGTGCAAGCAGTATGAACTTTGACTTAACGATGAAGGGAAATTAATATCAATTAGGAATTCAGAAAATTTCAGGTTACATCAGTGTAACAAAGGAAAGATCATGCTAACAAGCTTAAGATCAAAGTTTGAGATAGCAGAATTTGTTAGGATGGTGTTCAAATCTTGAATAATTTAAATCAAGAAGACGAAATCAAGTACAAGAATGATTCGACATTACAATGAGATGTGAACATTCGATTCACAATCGAAGGAAATACATGGACTTCTCAAGATATGAGGTCAGCCATAGCCTTATTGAAGACGTGCGTACTTATAAGTGGTAACTAGGTTATAATTAGTTTATTCGATTATTAAGGTGAGTGACCACTTATAATATAAAATATTCAATTAACCAAGTATCCCGAGATGTAGGAATTCCACCTACAGCATTGCATGTTCTTAATTATAGTACACATTCTTAAGAGGATTTGAGAACCGTAAGTAACGGTTCAAAGTTTTGAAGACCATTCGGTGTTTAGGAAAGTGTTCTCGATACTTTCGAACCACTGTAGTAATCCGGTAGCTCCTTCGGTTCCTCTGAGCTTAGTGGGATTGCAAGAACTGAAGTGCTTGTAGGTACAAGCACGTGGAGGGTTAGAACAAACAGAGATTTGAGCAGGGTTCACGTCTTGATTCAGATGATTTAGGAGGATTGGTATACCTCACGTGCTATAATAGTAACACTCTTACGACTAGAGTTTCCAGATCTGGGTATGTTTTGACGGGTAGACATTTTGAAATATCATTAAGATATTTTACGAGATTTGGATAATATGAGCTATACAACATGAAAACGACCATCGGGAATTTGGCATAATAACAATGAGATGTTCCAAGTGTAATCATTTGATTCGTAAATCAAAGCGAGTACGTTGACTAACCAAAGTTTTAAGTCAACCACATCTTTGTTGGATACATGCGTACCTATAAGCAGATACTCATCCCACTCTTCCAACATTGCATGTATTTATTGGTGAGGCACAGACCTTGACGAGATTTTGAAAACTACGGATAACGATTCAAAGTTTATTTTGATAACCATTTGATTTAGGCACACAATGCCTTAGAATATGATTTAAGATTTGTGTGTGCTTTGATAGGAATCAAAGTATAAAAGAATCACGCATGGTTCCACTCATCAAGTTCCAATAACCCATGCTTCGGTCCATCAAGATCCTCACGTAGCCCAGTTTAAGCACATTCTTAGTATACCGGTGATGCTTATATAGGGTTCCCCGCAGCGTTCCCACCACATCCACGATATACCTTGAATAATACTTAAACTAGTTACATAGCATCTTAATTTTCCTTAGCATCTTTCCAAAGAATAGCGTAATATAAGTTTGATGTGAGCTACCGCAACTTATGTATAGGCGGTTTTACCAGTATATAAATGGCTACAGACAAACCTATACATCGGTTCCACACGGGAATTGATGTCTGTAGAGAAAACATTTCCAAAGTGTAAATAGTTTAATGTGACGTAGCAAGATCCACCAAGCGCATACGTATGGTTTATATGACGTAGCAACATAGCATAGTGTTAAAAGTCATAATAGTATCATGCCTCAGACAATCAGGATCATCACGTAGCCCAGCTTAAACACATTCTTAGTATACCAGGGATGCTTATATATAGGGTTCCCCGCAGCGTTCCCACCACATCCGTGGTATACCTAGAACGATGCCTAAGCCAGTTACGTGACATCTTAATTTTCCTTAGCACCTACCCAAAGAATAAATGTTTCATAAGGTCAATATTGTGATTGGAAATACCATGATGGCTCTAAGTAGGACAGGACTTGAGTAAATGTTGATAATGTTTGATTGCTTTTAATAGAACTTATAATATTTGATTGCCTTCAACAAGGACTTACAATGTTTGATTGCCTTCAACAAGGACTTACAATGTTTGATTGCCTTCAACAAGGACTTACTAAAATTATGTCCCTAGCACCCTAGGGTATAGAATAGAAACATGTGATACTCATGATCGTTACCTCATGGTAAGATTAACCAGACTTCTCATGCATGGTGAATTGTAATTACGTGTGCACCCGTAATGGCAATTTACCTTGCATGATCACCCTTAGCTTCACTTACCCCAAGCTAACATCATAGTATTATTTAGATTCATCAAGCACAAATAATGTATTGTCCTTATGTCCATGAGCCAGTATTCCAATAATAGCATGTAATAGCAAATAAGCACATAAGCACAGTATGTCTAATCATAACTGCATATTTGTCACATTTTCAGAATTTCACTCATAACTATGATAGGGTCGGATTCAATATCCAAGATCAACACTACGTGTGATCACTGAAGTTCCCTGTTACTATGATGTTGTGCGCATACAAGCGTAAAGTTCTAGCAATAAGGTATCCCAAGAAGATAGTCTAAGAGTAATAATGTCTTCCTTTGGGATATTCGGATAAAACGTGTATATATACAAAAGCAAGTATGTAGGAACATACTTGTGTATTATTAGGTATATAGGAATATACCTGTATATCAAGTTTATAGACTTTAGGTAAAATCAGATGCACACAATCCCTAGCATGCATTCTATATGAAGGTTCTTAGGTTATAGTCTAGGTCGAATTCTCCACCTAAATCTCTATAACCAAGGCTCTGATACCAATCTGTCACACCCTCGCTTAAAGCGGAAACACGAGGATGCGACGGACGGGATCGTCATAACACTTGGTATAAATACAGAGATATAATACATGCAAACTCCTCGTGTCATGACGTCCCCTGACACAATGGTGACTTGTGTCGTGGTTAGTCAGTTCCACGACTATCATAGTCTTATTGTTTCTAAAATCCAAAATGCACATTGTCCACAAATGAATACAAATGATATACATTACAAATGCAAAACTAATGAAATCCTGAGGGTCTCTGCTAAGGCATCAGCACTAGCTATCCTCTTTGATTATGATCACCTGAAAAGATATGCTCAAAAATGTCAACAATAATGTTGGTGAGTTCCGCAGGTTTAAATTTAAAAATATAACTGATGCTGTATAGATTTTTGATGTGGAATCAAACTGTAAGCACAAACCACATAACATGTGCTTAAGACAACCAAACCTAATGACAGATATGCATATAAATTCGTCGGAATATTCACCCTTGGCCTGATTGCTGGCAGCTGTGTTGGTAACTCACAAGTTAACCAATCGTCGAAGGGTGGGGGTGTCAACCCAGTAGTACTACCAATACCTAACCGTTGGTTCCCAAACCCGGGAATTAATGGTTGTTTGAGTTTTCCATAGATTAACACCATGTATGCATGCAAAACAGTATCACATTGATTCCAAGAATGAAAACAGAATATATAATGTACAGCATTGAAAACGGTGAGCATACTTTCCCCCAATTTGATTGAAATCATTGAAAACTTGTATAAGCATAAAAAGGGGCCACGAAACTCACCTTGAATTGTTGTAATGCACAAAGACTTCACAGAATCAAGCAATGCACGATCAAATACGACCAACACCTATTATTGATTATAACTAAGCCTTCAAAATATATTCAATGTGAATAAATAGATGTGGTTGGATTCGGGTTGTTTCGGTTGTTGTTCACGATTATCTATATTGAGTTTGATTTTATACCTAATGATTTTAGGATTTAAATTGAGTTGTGGGATTTCGGACAAATAATGAAATTATTTGTATTTTTATTTTATTCGAAAGAAGTTTATGTACGTATCCTTTGTATAATTCAATAATAATTTATTAATTAAACTATAAAGATATAACCTATAATTATATTTACAAATAATTTATAAAATTATATATTGTATAATTTCTATGGTTTTCTATAATTATTTCACAATTAAATACGATATAACGTCTATTTTTATAAAATAATTATTTATAATATTTATAAATAATATTTTATAAAGATTTTTAAGGTTTTAAAATAAAATAATTTTACAGAAAATAATTTTGTGAGATTTAAATAAGTGAAGTTTATAAAGTTTATTTTATAATTTTTAAGAATTTTTGTAGAATTTTTAGAAGCTCAAAAAGGTGTTTTAAAAATAATTGCAGAGGCTCGGGTTCGAACCCGTGACCTCAAGCCCACACTCCCACACACAAACCAGTAAACCAAAGGCCTCAGCCGCGGTGGTATTCCGTTTCAATTCTTTTTAAACATGGTTCTCCCCATTCCCCCAATTGGATATAAACCCTAATTTGATTTTGGTCAAATTGACCTTCGATTCGATTATGATAATAAACCATTTCATGGGGCTTTGTTCCCCATGATTAAACGAGTGTGTAGGTATGTTAAATTACCTGTTTTGAGTCGATTTGATGCCAAGAACAGCGAAGAACAAGTCACGGTTAACTTGAAATCGAACGTTGATCAACACTTGATTAAAATCAAATTAATTGCACAGGAAGCTTTGAATGATGTTAATGATTAATAGCTCCATGTTAATTGAGAGTTATAAGACTCGGAGGGTGCGGTTCGATCAGTTGCAGGTCGCGGAATGGGAAGTGATCGATTTGGTTCGATCTGTGTATGTTTTGATGAATTGTCAGTATTATTCGATGGTTAATGAGTTAAGGTTTGATTCAACGGTTCAATTTTGATTAAAGTAAGGTTGAGTGGATGAATTTGCCGTTAGAAACGGTCGGGAAATAAAGTGAAAAGATTAGACCCGTTAACCGACCGTTAGAACGCGTTTTATGCGTGTGTCGAGTTCGATTCTTATCCACGAAGTGATTCGGATTAAATTGGGCTATTAAATCGTGATTTTACGCGGTTTTGGTGATCGCCGGAATGCCGCCGGACTTCGGCCGGAACAGGGTGGCGGAAACACGGGGCGGGGGCGAGTTTTTGAAATTTTTCAGAAATGGTCCCTCGACTTTGGATTGTTGATATTTCATGCTGAAACTTCTGTTGAAGTTTGATAAATGACCTACAGCCCCTGGACTTATTATTATTATTATTATTATTCTTATGATTATTATTATTATTCTTATTATTATATTATTATCATTATTATTATCATTAGTATTAGTATATTAGTATTGTTATTATTATTGTTATTATTATTGTTATTATTATTATGATTATTGTATTATTATTATTATGATTATTGCTAATACGAACATGTATACGATAAATTCGACTAAAATGGAATATATATATACACATATATAAATATTAAACACGTGAGGTTAGTTCTCGCATTGAACATGTACACGAATATAATTCGGTTAACACGACAAATAAATTATAACATACGTGAGGATCGTTAATACACACACGGTGAGTTAACTAGCTTAATGTCGATCGACGGTCTATGGGTGACAGATGCCACACACCATCACATTCATCACATGCTCTTCAACAAGAAGAATCTTAGGTTTCCTTTCTGATTTGGGAATATCTTGAATGTTTCTAGCACTTTGTTTATCAATTCCATCTGTATCATCTGAACTGTCACACTAACGTGACAGTAACTCACAATATTCTTTGCTTGATATTGTGAGGTGTCACAAAATAGTGTGTTATACTTGCACTATCTACAAATAGTTTTATTGGGCTTGGGTGTCACTAGGAGTAATCTCTCTAACAAGAGAGTAACAGTTTGCTTTGGATATGATTTTATTGTTGGTGTTGATGTTTTTAATTTGACATGAGAGGTAGTTAGCTGTTGGCAACATTTTCCCATCAGTTTTCCTACTTCGTTGTCTAGTTGACATTATCTTTTATCAGGGAGCGAGGACAGTCGTTTGCCAATATTATTTAAGATTTCAGCTACTGAGGTGTGCAAGTTTAATTTCTAAAGATGCATGTATATATGACATATGTTTGATTGTAGATATGTAAATAACTAACAATGACATACTAAAATAATTCAAAATCACATAAAATATTTCCCGTACAAATACTAACAACAAACTGGAGTATCTTAGGGGCTATTTGATTTGTTTATGACTCGTCTGACCCACTGGCCCAGTCAGACGTGGAGGCCGGTCAGCGTGTTTGATTTCCCCAATTTGCTTCTGACCCTGTCAGCCCCTTCTGACCCATGTCTATTTTGAACCCTTACCCAGTCAGTTATGGAGAAACTTCTTACTCGGTCAACCCCTGCTGACCTTGACTTTTCCATCAAACAGCCCCTTAATCTTATCACCATGCTCGAAGTGATTTTTAAAATTTACACCTTTATCAACAATATACTAAACCTTAGGGGCTAAAGTGTAACAATACCGTTTTTCCCTCTCAAACGAACTACAGACGGTTACATTTTCAAAACAGAATCACTACTGTTATCGTTCTGCTTCACCCTTCGCAATGACGGAGATTTCAACGGCGGTGCCGGAGATAACCACCGTCACCGTCGATGAGCCACTAATATCTCCGCCTCCGGCCACCGTTCCGCCACCGTACGCCGGAAGAGATAGAGCTTCAACGAGAGTCCCCGTGCTTCTAGGCTTCTTCTACAGCCGTCGAGGAGCGTCACTGGTGGTGCGAGAGAACGTAGCGATGCAGATTGAGGATTGGAGAGAGGATTGGGGCTACTCGTTGCCTGTGGTTGTTCTAGACGCGCTGTGGAACCTTGCGTTTGTGGTTGTGTCGTTAGCTACGGTGTTTTGGTTTGCGCGGGAAGAGAAGAATGTGGAGCTTAGGAGTTGGATCTGTGGTTACTCGGTGATGTGTGTGTTTCATGTGGTGGTTATGTTGTCGGAGTATAGGAGGAGGAATCGGAGAGTCTTGACGGCGCAGGTCTCATTAGAGCCAATTGGAGCTTGGCGGAGGATGAGTAGAAGGTGTTCGAGATCTGAGGATGATGAATCTCGTGATCTGGAAATCAGGTGATTTTGATTCTGAATTCTCGTTTAGTTTAGATATGATTAAGTTTATGCTGCTTTTGATTCCATAACTAAGGTCTGAGAATTCGTTTAGCGATATGATTTTGAAATCGCTATAAAGTAAGATCAAATCTGAGAATTATATGAGTAGCTAGAAGCTTATGATATAATTCTCTGAATTTTCCGTTGCATATTATCAGAAGCTTGAAGCGGTATTGGATTAAGTAACATCAATGGATGATTATACTAATTGAAAAGCAGACAATGAATAATTTTCTAGTCTATCATTAAGTTTACTGGTCAAGCATGTATACTATAAGTCTACTGTCTACTCATGTGATTAAATCTCCACAATTCTGAAGTTTTGTTTATATAACCAAAAATTGAGATAAGTAGAAGCATGTGGACTTCATCATTAAGTGTCTTTGAAGTTAACAAGTTGGTTAAACTTGACATAAGTAAGCTGCTCGATTCTTGTAGTTTATGGAAGTTTGGGAGTACATTCTATTAGAGGTTATGTATGTGACAGCTATAGGTTTTGCATGCTTCGAACGAAAACCTAATATAAGTCATGTGTTTGGGGTAAGAGCAACACTTTAAGCTGCCCAAGTATTGCATATGTGATGCCTCTGGCATGTCCTAAAAAAACATACTAATATTTTCCCCCCAACACTTCTCTTAGGTCTCTATGTTTTATCAAGTGCTATTAAGAATGCTGAGTTTAAGCAATTGAAATTGGGTCTTAAGCATGAGTTTCAAGGGTCATGTAGTGAGACAGATGTAATATAAAGGAAAAATAATTATCTTGAGTAGGATTAAGGGAATAAATGCTTATTATGTTTCTCTTCACAGTCTAGTTATTTTTGCCTTAGCTTAGCCTTTAAAAGCTAGCTATGCAGGGTCATTTATCTTATTTTTTGAACAAATGTCATCCTTGATGTTTCTTCAAAAGTTTATGGAAGCAGTTGATTATGATATGATTGAAATCCCTAATGATGTTTTAATTTTTGACCTGAAGTTGTGAAACGATCAAGACAACAATGTATTATATTTGGTGGATTGTTGGCGTCATTTGGACAGCAACTTCTTATGATAAACATGGCTCTTCACGTCTATTGTGGTATGTCTTGAAACAATATAATAGCTTCAGATCTTTCATAAACAGTGTAGATAAAAGAGTTTAGAATGATGCATAGTACAAGCTATTTCAGCCATGGTATTTCAAGAATTAATTATTGTACACCCATCTAATTGATTTAAGTTTATTTTAAGGAAAAAAAGGTAATAGATGATGATTTCAAAAATTCATAGGACTGCATAACTACCAAAAAAAAGGCTTTTATTAAACTGCCTTTCAACTGTCAACTTTCAACCCATTAGTGACCTGTTAAACCTATTCATTACAACTCACTAACCCTTTTAACACTATTACAAAATGATTACAAACTGCTAACTCACCAACCTGTTCAGATAAATGAGTTAAACGGGTCTTGTTTGGGTTACAGATTTTCAATGTGTACGCGCCATGGTTGATATTTTTGACATAAGCAAATATACGGGGTCGTGTTTGGGTTGAACAATTCAACACAAAACCCGAAACCCTTCAACATAGCATATTTTAAAGAATGAGAGGATATAGTTTTATATTTTTGACATAAGCAAATATACGGGTCGTGTTTGGGTTGAACAATTCAACACAAAACCCGAAACCCTTCAACGTAGCATATTTTAAAGAATGAGAGGATATAGCTTTATATGAGTCTTATATTTCTTTCCTTTTTCTTACTCTGTTTGCAATTGATGGCAGGTTGACTCTGGTATTTTTGTCTATGGATGTGTTCTTTTGTACCATTAGTTCTCTTGGCACATGTTTTCTAGTGGTTGCCTATTGTTTTTGCTTTCCCTGCATTATCACCTTTATGTATTACCTCAGGCTCCAGGTGAGGTATATGAAAATCATTCTTAATTCCGTTTAATTTTGTTGGCTGCTGATTCTTACAAATCACAACCATGCGAAATCGAATACACAGGAACGTGCTTCAGAGGCTGACATCAACAATCTTCCATTTACTTATGTGAAGTAGCCAATGATGATATGGAGCAACCTGATGTTAGAACATGCAGAATGATCCCCATAGAAACAAATAGCCCAGACTTCTCTACTGAACGCGTTCTAACTACAGAGACGGTATGTTTTTTTCCCAATGAACTTATAGCTTATTATTTATCAAGCTGCTAATTACTTTGGAAGTGATTTAGATGTTTTTATAAGTTGTACTTGACCACTTAAGACTCTTTAACTACTTAAGAGTGACATCATGAGAATTGAAATGAATAGATTGTATGATAGAGATGGGAGTTTCAACCCACTTACTTACAAATAGGTCGAAATGGGTTGTGTTTCATTTCAAGAGGGTCAAATAGAAAATAGCCAAAGGGAATGACTCATATGGGTCAAACAGGTGCAAAGTCGATATAATGCATACAATATCTCATTGTAATATTAATAATGTATTTAAGCATAAATTATGTATCATCTATTTTAAAAAACAGACATAAATGTTTGAAGGTGTATAATTATATTATTCAACGTGACAGTAATAGATGTGTGCTTGCATCTCTAAAAAGTCATCAGTCATGACCTTGTTCTATAGAACAACATAAATGAAGGAATGTAGCACAGCTAATGATCTGGGTATTGCATTTTTACTTTATTTCTCTTAAGAAATAATAACCAATTGACCATCAAAAAGGCAGTCCATGGGTGTGTAACGGGTCAAACGGGTAATTCTTTAGTTTAGGCCCGAAACATTTTTTCAAAACTTTAATATATATAAAGTGCGCAAAATATAGTTACAAAAATTTGTTATTTTAATTTTGGCTCGAGATTCAATTTGTACTATTATCTTCATGTATTTTTCAGGACTGTAGTATATGTCTCAACCACTATGAACATGGGGAGCAACTTCGTTCGCTTCGTTGCAACCATCACTTCCATTCTGAATGCATCGCGAAATGGCTAAGGGTAAGAGCCAATTGTCCGGTATGCAAATCACTTGTCACGTCAAATGAACAAGATTAAAGAGTACAGGTAAAGTCCTAAAAGGAATTATAGTCTTGACTTACTCGAGTAGAAACAAAAAAAGGCAATACTGTATAGCTCAACTATTGTTTACGTACTATTGTTAGTTTCGTGAATCATGGTTCCATAGCTGCTTGAGTCTCCGGCTCTCCGCTTGGTTACAATGGTTTTGGCTATATCGGTTTTTGGTCGAAAAGAGAGTATATCTGTATATGGATGAATCAAATATGCTTCAATTTTATAAAGTGGTTGTGTAGAGCTTTAAGCGCGCAATAAGTAGGGTGTTAATTTGTGACCCATGACTAGTCATGGGTATGCATATTGAGTTTTGACGCCATTAAACGGGTTGTGTTTGTGGGTTAAACTCAAACACGACACGTGTATTCATGTGTTAACATGAACCTAGTCAATTTTGCAAGTTTTAAAATTACAAAAGTAAATATTTTTAAGCAATACGTTTAACTATGCTAACTTATTTTAAAATTTTAAATTCTTACATAAAAATTACCCCAGCAGTTTAAGTTGTTAAAAATCCTTTTTAACATAAAAATATATGGGTTAAACAGGTTACTCGGCAAACCCTTCAGGTTGACATGAACACATCATGTTTAGTTAAACATATTCACGTGCTTGATTTTAAATGACCCAAACCCATGTAGGCTAAATTAAATTTTGTGTCGTGATAGATATTCACATCCTAAGTTTTGATCATGTTTATTTTGCAGCTTTTAGCTACAGAATTTTTAGAGTAGAGTCAAATGAAAATTTTAATTGTTTTTATCTATGAATAAGTTGATTTGGTATATGTTCATATGTAACAAGTCGAACATAAAAACAAAAAAAAAATAGCAAAAAGCGGTCAATATCTAACGTGTATTTTGGTAGCATACAACGTTGTAAATCGATGTTATCTGAAATAAAAAGTTGATTATATTAATAAAGTTCTAAAAGATGAGCAAATAAGTGTATATGCATCAACCTGGTAGCAATACTTGCATTAAATTTAACTAGTATATATACATGTAGTTGTTTATATACAGTGAACTACTACAATGTAGCATGTTTGAACAATCAAATTTATTTGAGAAACAACAAGTTACTTATATAATAAAGTACTTCAATCTTGAATTGAATAAATTTCCAATTTGATCTGTTTGAAAGACCATTATTAGTTTTTTTACCAAACTGATCTCTTGAAAATTCATACAAAAACAAACACCTTCTTGTACTTAGTGCACGATTACCGGCTTCACCACAAACATGTTAGCTTGATAATTCCCAAACATTTTAACTTACTCCCACAAACAAATAAACATGATTAAAACATCAAGACACAAAATTAAACAAGAAACTATTAACTAAACAATATTAAACATAACATAATTAACTAACATCAAATAGCTAAATAAATATGAGTAAACTAAAATTAAAAAACAAGAGACCGTGAACATTAGAATAATAAAAAAATTTAACAAAACAGCATATACAAATTAACAGGAGATTTGAAATATACAATTATACTGGACCGTGGTGCCCCTTAATTACTCCTAACTTCTAATCTTTCTAATTTTTTAAGCAAATAAAGCAATATAACCATATAACAAAAGTCAAGAAAAAGTCTGGGCTTATAGTCAGAAGATATTGCTAAAGTTGAACAAAAGTCAAGAACAACTTTTCAGGGTTGGTGCTAATGAACACATGTAGCAATAATCTACAAGTAGTATAGTTCTTGGGAAATTAGATACTATTAAAAATATATATAATTAGTTACTACTGATAGTATTTACTTCTTATGGGATAATAAATTATCTTTGGGTTTTATTTTATAGAAACATTTAGGGGTCGTTATATAGGTGTATACAAACTTTGATGAGAGAATCTTAGGGTGGATAAATGTAATGATCATTCCTAATTACTTTGTGATCATTAGTTTGATTCAATTCAATAAGATGTCATCAATCGTTGATGGTCGTTTTCTACTCATTCAAGTTTTTTTCGTTACGTGGCCATTTGGTGTTAGTGGTTAATCAATTTCATGGTTCATTTCAGAATTTGGTGTTTGAGCCTGGTGTCAGCTCAATTTAGATTTCGTGATTCAATTTAAGATTAAAGAATATTCAAAAAATTTTGATTTAGAGAAATTTGAAAGGAAGAACGATTGGATTATGAAAGTTGGAAATGGAGCATTATTGGTGTATCAGGGAATTGTTGACGCTTTTGATGATGAAGCAAACATACCTGAAAATCTAACAAAGAATAAGAAGAAAACCATTTATGAGAAAGACCCACATGTCATGATGGTCTGAGATCTAGTATTGCAAGAGGTGTGAAACGAAATCTCTGCAACAGAAGTTTGGTAAAATTGAAGAGTGTTTACATTACAAGTCACCGACCATCATGCTATTCTCAACAAGAGAATGTATACATTACGGATGAGTAGATGACCCTTGACAATCTCTTGCTATAATATCGACAAGTTAATAAGTTGGCGTGCGATCTTAAAAACTTATAATTGTACGAAGAAAATAGAGCAATTATATCTTTAACATTATAACACCAATAATACTAAACAAATAAGACTATTTAATTATCGATCCAAACTTAACCAACTTTAGCTCGGGCTCAATTTTAAAAATAAACAATCTACCATGTCTCAACTTAAAAACTCTTACTACCTAAAATTTAAGTTCGAATTTACTTCAACCTCACCCTGCGACCAAAATTGACGTCCTAAAACAATTCAAAACCATACAAAATCTTTTCCTCGTGCAAGTAACAATAAGTTTGTAATAAAAAATAAAAATCTTATTATCACGCTCAAACTAATTTAACTTTTACACCATTAATCATCAATATAACGAACCTCAGGGGGGTAAAGTGTAACAATACTACTTTTCCCTCTCACTATATATATATAGACGGTTACGTTTTCAAAACAGAATCACTACTGCTATCATTCTGTTACAACCTTCAACCTTCACAATGGCGGAGATCTCAACCACCGTACCGGAGATAACCGTCGACACCGTCAACGAACCACTACTCTCAGCAGCTCCGGCGACCTCCGCCGGAGGAGATACAGCTCCGGCGAGAGTCCCCATGCTTCTAGGTCTTTTCGCCGGCCGTTGTAGATCATCGTCGAGAGTGCGCCAGAACGTTGCGCTGGAGATGGAGGACTGGCAGGAGGAATGGAGCTATTCGCTTCCGGTTGTTGTTATAGGCTCGCTGTGGAACGTTGCGCTTGTTGTGGTTGCGATGGTTGCGATGTTTTGGATTGCGCGGGAAGAGAAGAATGTGGAGCTTAGGGTTTGGATCTGTGGTTACGCGATGGAGTGTGTGGTTCAGGTGATGGTGTTGGTGGCGGAGTATAGGAGGAGGAATTGGAGCAGCTCAACGACGCCGGTCTCGTTCTTGTTCATGAGTTTGAGCAGCAGTGGTTCGAGCACTGAGGATGCTCGAGATCATGTTAGTCGAGTCAGGTGAACTTTGCTCTGAATTGAGAAATCTCGTTTATGATGCTTTCAATTCCGTAACTAAGGTCTGAGAATTCGTTTAGTGTTATTGTTATGAAATTGTTATGTGAGAATCATGATATCATATCCTGTTGTTGTTCAAACTTGTGATATTATTGCCACTTTGTCAGAATTCGCTGTTGTGGCATTATTGAAGAGTAATTGATGATTATAGTAATTATAAAGCTGAGAATGAATGATTTTCTAGTCTGGCAAGAGAAGAAAAGTTAGTCTAAGTTTGGAAGTGTTTCAGAATAAGTAATGAAAAACTGGTCAACTACACATGCTGATAATGTGATTAGTTCTCAATAACTCTGGAGTTTACGTCATTTCAATCATGTTTTTAGAATAGTTAAGAGTCATGTTTATATAACCGAGCATGAGATATGTAGAAGCATGTGGACTTCATCATCAAGTCAATTTGAAGTTAATTAACGAGGTGGTGATACTCAACATGCAGTATATATGCTAATTGTTTCTTGTAGACTTGTAGTTATGGAGTTTTGGGGAAGGTAAATTCTATAAGAAATGCTCGTATGTGACTGTTTAATGTTTACATTCTTCATAAGAATGCAATGTTTACATTCTTCATAAGAATGCATGCTTGATATAAAGCATATGTTCGTAGTATAATGCTTTAAGCTGCTAAGGAAAATTAGTAATGCATATGTGATGCGTCAGGGATGTCCTAGAGAAGTATTATATTTTTGCCTTGACACATTTGTACTTTGTCAAGTGCTGCTAAGAATGTTGACTTTAAGCAATAGAAAATGGGATCTTAAGCGTGAGTTTTCACTCTTCAAGGGCCATGTAGTGAATCAGATACGATATTTGATATAAAAACACAAATACTTTTGAGTACGATTTGGCAAACAGATGCCAGTTTTGATGTCTCTCTTCGCAGTCTATCTATATGTGTCCTAGCCTAGCCTTTTCTAGCTAGTTGAATGTTTATGCAGGGTCCATTGATCTGATTTTTGAATTAACTGTCATTCTTGATGTGTTTGCAAAAATAGATAATCTGTTTGACCGACAAGAATGACAACATTATTTGACACTATACAAGAATTTATGGAAGCAGTTGATTATGATACGATTCAAATCTCTAATGAAGTTTTATATTTTGACCAGAAAATGTGAAATGATTAATACAGTGACCTCTTATGTGTGGTGGGTGGTTGGCTTTACTTGGATGCTGTCTTCTTACAATAGAAATGCTACTTCATGTCTATTCTGGTATGTCTTGAACTGATATAATAGCCTTTTTGATATTTCAAACAGTCTAGAAAACAGTTTAGAATGATGCATGATTAGAGCTATTTCAGCCTTGGCTTTTCAAGACTTAAATATAAAAGAAAAGCAATGGTTGATGATTTCATACATTCATAAGACTACACACTGCAAATGAACTGATCCGAGCTTAATCTCAGACCAATACGGTTAGGCTAATCTTGAATATGATTTAATATGCTCAGCTAGTGTAATTACAGAAAAAAAAAAAGACAACCCTGTTTACAATGAACGAAATGTACAAATGATGAAGTTGAAGGGGTCATAACATAACTCATATGTTATTTAATTAATAGTTCATTTGCAACAGGGCAGATAAATTATGGTGTCAACATGAAGGATGAATATGAAAATAGTAGGACCGGTCATGTATGTGTTGGTATATGAAGGTTCTTGGGAATTACATGAGTCCAAAAACCTTTGGGTGTTTCTTAATTTCTCTTTTTTTTGTTACTTCTGTTTTCAAATGATGGCAGGTTAACTATGGCATTTTTGGCTATCGACCTGTTCTTTCTTGCCCTTCGTTTTCTTATCGTATGCTTACTATCAGTTGCTTATTGTTTATGCTTGCCCTGCATTATTGCCTTCATGTCTTACATCAGGCGGCGCCAGGTGAAGTAGATGAAAAGTCCTTTTTAATTCCGTTTTGTTTTGTTTGTTGCTGATTTTTACAACTATGGAAATCAATTACCAGGGACATGTATCATTGGCCGACATCAGCAACTTTTCCAAATACATATTCAAAGCAGCCATTCGTGATGTGGAGCAACCTGATGCTAGAGCAAGCAGAATGATACCAGTGAAACCAACTGGCCCATACTTCTCTGTTGAAGGCGTTATTCAAACTGAGCATGTGGTATGTTTTTTCCCACTGATTAACTTATTACTTACTGTTTATTAACCTGCTAATTACTACAGGAAGTAGTTTAGATGTTTTTGTAGGTTGTACTTGACTACTTAAGTTTTGGCTATTTACTAATTACATTATGAGGGTTAAAGTTGAATATTAGGTTGCACCATAGAGGTGACAGTTCAACCCAATACCTATGAATGGGTTGAAATGGGTTATGGTACAAACGGGTCAAACTAAAATACCTGTGGAACCAAATGGGTCAAACGGGGAATTCTTTAATTCAGGTCAACTAGGTTGACCCGAAACATTTTTTTAACTTGCTCTATGCTAATGATCTTTGCAACTCTACCTTTTTTCCTGAAATTGTATACTTTAATGTTGGCTGGACATGACAGTTATTCTTATCTTTATCTACCTTTCAGTACTGCTCTATATGTCTCTGCAACTATAAAGATGGGGAACAACTTCTTTTACTTCCTTGCGACCATCACTTCCATCCTACATGCATCATGAATTGGCTAAGGGTAAAACCCAATTGTCCCCTGTGCAAATCACTTACCGTGTGAAATAAACCAGGTTAAAGAGTACAGGTAAAATTCTAACAGGAAATATAATCCTGCCTAACTCAACTAAAACCAAAAATAATGGCAACATTGTATAGGCCGACTATTGTTACGTACTATAGTTAGTTTCGTGAAACATGGTCCTTCAACGGCTTGAGTCTCCGTATGGTTACACTGTTTTTTACTATATTGGTATTTGATTGGATAGAGAGTTTATATTGATCAACCTAAGAAGCTTCAATTCTTTTAGATTGGTTATCTAGAGCTCTTAAGCAACAAATAGGTTACTGATTTGTGACCTGAATGTCATGGGTATGAGTAACCATTGCATATATTTGGTTTTGACTATGGGTGTTAAAAGGAGATGTGTTTGCGGGTTGACGGGTCAACCCGAACACAACACATATATTTGAGGGTTGGCGGGTCAAACCCAAAAACGACACATGTATTCTCGTGTGACACATGTATACCAATTATTTTTAGAACTTTTAAATTAACAAATGTACTTGTCTTTTATGAGTAATTATGTTTAAGCTATGTGAACTTATTTTTAGCTTTTGGCATAAATATTCTTCAGGTAGTTTAAGTTGTTACACAAAACATGTTTTTAAAGAACATGAAATAAAATGTGTTAAACAGATCAACATGATCATGGTTGACAGGCCACAACTCTTTTAACTAAGCATGTTTGTGGGTTTAACTCTAAACTGACCAAAACTCATTTAGACTAAAACCCAATCACATCACGTTTGTGCCATGTTAAATTTTTTACATCCCTAGTTTTGATCATGTTTCTTTTACCCACCTTTAACTATTAGTTAAGATAAATTATTAGCGTAGAGCCAAATGGAAATTTCAATTACTTTTATCTATATTCGGGTTGATGCTCTGTATGTTTATTTCTAACTAGTCCAACCAAAAACCAAAAATGTAGCAGAAGGCTCAACTAGACCACTCTAAATCCCTTTTATACAAAAAGATATATCGTTTAACATTAAAAAGGAAACCTAAAACTATGCAAATAAGTGTTCGTGTATCAGCATATCCATTTTATTCTTTGATTCACACTGGTATCTTGTAGTATCATTTAGAAGCAATGCTCGTGACACAAGCAGAAGGTAGAGATCATTACAGATCTACATAGAAGTACCCATACCGACCAATATTGTACATAGGGTCATGTTAACACATCTAGGATGTTTTAAGATTCCGACAATAGGTTGTCTCCTCATTTGTAAATATCCAAAAGTATTAAGACCACAAGTATCTTAGTAAGCATTAAGATGAAACAATGCCTTTGAGACATTAATTATGAAGACCAAGATCGTCACTAGAGCGTCCACAATAGATACATGTGGTAAGGGTATGGGTTTTTTATTATTTGAACTGGGAAGTTTTAATTCCAATAGAAACTGAATTATGAAAATGGATTTGACTAGTATATATAACTTCTATTTTTTACTCTCTAAGAAATACATATATTATTTATTTGCTATATATATATATATATATATATATATACTAGCTTTAATAAACCCGTGTATTACACGGGTTGAATAAATAAAATATTAATATAATAATATTTATTAATTACAAAATGATGTTTTAACTATAATAAAATAATAATATCAACTTTTTAAAATTTTATTTTTAAACTTTTTTCTGAAAATAAATAAAACAAATCGTATAAAAATGTTATTTTTAATAATTTTCCCATTATAACTCTCAAATTTGATTATTTTTTGTTTTAAAAAAATTGACTTTTTAAAAATACCAATTTTAAAAAAATTTGTATTTTAAGAAAAATATGCTTTAGAAAAATATATTATTTTAAAAAACTTATTTATTTAGAAATAATATTAATAAATAGATTATTTCTTAATTTATTAAATTTAAAAAGTTGTTAAGGAATATTATTAATAATTAAGGTAATTATTTAGTAGGAGAGAGAGACGGGAAAAATTTGATGAGAATGATTGTGGTGCTGCCACGTGTCATCTTAAGATACATTTTTATTAGAGTAGGTAGATATATATATATATATATATTATTTTATTTTCTCATAATCTGGTTATTTTAAACAAAACGAGTTCAAATTGATATTGAACTTGAACTAGAACTATTTATATATATTACTAGTTTTAGAAATCCCGTGTATTACACGGGTTGAATAAATAAAATATTAATATAATAAATTTATGGAAAATAAAATAATATTTCAAGATATGATATAACTGAAATTACGTATAAGTAAGTAATAAAACATTGATATCAATTTTTTATAACTTTATTTTTAATTTTTTTTAAAAAATAACATTTTATTCTAAAACAAACCGTATAAAAGTATCATTTTTTAAAATATTTCTTTATCATAACTCCTAAATTAAATTATTTTGGTTTTTAAATAATTTACTTTTTAAAAAAAACTAATTTTATAATTATCATATTTTTAAAAAGTTTGATATTTTATAAAAAAGTATTATTTATAAAAAAATTATTTAGAAATAACATTAATAAAAAATCTTTTTCTTAATTTATAAAAAATATATATTAATCTAAATAAATGTTAAATAATATTATTAGTAATTAAGGTAATTATTTAATAGGAGAGAGAGGCGGGAAAGTTTGGTGAGGAGAATTGTGGTGCTGACACATGTATACAAAGTTACTCTTTTATTATAATAGATTTATTATATATTCGATATCGGGGACTTGGCCTTAGTCGTAATGTGTCGTTTTTTTTTTTTGGGAATTAGTTATCTTATGCGAATATTTTATTAAGATTTATAAGATTTATTAAATTATAAGATTTCAATTATATCATATTTTAAAATATAGTTTTATTATTCTTAATCTTCATTATTTATCATTTATAATTTCTTATTTTATTAATGCTTGATAACACTAACATATAAAATTTTCATAAAAACTAATTATTTTAAGAAAGTAGATTTATTTCAATTATGTAATACATGTGTTCTAACCTAATTGTATAATGAATTATGTTATGCACGCATTACATAAAACAAAATGACTTTAACGTGACATGCATAGCTTTGGGGTAGTACTTGCGGCGTTGACTACACATAGACAATCAATATCATTTGATGTATTACATCATTAAATCAGTTTAATGTATGGTTGAAAACAAAGTGTTCAAAGTATAACTGATCCTAGTTTGCAAGCAAATTTTGAAGTTAAGACAACATGTGATGTGATAGAATGGGTGACAGTGTACGTTTATTACTCATATGTGAAAAGACTAACCATGGATGATGTAGTCGTCAAGATACCTGTCATTGGAAACTAAAAGAAGCCCACAACCGTTTGAGACTCCCTCGGTCATCAACATACTTGTCATTGGAAACTAAAGGAACCAAACTATACTCTCGTGGCTCGCCCATAATGACTTGGATATTCGAAATTTTAACGTGATCTTATGAACCAAGTCTTGGTCCATTACATTCATATCCTACTAGTGCAACATGAAATTATTTTATAAGTAATTGATCATAAACCATGGTCTAAGTAATATTGAAATCTAGCATTGCCGTGATGTACGCTAATTCGATGTTCTAAGTTTTGTTTGTGTGATTTGTTTTGGTTCAATTATGATTTAACTCAAAAACTCAAGACACGTGTCTATTTGGGTTGTCTTTTATTTCGGGGTGAACTGAATATTTTAGTAACTATATGAAACAAATAGCCCAACAACATGGTCTGTGATGCATATAGCACAATTCGGTTTCTGATAATAAATCGGCCCTAGTTGAAATCGATTCACTTTAAGGAAGAAAAAGTTAAGACCCTTTTTTTCGGTAATATATCGGTTTGGTTTGAAACATGAGTTTTTCGGTTCCGTTCTGGTCCGTTAACAAAAAATTGGATCGCTGAAGGGTTACTGGCCCACCCGACCATCTCATTACTCGAATACGAAACTTGAAACCACCATCAGAACACCATATGTGAGAGAAAACACATGACTCAACTTGAAAACATTTTTTATTACATGGGAAACTTTAACCCAAAAACTTATCGTATGTTAATAAAATCTTAAGCTAACTTATTTCAATCATTTGAGCTAAAAATGTTCAGTTTTAAGTAGTTATAACAGTTAACCGAGTGTAAGGGCTGTTTGATTGCGCTGATTGAGTAAGATCTGGCTGAGTCAGAAGCTGACCCAGTAAGAAGTTCTGACTGAGTCTGCATCTGACTGAAACTTGGCTGTTTGATTTAGTATCTGACTGACTCTGCTGAATGATAAAAATAACCTTACATACATACACACACATAAGCAATATATACATATACATACACATCTACATACACATACATCTACATACACATCTACATACCCATATACATACACATCTACATACCCATATACATACATATCTACATACACATACATCTACATACACATCTACATACACATACATCTACATCTACATACACATCTACATACACATACATCTACATACACATCTACATACCCATATACATACACATCTACATACCCATATACATACACATCTACATACACATCTACATACACATACATCTACATACATATCTACATACACATACATCTACATACATATCTACATACACATACATCTACATACACATCTACATACCCATATACATACACATCTACATACCCATATACATACACATCTACATACCCATATACATACACATCTACATACACATACATCTACATACACATCTACATACACATACATCTACATACACATCTACATACACATACATCTACATACATCGAACCAACACCACAATCGATCACCTGTCGACAATCGAACACCGTCCTCGAACCAACACCACAATCGAACACCATCCTCGACCATTATCATCTTCAATCGATTGATTCCATCGGTGTGATTCAATCGAACATTATCCTCGAACCAACACAATCTAACACCATCCTCGACCATTATCGAACACCATCCTCGACCATTATCATCTTCAATCGATTGATTCCATCGGTGTGATTCAATCGACCATCCTCGACCATTATCATCTTCAATCGAACACCATCAGCGGGGCTGGAGGGAGTGCGACGGGGGAGGGGTGGTGGGTTGCGGTTGTCGGTGTCTAGGGGGTGTCGCCGAGGGAGCTTGTGGCTGTGGGAGTCGCCGGTGATGGCTGGTTGTGGGCGGGTTGTGGGTGGGAGTCGTTTCTTCAAGATGAGAGGAAGAAGAGAGGTGCAGGGGGGTTGTGGATTGGGTCAGAAGGGAAGAAAATGAGGACTCGGTCAGTCCTCCAGTCCGGGTCAGAAGCTCCAGTCAGACGAATCAAACGCACTGACTGGCTGACCGGGTCAGCCAGTTAGCGGTCAGACGTTGGGTCAACTCTATCAAACAGGGCCTAAGGGGCTGTTTGATTGCGCTGACTGAGTAAGATCTGACTGAGTCAGAAGCTAACCCAGTAAGAAGTTCTGACTGAATCTGCATCTGACTGAAACTTGGCTGTTTGATTTAGTATCTGACTGACTTTGCTGAATGATAAAAATAACCTTACATACATACACACACATAAGCAATATATACATATACATACACATCTACAAACACATACATCTACATACACATCTACATACCCATATACATACACATCTACATACCCATATACATACACATCTACATACACATACATCTACATACACATCTACATACACATACATCTACATACACATCTACATACACATACATCTACATACACATCTACATACCCATATACATACACATCTACATACCCATATACATACACATCTACATACACATACATCTACATACACATCTACATACACATACATCTACATACACATCTACATACACATACATCTACATACACATCTACATACCCATATACATACACATCTACATACCCATCTACATACACATCTACATACACATACATCTACATACACATCTACATACACATCTACATACACATACATCTACATACACATCTACATACACATACATCTACATACATCGAATCAACACCACAATCGATCACCTGTCGACAATCGAACACCGTCCTCGAACCAACACCACAATCGAACACCATCCTCGACCATTATCATCTTCAATCGATTGATTCCATCGGTGTGATTTAATCGACCATCCTCGACCATTATCATCTTCAATCGAACACCATCAGCGGGGCTGGAGGGAGTGCGACGGGGGAGGGGTGGTGGGTTGCGGTTGTCGGTGTCTAGGGGGTGTCGCCGAGGGAGCTTGTGGCTGTGGGAGTCGCCGGTGATGGCTGGTTGTGGGTGGGTTGTGGGTGGGAATCGTTTCTTCAAGATGAGAGGAAGAAGAGAGGCGCAGGGGGGGTTGTGGATTGGGTCAGAAGGGAAGAAAATGAGGACTCGGTCAGTCCTCCAGTCCAGGTCAGAAGCTCCAGTCAGACGAATCAAACGCACTGACTGAATGAGTCAACGCTCAGACGTTGGGTCAACTCTATCAAACAGGTATAACTTACCACCTTCAAACTATTTATTTCTAGTACAGTCAAAATTCTCACACAATTAGAACGGAGTGTAAGATACTGCAGCAATCATATTTCCACACATCTAGCGAATACACTTCTTTATTGTAACACGTTGTTTTTATCAGTGTATTCGTCGATTGTTCTTCAGCTTGCATCGTACGTCTGTTTAAACATTCCGATTTGGATTATCAAAGTGAAAATTACAGTCACACATTTTGATTTCGTTGCGAATTATCTTCAAGACGACCTTCAACACTCCAAAATAAGTTTACAGTGTCATCATGTAAGTAGTACAATCTCCTAAACATCAATGTAGAATTACGACATCTAGGGCATAAGATTTTGAGATGAATTTCATAGCCTAAACCCTTGCTTTTGCACATGGTTTTTGTCTGACTACATTGTCGACAAAATTTTCGTTTGTGTATTCAACTGCTTGTTAATGGCTGTTCATTGAATTCAGGTGGATTGATTGCTTTTGGTTCAGAATGAGAGGGCATGTTCAACATTTTGCAGACTGCAGTGATCATTTGGTAATCTTATTCTTTTGTTTGCTCTCTGTTTGTTACTAATATAGCTTTCACATGCTTCTTTGAAGAAACAGTTACTTGTTATGACATAACGTGTTGCTCTTATTGATATGAAGGGAGCAATAGGCATACGATTAGATAGTGTTTTAAAGTGATTAACAGATAATTAAGTTGTTCAGCCTTGGCTTTTGGGTTTATTAGTGTGAAATTACAATATTACATTGATAGATCAACCATAAATTAGTCAACTTCATCATAAGTTTTACAGTGAAGAAGAAAGCTAGTGAATAGCATGGAGACATTTAGATGAATTCAATATAACTCAATAAATTACCTGAAATAGTGTAGGCAAACAGCATTTAGTTCAACATAACATGCAAAATGAACATACAGAACTGAAGTTAAAGAAAAATACATATAGAAATGAAGTCAAAGAAAATGGTATTCACAAACACTGAATTTTAACACGGACTTAGGACTGAAACATAAGTTATAAAGCCTTCAATTGGCATTATAACTTTAAGATGCTAATAATATTTTATTATAAAAAACTAGAAAGAACACCCATTTTTTAGAGAGTGGAAAACATTAGACACGAACACAAATTCAAGATTTGATTATCTTAAAATTGGACCCCACATACTCTCCAAACTCAATGACATGTTTTCATTTAGATTATTTGGTTCGGCCCATTCCAAACAGTTCTTTAGATCCATCACCACATCATTCATGGTTGGCCTTTTGACAGATGAGCTGTCAACACAGGTCATTGCCATCTCTACTACCTTCCATGCTGTATTAGTTTCAAATCCCCATGTAACCTGGGATCAATTATATTTTCGACGCTTCCTTTTTCAACCATAGATTTAACCCAGTTAACTATGTATATATCTGATGATATTGCTGGCCTGCCTGTAATCAGCTCCAGCAGTACCACCCCAAAGCTATACACGTCACTTTTCTCGGTCAACCTGTTTGTTGTGTAATACCTGCAAAACATATACATATTTGTATATTTAAACATGAAGATACTTAAATCATATTCTACAGAGTGGACACTGAAGAACTGAGAGTTTGTAAGCAAGAAAATTTTTACATAATAACAATAGCTGATGGTTAAAAATCCCTTTTAATTAAGTAAATTTTTTATTTGATGAATGAAAAGTGTGAAACATAAAAACTTACTCAGGGTCAAGATACCCAGGAGTGCCAGCAATTACTGTTGACACATGTGTGGCACCTTCAGTTGTAAAAGCTCTGGACAGCCCAAGATCTGCTAGTTTTGCCTGTAATTTCTCATTTAATAATATGTTTGAACACTTCACATCTCTGTGGACTATTGATGGCTTGCAACCATGATGCATGTACTCTAACCCTGTTATGCATTAAGTTATAATACATTAAACTTACGTGCATGTAGAGGCAGTATTTTAAGCAATCTGATACTGACCTTGTGCTGCATCATATCCAATTTGTAGCCTTTTTTTCCAGCTCAAAACATTTTGACTCCCATCTGCCCAAGTAATTATTGCTATTAGTTTTTCTTTGAATGCTGACCATCATCCAAGATGTTTACCTAGAGAAGGTTTGAACTTTGAACCTTCCTTAGGTAAAACATCTTGCATGGTCACCGCCATAAAAAAAAGTTACCAAATAGATGCACTCCTAAGTTTCCATTAGCCATGTACTCATAGATAATCCCCTTGTGGCTGCCTTCATCACAATATCCAACAAGTGAGGTTATGTTTTTATGATGAACACTCATGAGAAGGCTGACCTGTAGTTGAATATGGTTTGTTCTTTTCAGAAGTTTGAATAAATCTTTTTTTGTTTATAAATACAAATATTTATAGAAAAACTTACTTCTGCATGAAATTCCCTGTACCCTTGAGCTGATGATTCAGAAAGCATCTTCACAGCAACTCGAGTACCCTTGATTAACCCACTAAACACTGTTCCGAATCCTCCTTTCCCAATTACATTACTGAAGTTGTTAGTAATTCTTTGGATTTCTGAATATGTGAAACGTTGATTTCTTGGTTCAATTCTTATGCTTGGGTCTGCATTCATAGATCATATTTGTCATTTCATATAATTTTCCTTTATTAAGATATATGTCGTATCAGGTTAACAATATTTCAGACCTTGTGTTTGTCTTCTTTTACATATCCATAGGATGGTCAATGCGGTCAATAGCACGAATAATGCAGCGATCGTTGACACCACTATGACAACAACTTTTTTACTCTTATTTTTATTACACGAACCTTTATGACATGCATCTATGTCTTGATCACTATCTGCTTCAATACTGATAAGTCAATAAATGTTAGAGCAGTGAACTGAGTATTGATTTGTTTCCTGTTCTTTGTTTCTTTTTTTTCTTTCCCAAAAGTTAAGTAAGGTGCTTACCTTAATCGTCCATTCTTTGCCTTTTCTAGAAGTTCTGCGGGTAGGGGTCTTGTGAAATTATTTCCTCTTAAGTTGCTATAAGACAGACCGTGTTTTAGGCCATTATATAACATATTAAAATTAAAATACTTGTACCCTATATATACGACCAGCCGACCAGGTAAACTCACAGAATAGTCAAGAAATCTAGAGAAGCAAGAAACTTTGGAACACTTCCAGTCAAGTTATTGTAGGATAGATCCCTGAAAAAGGAACAATTATAGTGAAAAACTATTACGATATACTCAAATAATCAAACATAGCACTTACAATGTTTGTATCATTGTGAGATTGGCTAAAGCAGGAGTTATCTCTCCCCTCAATCCGCTGAAGGACAAGTTCCTAAATTTGAAGTTTGCTAAGAAACTACGAGTTGATAGTTGTGATATAGTTTATAGTTGTGAACGGAATACATACAAGGAAATTATTCTAGGATTATCTGTACTATTGTAGCTGCAGTTAACACCATCCCAAATAGAATCTTGTGGAACACACGGATCACCTTGCCAGTTTCCTTTTAACCCGTAGGTTGACTTGGTACTCCACATTGTTGTTGCTAGTTTTTACAACACAGGGAAGATAAATAACACACCATAATAAATAAATATCTATTTGCGCCTTAATGGTTATAAGTAAAGGTGGCAATTTTTACCCATTTACTAAGCACGGGTTGGTTCGTGTTATGTTTGATCTCTAAAAGGCAAAGTTTATTGAAAAAATATTTACCTCAAAAAGAATTGGTTCAAATGGTGTATGAAAGTTTCCCAAAGTGCAATTTGCATGCATATAGGCCCCTAAATTAGTTTCTTCAAAAAGTTAATCATCATTGAAAGTGAATAAATTAGTTTCTTCAAAAAGTTAATCATCATTGAAAGTGAATAATTGCCAAGAAAGCTAACCAAATATCCTAAAAGACAATATAGGGAAGACAAAATTTTCTTTAACCAATAGGAATTTTCAGTAAACTAGGAGTGAAAGGATTTTCACAATTTTTTTAGTGAAACTACCAAGAAAGGTAACCAATTCGAACTTTCACTTGGAGAAAATTTCTTGTTCCCGTATAACCAAATTCAGGATCCCTGGTTGCCGTTCTTGTCAATTATATCTAGTTGAAATAATAGTCTTTGCAAAAATATTCTGACACAAATTATTTACAATAGAATATTAAAAAACTTTGGACAAAAAAATGTTTTAGGTGAACCCAACTTGTACAAAACTTGATTTGACCCGAACCTAGTTTGACTCGTTATTCAAACCCAACTCAGTCCTTTTACCACCTCTACATAAAGTAAAACATTACATAATCATAGTAAAAAATATACGCTACTAGTAAATTATAAAACTCTACCATCTTGGTCTGCTGTTTGCTGTTGTTGGAGGCGTACTGGATTATAAAGCTCGATTGCATTATATATAGGAGGAAGGGTTGAGTTTTTTGTTCTGCGTAGTGCAACTTCATATGATGATACATTTGAAAAGCTGGTGAAATATGTGCTGGTGATGTGATCAGTTGGAGAAATTGGTCCTCCCCAGCGGTGCCCATTCACATAAATGTCGAACTCTCTGGTTTGGTTGATATCTAACGTTTCAATTTCAGCAAAGTAAATGTACATAAAAAACGGCTCAGTTTTATAAGTAGCTCTCCATGAATAGAATAACTCATGTGTAATGTTTGTGGGTATAATGGCAGTGCTCATGACTTTTGATGGTACGTTTCTTTTGTTGAAGATCCTAAAGAAATAGGACTAGAAGTTTGTACATCTCTAATGCCAGAAGCAGCTATAGGATACCATATTCTATCATATTTGTCATCTGGATACCTGAATCAACCATAGGTCTACAATCAAGTGGCGCATGAATAACTGAATTAAAGTTAACCAACAGAAGTAGAGGTGGCAATTTTTATCCATTTACTTGTGAATAGTCGATTCGGGTTATGTTTCATCTCTTACAAGTCAAACTATCGTGTGTGTTGTAACAATCATACATTTTTATACATAAATTAATAATGAAACCTTTAATTATAGAAGATGTTTAATTGTTACTATGAATTAAAAACTACAATGGATACAAAAAATTTAATTAAAACAAAATAAGTCTCTTTTAAACTAAAAGACAAAAAAATGGTAAAAATAAAAGCAACATGGTAGGAATGTGATTGGTTGAGTTACTAGTTAATATAAAGTAACAACTTTTGATGATTGCTTGTTATTAAATAAACTTGTAAAACAACACAGTCAAAAAGGGAACAAGGAAAGTTGAAATATATCCAAATTGATTTCAATAAATAATAAAACGTCCTAAATCTTATTGCTCAAACAGTTAAATTATAATTAAATATTTGATTCCTGCAGTACGTTTTACGCTGTTATCATAAAAACGGTATAAGTTTTGGACAAAAAGCGTCATGTGACAATCCAACCCCGTGCCAAAAAGTACCCATTTTGACTCGTAATTCAACCCAAACTGCTTCTTTTCCGCCCTTTAAGTTGGTAGCCTGTTTGTTATGGTCACTACTTCTTTTGCACAACCTGATTATAGCTAGAGTTATACATTAATAACTTCGAGAGAAAAAATAAAATGCTGACCTGACTGTTTCAGATGCGCCAAAATTGGTGCGTTCAGATGCAATCAGTGATCGTAAATCACGTGCATACATGGTGCTATCCAAAAGCCTTAATTCTAATGCTGAAATGAAAGGATTTCCAAGACCTATATTTACAAGGCACACATATATGTAATCTGATGAAGTGAGGTGTATAATCTCATAGTCCATTGACAAGGATGCATTAAAGTGAACTCTACTCCAATGATCATTTCCAAGGTAGAGGTCAAACTGTGGGGGTTGACCTTTAAAATCATAGTTTCCATACCTAAACCGCGCCCTTATCAAGTACCTATTCCCTTTCCCTTGTTTGGGTCTAAGTGTGTAGCAGTTTCTTGTGTTATGAGGAAAACTTCTGAGAGTGTTGAGTTGGAAATCGAGGGTGTCGGATTTATAAGTGGATAGTATTTCTTGATTTATGCCATTCTCTATGAAACCTGCATCTGAAACATAGTTTATTCCTGTTTTATCGTCGGTGTAGTTTGAACCTTCGGTTATTCCACAATCTATGCTTATGAAACCTGCAAAGGAAAGAAAACAGATACATTAAGAAATGTATTTCATACAAACTTTCATTTAGAAAAGTAAATACTTGGGTACCTGATTGATCATCCTGAGCATGAACTATAGCTAAGGTAAGAGCCACTTGAAGAATTAAAACAGTATAGAAACTTTTGAGTACTCCCATTTCTAACAAGAGATATCAAGTTAAAATCTTTATCTTGAAACTTGAAAGGGCATATATATGCATATGTAAGATAATTAGTATTGAATATTAAATTGTATGTATGAGATCATGCTTCCAGTATTCAAATTATATCCCTTCAAACCTTGATCAGGTTAGAAGGGTTTAATGAATAAAAAGGTTGGAACCAAAATTAATAGTAATTAGCGAACGATGAGTAGATAATATATATGTGGTTTTAATCTTAAAATTTTTGGTAAAGTTAAGCATCTAATATAGGAGATCGTAGATGATAGTAGAATTTTTTTTTTAATGGCTCTTAAACTGCTCAACTACCTGCCACTTGCATGAACCTTTGACCATTAATATAGAGGCAAGACACCTTACAACTCCAACTTGTCCCTTTAGGACAGTAGAAATTTTATGTGATAATGAGTTTAATTGGTCTGCCTTTTAGTTTTTTGTTATAATTATTTAAATAGTTTATTCTTATGGTACAGGAATATATATATATATATATATATATATATATATATATATTATATATATATATATATATATATATATATGTATATATATGGTAGCATTCTATTGAGAACCACAAATATGTAAAAAACTACAAAGAACCACGTAAGCAATGTACATAACACATTGATAAAAATGGTAATACTAAAAGATAATGGTTTGATTCTATTTTTTGATCGTTTCTTTCATTTTATCACCTCTCTTTAATTTTTTTAGAAAAACTATAAAATATTCATATATGCAATACAATGTGGGTGCATATATGCACATTATCAAAAGACTATAGATATCACGATTTTTAAAAATCTATCTTAAAAGTAGTAAAATTACAAGCATTTTGATATATTTATATAATAAATATTATTCCTGATTATTGATCAAGAAGCCTCTTGTTAAGTGGTTTTTTTTGGTTTTTTACATATATATATATACATATATATATATACATATACATATATATACATATACATATACACATATATACATATACATATATATATATACATATACACATATATACATATACATATATATATATACACACACATATATACATATATACATATATACATATATACATATATACATATATATATATATACATATGCATATATACATATATATATACATATATACATATATACGTATATATATACATATATATAGGTAAATATATATACATATATATATATATACATATTTAAATAGTCTATATATATATATATATAGAATTGACTAGCTCAATTATGATGCAAAGGAATGTTTGTTGCTAATTAAAGGTACACCAATCATATCTTGTAGGCTATGGTTTATGTTTGTTCATGACTCATATATATATCACCATGACTTTTCACTCACTGGCATGAGTTGGCCTACAGACAACAACTTGAATATCATGTTATCTTTGATTTTGTTTTCTTTTTTTTCTTTTTTCAAATGGGTGGACCTTGGAGCAATGGGTGAGGTTGTTGTTATGTGACCTGGAAAGGTTCGAGTCGTAGAAAAAACCTCTTGTAGAAATGAAATGCAGCGTAAGGATGCATACATAACCGAAGAGATAATGAAAGTTATTGTTTGAAATTCTTACGTGCTTCTGCATCATATTCGTGGGCCATTTTCATTCCTCGTGGTCATTTAGACGAAGTGTATCTTTTGACAGTAGAGTTGTCAAAATGCACGGGTGGGGTGAGCTAGATAACATGCCAAAATATGTGATCTTAGTGCAAATCGAAATAGGTAGAGTTGGGTTGACCCAGAAACTTTTCCCTATATTTTTAAATTCAAAAAATAGTTAACATGAAAATTTTCTAACAGCAACTAACGTGTTAAATAAAAAAAATTGTATAGTTGGTTGCACCAAAAATAAACTACGGGTTACATTTAACCCTTCCTTTTCCAGTTGTTGTTTTTATTTGACATGTTTACTTTGAGGTGTAAACGTGTTGAGTCGAGTCCAAGCTCGCCTAAGCTTGAGCTTAATCTCATTTAACTTAAGAGAGTTTGAGCCTAGCTCATAAGTAATTTTTAAACTCAACCTTGGCTCGTTTATTTTTTATTAATTATTTTATTTATATTCTTTTAATCTATTTAAACTCAACTTTATTTAAACTCAACTTAAGAGAGTTTGAGCCTAGCTCGTAACTAAAGGATCACTGTTGGGCCATTGGGCAACCTAATCATCTCTATTGAGTGAGTACGGAAACCGAGACCACCCGCAGGAGGAAACTCACCTTAGGTGAGAAAACCCCATGTTCCAACCTAGAACCCTTTTTGTTTGTTACAGGTGGAACTTGAACCCAAGAACACCCCCTATCAGTCTTGGGGTACCTCATCTTAACCATTTGAGCTGATGATCATTGCTAATTATAGTTTTTATATGTAACATAATATATATTAGTTTATTATTTTATTATAATGATATATTTGACAACAATTATTACGTAAATATATATTTAACGTATTAATAAAATACATAAATAATAGGCTTATTTAAGATCGCACGCCTAATCAAACTTAATATGTGAAACTCAGGCTCGAGCTTGTTTAAACTTCGTTCAATTCGAGATTTTAGCGAGCTGATCTGGAGTGTCTCTGGTGTGGCTTTGCTGGTTTACACTTAAGTAACAATAAATAAACTCTATTTTCCTACGTGCTTCCTTCTTCTTTCCACAATCTTTATTAAGACATTAATAATTAACTTCTATAAAGGGTGACCAGCTTAGTTTAAGGAATCATAGATTATAATAAGTAAGATTCTCTTTTGTTCTGCCATATTTTTTGTTACAGATTATAATAAATAAGATTCTCTTTTGTTCTACCATTGACTTAAGTACAATGGGTTGTTATCACAAACAGTTGACTTTCATAAATTTTATACATGAGGGAAAATAAAAAATAAATAAATTATGAATTGATTGAGACAGCAGAATAGACCAGAGAACAATTCTCGTGTATTTGATCCTTAAACTTTATTTATGTTTAATGAATAACGGTCATGGTTGTACCATTTCAAACTAAATGAAAACAAGAGCAAGCAGAGTTATTTCCGGTGTGTTCAATGAACCTATCCCCTGTCCACAGACGTATGTTCATCATACCCATTGAAACTACATCATAGATTAAGCGTAAATTAATCAACTTCATCAAGTAGTACAGTTAAGAAGAAATCTAAAGACAAACAAATACAGTTCAACTAATGGTATTCACAAACACTAATTTGAAGGTCAACTTTAGACAGAAGCATAACTTATAAAGCCTTCTATAGGCATTGTAACTTGAAGATGTTAATCATATTATAAGTTCAAAATTCTAGGAAGAATGACCCATTGTAAAGAGTGGAAAACATTAGACACGAACACATATTCAAGGTGTGATCATCTTAGATTTGGACCCCTCATACTCTCCAGACTCAATGACATGTTTTCACTTAGATTATACGGTTTGGCTGCTTTGTCTTCTTTCATACAGTTCTTTAGATCCATCACCAGATCATTCATGGTTGGCCTTTTGATAGATGAGCTGTCAACACAGGTCAATGCCAGTTCTACTACCTTCCAGGCTGTATTAGTTTCATAATCCCCTTGTAACCTAGGATCAATTATATTGTCAACACTTCCTTTGTCTACCATCGATTTAACCCAGTTAACTATGTATATATCTGTGGATATTGCTGGTCTGCCTGTAATCAACTCCAGTAGTACTACCCCGAAGCTATACACGTCACTTTTTTCGGTCAACCTGTTTGTTGTGTAATACCTGCAAAACATAACTTACATTTTAACAAGAAGACACTCAAATCATTTTCTACGTTGTAGATACTAGATACTAAAGAATTGAGAGCTGGTAACCATGGAGAATTTTACACGATAACAACAGCTGATGATTGAAAGTCTATTTTAATTAAGGATGATGTTTTATTGATAATGAAAAACATGGAAAATACTTACTCAGGGTCAAGGTACCCGGGAGTGCCAGCAATTACTGTTGACACGTGTGTGGCACCTTCAGCTGTAAAAGCTTTGGACAACCCAAAATCTGCTAGTTTTGCCTGCAACTTCTCGTTAATAATATGTTTGAACATTTCACATCTCTATGGACTATTGGTGGCTTGCAACCATGATGCATGTACTCTAACCCTGTTATACAAACCCATTGAACTTGTAATACATCTCAGTCTTTGTGTATGTAGAACTGTAAATTGTTAGTAATCTAATCACTGACCTTGTGCTGCATCATGTCCGATTTGCAGCCTTTTTTTCCAACTCAAAACGTTTCGACTCCCATCTTCCCAAGTAATTATGGCTATTAGTGATTGAAGTTTCAGAAAGGGTTGATATTTAAAATACTTTTAAAAAAGTTACCAAATAAATGCATTCCCAAGTTTCCATTAGCCATGTACTCATAGATAATTCCCTTGTGGTTGCCTTCATCACAGTACCCAACAAGTGAAGTTATGTTTTTATGATGAACACTCATGAGAAGGCTGACCTGTAGTTGAATATGGTTTTACCTTTTCAATAATTTGAATAAATTGTTTTTTGTTTACTAAATATTCATGGAAAACTTACTTCTGCCTGAAATTCCTTGTACCCTTGAGCTGATGATTCAGAAAGCATCTTCACTGCAGCTCGAGTATCCCCAATTAACCCGCTAAACACTGTTCCAAATCCTCCTTTCCCAATAACATTACTGAAGTTCTCAGTAATTCTTAGTACTTCTGAATATGTGAAACGTTGATTTTTTGGTTCAATAAACTCATCTCTTATGTTCATGTCTGCATTCATTAGTTCAAATTTGTGTTTCATTTCATATGATTTTCTTTTATAAGATGCATGTCTTATTAGGTTAACAAAATTCCAGACCTTGTGTTCGTCTTCTTTTAGTTATCCATAGGACGGCCAATATGATCAAGAGCGCGAATAATGCAGCAATTGTTGATACCACTATGACAACAACTTTTTGTTTTTGTTTTTCTTACATGAACCCCTATGACAGGCATCTGTGTCTTGATCACTAACTTCTCCAACACTGGTAATTTAAATTTAATAAATGTTAGAGCAGTGAAGTGGGTATTGATTTGTTTCCTTTTCGTTATTTCTTTCTCAAAAAATGTGGAACTGACCTTAGCAATAATGTGCCTTTTTTTGCCTTCTCTAGGAGTTCTGTCGGTAGGGGTCTTGTGAAATTATTTCCTGTTAAGTTGCTACAAGAAAGATCGAGCTTTAAGCCATTATATAACATATAAAAATATAAAAATTGTGTCCTAGATCTAAGGCCAGGTGACTCACAGAATTCTCAAGAAATCTAGAGAAGCAAGAAACTTTGGAACACTTCCTGTCAAGTTATTGTAGGACAGATCCCTGAAAAAAGGAACAGTTATAGTGAAAAAATGAGATGAAATACTTGAATAATTTAAGATAGAGCTTACAATGATTGTAACATTGTGAGGTTAGCTAAAGCAGGAGCTATCTCTCCACTCAATCCGCTTAAGGACAAGTTCCTAAATTTGAAGTTTGTAGAGAAATAATTAGTTGACAGTTTGTAATATAAATTATGGTTTTGAATGTAATACATACATGGATATGATCCTAAGATTATCTGTGCAGTTTACACCTTCCCAAATAGAATCATGTGGAACACATGGATCACCTTGCCAATTTTTTTCAACCTGTATGCTGACTTGATACTCCTCATGGATGTAGCTAATTTTAACAAAGGGAAGATAGATCAAAAAGACCATGTTAAATAAACATACATATTTGCATCATAACGCTTAAAAATAGAGGTGACAGTTTTGACCCATCTAGTAAATGAATGGATGGTCAAGTTTAAAAAGAAGCTTAAAAGGAACCACGTAAAATGTTGGTTGAAAGTTGCTCAAAGGGTTATTAATAGAGCATTTTTTCATAGAAGGGCAACTCACACACCCATCTATTCTACTCCTAGTTCTACTCTATGTTATGTTGTGGGCTCCGACCCATCTCGGGTAGGCCCGGTGGGCCCGGTATTAGCTAGCTGTAGACAGAATTAGGAAAGTGTAAACCCTAATTGTCTAGTTAGTATAAATACACATCTCTTGTACTTGTAAAGATTAACACCTCAATAAAAAGAAAACCCTAGTTGCCCAAGTGGACGTAGGTTACACAACGTAACCGAACCACTATAAATCTCGTGTCTCGTTTATTCCTTTTGATTATTGTTCTCGTGTTTGTGTTCGTGTATTCGAGTGTTTGAGCAATCTGATCCCAACACTCTATAGTCCACTTTAGGACTTGAATCCCGCATCTTTAAGGAAGGGGGCACATTTAACACACCTTCATACCATTGGGTTAAATGCCCTTTAATGTATTTGTTTATAAAGCATAATCCCCCTAAATCATTTTACTCAAAAATTGCATCATTTAAGTGTAAATGTCAATTAAGGTAACCAAATATTCAAAGTTGACAATGTATGGAACAAAAAAATTTCTCTTTTCAATAGGAGATGAAGTTACATTTTTAACAAACTTAGGAGTGAGCTTAATTATGGAAAATTGGGTGAAGTCAAATTTTTACAAGTTTAGTAGTGAAACTACCAATAAATGTGTCCACGTTGGTTCTCTATATTTGTTAAGCATTCTTACGCTCCTAAATTTGTCAAAAGTTGAACTCACTCCTACTTTAGTCAAACACTGAGCTTTCACTACTATTGAAGTTTTGATGCGAGAGAGAAAATTGATTGTTCCCCGTGTTACCAAATTTGGGATCTTTGGTTGTCATTCTTGGCAATTCTCTATATTGAAATAATAGTTTTTGTTATCATTTTTTGACACTATTATTCATTAAAAAAGTAAGAAGACAAAGGACAAGCAGTGTTTTGGGTCAACCCAAGTATCCAATCCATACAAAACTTATATGGTTAGAACTTAATTTATTTTGTTAGTCTTTACTCAACCCCAAGCCAGTCTTTTGTCACCTTTACCTAAAAGTAAACACTATGGTCAAAATAAAAGAACATATGGTACTGGTTTAGATTATAGAGCTATACCATCTTGGTCTTCTGTTTGCTGTTGTTGGAGGCTTTTGGGATTATAAAGTTCGATTGCATTATACATAGGCGGAAGGGTTGAATTTTGTGTTCTACCTATTGTAAGTTCATAAGATGATGAGTTAAAAAAGGTAGTGAAATATGTGCTAGTGGTGTGATCAATTGGAGAAATTGGTCCACCCCAGTAGACCCTATTAAGATAAATGTCAAACTCCCTGGTCTGGTTGCTTTCTAATGTTTCAATTTCCGCAAAGTAAATGTACATAAAAAACTCCTGAGTGCTACTAGTAGCTTTCCATGTATACAGTAAATCATTTCTAGTGTTGTCGGATAGATAGCAGTGCTCATGACTTTTGATGGTAGTTGTTCTTTTGTTGAAGATCCTAAAGAAACTGGAGTAGAAGTCTGTACATCTGTAATGCCAGATAGAGCTATAGGACTCCATATTCTATCATACTTGTCATCTGGATACCTAAATTAACAATAGGTGAATAATCAAGTTGCGTCGTAGATAACCCCTAGGTCAACACAAAGGACTCATTTACTTATGAACACTCCATTCAGGCTATGTTTTATGTCTAACAGGTCAAAGTAGTCTGTAATCATGTTTTACGTCAAAAAACAATATGGGTTAATCCAACGTGTGCGAAAAGGACCCGTTTTGACCCGTAACTCTACCCGGACCCCTTAACCACCCCTCCCCCCTTTTCAGTTAGTTTGTAGCACATGGCCACATGGGCTAAGGTTACTGCATTGTGTGCATAACCTTTTCGTGATTATAGCTAGAGTTATACACTAATAACTTTGAGAGAGAATTAAATGCTCACCTGACTCTTTCAGATGTACCAAAATTAGTGCGTTCAAATAGAACCAGTGATCGTAAATTGTTTGCATACATGGTGCCATCCAAAAGCCTTAATTCTAATGCTGAAATGAAAGGATTTCCAAGACCTATGTTTATAAGGCATACATATATGTAATCTGATGAAGTGAGGTGTATAATCTCATAGTCCATTTCCAAGGACACATTAAAGTCAACTCTAGACCAATGATCGTTTCCAAGGTAGAGGTCAAACTGTGGGGGTTGACCTTTAAAGTCATAGTTCCCGTACGTAAACCTTGCCCTTATCAAATACCTATTCCCTTTCCCTTGTTTGGGTCTAAGTGTGTAGCAGTTTCTAGTGTTTTGAGGAAAACTTCTAAGAGTGTTGAGCTGCAAATCCAGGGTGTCGGATTTATACGTGGACAATATTTCTTGATTTATGCCACTGTCTATGAAACCCGCATCAGAAACGTAGTTTATTCCTTTTTTTATCAGTGTATTTTGAACCTTGGGCTATTCCACAGTCTATGCTTATGAAACCTGTAAAGAAAAATTTTTGACACAAGAAATGTATTTCATACAAACATCTTATAGAAAAATAAATTCTTGGGTACCTGATTGATCATCCTGAGCATGAACCATAGCTAAGGTAAGAGCTACATGAAGAACCCACAAAGAACAGAAACTTCTGAATAATGCCATTTCTGCAAGAGATCAGGTTAAAGTCTTTACCTTGAAAGAGCATGTATGTGCATTTATTTGTAGGATAATTAGTTCCTAAATATTATATATCAAGTTTTTTATAAGATCATGCTTCTAGGTTTCATAAAATATAATAACACCCCCATGCGGATGCGGACCTTTGATCAGGTCAGTAGGGTTTAACAAAATAAAACAATGACTGGGAAATATATAGTCTCTAAAGATGAATATGTGATTTAAACTACATTTTGTGCTAGAGTGACTGTATTGTGATCTCAAATTATAGTATAAATTTTATTTGCTAGCGAGTTTAATTAGTCTACCTTTTAGTTTAATCTATAAATAGTTTATTCTTATGGTATAGAGGTGTGTATATGTAGAATCACTTAACTTGATTTAAGATGCTTAAGGGAATGCTTGCTGCTAATTAACAGTACATCACTACTTTCTTTAATTAGTATTTAAGTAAGAGTCCTACAGGCTAAATTTATGTGTTGCTCATGACCCATAGTAACATCACCATTTTTTTCACTCACTGGCATGAGTTGGCCTAGAGAGTGACAAACAACTTGAATATCATATTATTTTGTTATATATTTTCGGCATACTAGGAAATATGAAGTATGGTTCTCTATAATTGTCAGAAATTTTAATTACCAAAGAGATAATACAAAGGTCGTAATTTTTTTTTTTTTTTGTAATTATTGATTCGATCTGTGGAACATTTTCATTCCTCATGATCATTATACTGGAGTTGTCAAAATTCACGGGTCGGGTGGGTTAAATAACATGTCAAATCAGGTGACTTTAATGCGGGTTGAAATAATTAAGGTTGGTTTGAACCGGAAACTTCTTCCCTGTGATTTAGTGTGATAATTATAACAATTTATAAAGTTGTTTGCACTAAAAATAAACTACGAGTTACTTTTGACCATTTCTTGATTTAGCTAAATCTTTTTATTTAGCCCGTTTATAATTAAACGGGATACACCTTTAGTAACTGAATATGACACAAGCCTTATTAAGACATAATTAAATATGATTCTATTTTCCCGCCATTGACTTATGTAACATTGGGTTGCTATCACAAGCATCTGACTTTCATAACTTTTGTACATGAGTGGTAAATAAAATTAAATAAGTTACGAATTGATGGGGACGACATTGTAGACCAGAGAACAATTCATGTATTTGTTTACTAAATCTAATATATTTTTTCAAAGGTTTTACCATTTCAACCTACATGAAAGCAAGAGTTAGCATAGTTATTTCCATTATAGTAGACAATTTGATCCGCTAGTCCCATGCCGATGGCGCATGTGCGGAAATAGAGGCCTATGTTGACCTGAGCTTTTTCTGCTAAGAGGGTATTCATTGTTTTCTTGTAGTTTGACCTTTTAGATTGTCACCAGTAAAGCACATTAAGTGAAAGTAAAAGAGTTATACCGTGACACTTAAAAAATTAATTGTCATTGTAATGATTTTGTTATAGATTATTTTCTTGTTATTTATTTGAAACATACTATACATATGTCCAAATTATTGTCCATATAGAGAACATCAACCAATCGTTATTATATCAAAGATTTGACATTTAGTGTAAATACAGATTATAATTCTCGACATGACCTGAAAGATGATATGAAAATAGTTAAGTTTTCGATCGATCGATGTAACCCGTGTAATAACATGTCATTTTGAATTACAAATTTAACTTGTGGCATTGTTTTACTGACAAGATTGTACTAAACTTTGATAGGGTGACTTATTATAGTAACTAAAATTTGTTTTAGAGAAGATTGTACTAAACTTTGATAGGGTGACTTATTAAAGTAACTAAAATTTGTTTTACTCTGTGTTGTCAAAGGCGCAATAGGCGCCCGCGCCGCACATGAAAAACGCCTCAGGGCAATCCAAGCGCGGTTCCGGCGAGAACCTGTAATTTTCAACAAGATCCTGGTCAAAACATGTCTTAATCTAAGATATCAATTGCCTAAAACATCCTTGATCTAGCCTATGTAGTTAACGATGAAGAGTAGTGAAAGAAGAAGAGTAGAAAGAAGACGACAAAGAGAGAAGGAGCAATATATACCATGTTTAGAGTTCATTGTTTTATGAAATTTGACAGAAGCTTTTTGATAAGGGGTGGGATATGCAGACACCCTGTCAGGTGTTACGTAAACACCCTGTCAGGTGTTACGCAGACACCTTTGACTTTTCTTCACGGCCCGTGAATGTCCTTACGGGCCGTAAGGTGTCTGCAACATATTAAATATCAGATTTAATTAGTTACGATCGTGAAGCCGACTAACGGGCCGTAAACGGTAATCCGTGTCAAGTTTTACGGCCATGAAGGTAGTGATTCACGGCCTATGAAATGTTTCACGAGGCGTGAAGATTATTTGAGTATTAATGTTTTATTAATTATTTATCGAGTTTCGTGATTATTCGTTTTTTATAATTATTTGACGTGATGTATTATTCCTCGTAAAACATGTGTCGATTATTTTATTGATATAATATTCTATGTTTAATGATATATATAGGAATACATGTTAGTTTTTTATGAAACAATTTCAATTGATATAACTAAAATATGGGGAAATAATAGAAGGTGTGCGATTCTAACTCACATGTTATTGTTAAAAGTATTCCGGAACTAATTGATAACCATAATTAGTAGAATGACAAAAAATGGTCTCAGAATATATGCAGTTTTTACGAAACGGAAATGCTCAATTATGTAGGGTATATTATATGGGTGTTGTGGATCTCCACTTATAATTTTGGTGAGGGCTACTTGGAAACATAGCTTTATGTTCAGATGTAAGATTTTAAATAAGTCATTGTCAAAAAAAATTATCGTTCTAATCTATATTTTGTTGTTATTTATAGCATATTCGGACGTGGGCAAATATACTGATGGTAATGAGTGGTTTAACTTAATATACATGGGATCTGTTGATGGTAATGAATATGCAGACAGGAGTACCGATCTATTTCATGCGTTATGGGAAGTTGATACGATAATATTATTTTTATGTTATACTTTTGATTTAGTTTGACTAAAAAAGTATATAATTGTGATTTTATTTTTTACGGGTGTACGTACCGATCACTGATGAAGATAAAAATTGGTATTTTTAAGATTTTTATGGAGTCACTACAAGCTCATATATTCAATGTTGTAAAAATCGCTAAGCGTTAGTCGGGCGGTGAGGTGGGGACTAGGGATTAATAGGGATTAATTGGGATTAATCGGATCAGACTTTTGTGTATAATTTTACAATTTTATATATAATTTTATACTTTTTTATGAAATAATTTGCAAGTTTGGGGGATAATTTGTTAATTGGTGAATACTTAGGGGGTTAAATGTAAAAATTCAAAATTTTAACTAAAAAATCTAACCCTAAAGATAGAACAACTTGTTCCCTTCCGTTGTTCAATCACCGCCGGCCGCAGCTTTCCGTCATTCCAGTCACCGGAGTCGCACATCCTCGCCGGAATCAGCAAATCCGGCGCAGGATGTGAAAATCCGGCGGTTATCATCGCTGGAACATCGCCGATTAAAACGATTTGGTCCGGCTTCGACCAATTTTGACCGACTACCGCTTAGCACCTCCGATTTGGTGAAATCGAATCGGCTAACCTCCGATTAGCGACTAATCGGCGACTAATCGGAGGCTAGTCGCGATTTTTACAACATTGCATATATTCTTTCCATACGAATGACGTCCAAATACGTGTGATAATTCGTGATGCATTCATCGTAATGTTCGGACGATTATTGTACAATTTGAATCGTATTTCCTTTGTTTTCTTGCACGTATACATTATTTGCAGCACTCCGAGTAAGAAGAACTTGAAAAATTGTTATTGTCTAGTGAAACTGTGTGGCCTTCAAATGTAGGTCATATTGGTCGAGATTCAGGAGTTGTTATTTGTATATTATTACGTTGACTGGTTCATAATAGATCTTTAAAATGACATGAAAATAATTTACAAGATGCTTGCATTAGATTCCGATGATTTATGGCAGATGAACTGTATTTAAGACGAACAATGTAATTATTCAATATATAATATATTTATTTGCTTATTAATAATATTATTCGTACGATCTAATAAAAATAACATAAAACTAACTCGAAATACAATATTTAATCTTGTTAAATTCTAAGAAAGTTTCAAGCCGCAACATAAGTAAAAGATGTTTCGATTCTTCGCCGATATTGTTCTTGAGCCCTTTTCATAATGTCTGCATCATTCCATAGAGTGTTTCGGTTGTCGTAAACGTTATCGTATTTTGAGTGAAATATCAAGATCTTTCTCCTCAAATCAAACCAGTTGCTGGTAAATTCTTGAGTGGTTCGATACTCATCACGTTTTAGAATTTGATGAAAACGTTTTGATATATGGTTCCAATAAATTGAACACTCTCCAAAAATAGGACCTGAATTTTCTAGACACGATTTTGCTAAAGTGACATATTCTTCATCCGTCCAAGAATTTTGATGTTGTGAAGTATTCGATGGTGAACTTGATGTAGAAATTGTCAAAATCGTATTCTTGACACCCACACGATGTGTTAGATGTCATTAGATGATTAATTTTGTTGATCTCACCAACCAAAAGATTCAAAACCGTAATAGAAACTTTACCTCATAAGTATTGAAACACTTTATGATTGTGTTGAATCATAAGCATGAATTTACTAAATTATTATTGTTAAACAGAATAATCTATCCATGGTGCTATTATTTTTTTCGATAACTTTTCAGCAAGGAATGTTGGCTCTCCACTCGGTTCGTTGTGTGTTGATCAAAGTTACGATCTCTATCAATCCATGCGGTCACAAACCTCTCTTTATTAGGGTCCAACCAGTTATTTTTCAGGTACATCAAAACTTCTAATTAAAATAAAATTATATTATTTAATTTATAAAAATAATATTAATAAGAAACAATATAAAACTTACTTGAATGTTTTGGCATCAAATTCTGATAAAAGTGGTCAAAATTGTATGCGAATATGTCAGGCGTGACAGAGTTAACTAATACCGACCACAAAGGCACAAATGCTCAAAGCACCCCATTCATCATTTGAAAAACTCGTCTTGCAGTGTATAATAATATTTTTCAATATATGCCATTTACAAAGTAGTCTCACGACATTTGAAAAAACTTCTTCACACGCTTTCATCAGAGCAAGTCTCTATCGATAAGTATAACGCGGGAGTTCTATACACTTTTGCTCTAAAGTTTCTTTTAATTGTTCTAAAACTCATCTGAAATTAATCTAACATTCAAGATCGATGAATGCATGAGAAATAGAAAAACGATTTCAGTTTTGATGTCGCACCAACCATTTGGACAAATGACATTTTGTAGATATTCGTTTTATATGTTGTGTCTATCATCAACACATGCGGGTAGTCCCACCATAAAGTGTGAGATTTGGGATGTATAAAAAACCCCGTCTACGGTATTTGTAGCTTCATCTATGTGATGGGTATAAATATATTTATTTTGTTGTAGTATAGTAAAAAACACCTACATTGGAGTTTCGCAGTATCTGCTTAAAATTTTTATTTTCGTGCGGGCATTATATACCGTTCTTAAGGCTAACACGTTTTTGGGATTTTGATCCCTCAGTATGCCTAAAATGTTTTGACGCTGATTATTTTGCTATGTAAGTTGCTTTACCATACAAATCTCTTTTCTGTGAGTCTTATTACGTATGCATGCCCTCGAGATGTTCACCTGCTTCAAGATTATAGGATCCACCCACCTTTCTTTATTTGGTACTTTTCTTGTAATTCAAACTGACATTTTATTTTTTTAGTGCAGTGTTTCTAAGAGTGGTGCTCCTTTATATACTTCACCGCGATCACATTTTAACCATATTTTACTACCAACCCACTTATGTTTTTTTTTTCGACTGTTTCGTGACAATAACACATCTATTTTTACGACTTATATTACTTACCCAATTAACCAATTCTGCACGAGATGAAAAAACCTAATAATTTTAAATAATATAATTAGTTATTATTGATGTGTGCTAGACTATACTAATTTAAACTAACAAATAAAACTCTAACTAGACACTAAAAAGCTTTAAATTTATAAAACTAAGACTCGATCCTGAGCAACACAACCGGCAGTGTACCGGTCGACTGCAGAATAGCTTTTAAGTCCGAGTTATCGAACCCAAAGACTTCTGTATGGAAAACGAAAACTAAACTTACCTAAGACTCGACTAAAAATACTAAGCGAAAGTAAAATGGGGGGTTTGTTTTTAAATTGCTTTAGAAGGAAATGAAAACAAGACAGACATAGGGAAAAGACTAGAATTAAGTTCAGATGATCAAAAACACTACCTAGGCAGAATCCTATACGCGTTTTGGTTGTTCTTCTAAAGGTTTTGGACAGACTTATGTAACCGGGATCTAGAGATGCTAACTTAGAAGGAACCTAGAGAAACCTCGACACTTTCAAGGAAAGCAACTAGATAGACCTAATAAGCCAATAAAACACCGGTTTGTGGACTACCCTCATAGGTTCTCCAAGAGAGCTAATAACACACCCGATAGACACTATACCTCACGGCGCTAGTGTCACAATACCTAAAGGAAAGGGGATAGATCTGGAATGCCTAATCAGACTCAGGAAACTATGATATGAGCGGGAAACTAGACTGAACTCCTCACAGAGACTCTAACCTAGTAATCAATCACACAAGATAACCTGATAACCTATTAACCTCACAGTATTTAGATTAGTTGCATATTTGATTAGTCCAATTCAAGATCAATTACTTCAATGATTCAATACGTCTACCAAATCATCAAAAAAACCGCAAACACAAGGCAAACGATATAGCATGCATCTATTATATGACAGACAATCATCAAGACACATGTGAAGTAGATAATCAATCACAAGAACAGATCTAAATACACATCCACAACTGATTATGCAAACCAAATCATTATCATTAGCTTTTAAACACAAGTTCAATCCAAAAACCGAAAGAATACTAAACTAAACAATGTATATTCATCAACCTAGGTAGCTACAGAAGTTTAGCCAAGAAACATGTTCATAACAGTAGCAAAACTGATAGGAGAAGTCATTGATTACAAAGGAATGAAAACTAAGAAGAGAAACGTGAAAACCGGGACGATTAAGCCTTCGATTCTTCAATTCCTAACTTCAAACCTTCAATCTTCTGCTTCTAAACTCCTGGAAATCACCTTTGATCGTTTGGAAGTCGTCTTTTTTCGTCTGGAAGTCGGGGCCCTCGAGAATGTGTTAAAACATTCTATTAAATTGTGAAAATTAGGGTTTGGCCGCGTCTTATGCCCTTCGCGCACCGCGTACAAGATAACTACACTGTGCGCGCCACGCTAAGGGACAAAATAGTCGGGGGGCCGAAAATCCTCTCTTCGCGCAGCGCATACAGAGTGGTTAACTCGTGCGCGCAGCGCGAAGACCCTATTTCTCTGCAATTTTTCTTTATTTTTCAATTTTAACAACTTGCAACTCCTTCACTTGTCCAATGCCCTCGTTTCCGTTTCGTTTTCCATTCCTTCCTGCATCCAGGCACTTACAAATGACAAATAACGAAAACATTAACTTATTCTAATAAAATTAAACACAATAAACGTATAAAGACTCAAAATCCGACTCTAAGAACATATGTGTTTGCAACACATCAATTATCAAATAACAAAACCTAATAATTATTTACTAACAAATAACTTAAAAAACCTAATAATTACATAGTAACCTGATACGTGTCGTATAACCCTTTTTTCAGAACCATCACCATAGTAATCTCCGCTATTATCACCTCCGTTGCCGCCGCCATCGCCGCCGTCATCACCGCCGTTGCCGCCGTCATCACCGCCGTAATTACCGCCGAAACTTCCAAAATTATCGACGTACTGTTCAGCATAGTTACCACCCTTGTCACCGTAATAACTATAACCCTCGACGGGGTAAAATAGAAGAATCAAAACCAAATAAATAATTGTTATCACAAATTGACATCGTTAATAAACTATATCGCTTAAACGTATATAAATATTGAATTTATCGATATGAAATGAATTAAAAAGTAACGATTTATATAGTATTATCAAGAATATTACGTCGAGTCAAATAATTATCGAGGAATATTACATCGTATCAAATAATGTAATAAATACAAAATTATACCATAATCGAGGAATATTCCATCGCGTAAAAATAATATAAAAATATTCGACACATGTAATGACCCGTGAGAGACTTAACGGGCCGTATACATAAAGATTAACGACCCGTAAAGATTTTCACGGCCCGTGAAAACTATCCTAGTGAAGGGCGTCACGGTCCGTTAAACTGTTGAATGACTGATTTGATGGACTACAGATCTTACGACCCGTAAAGGCTCTTAGGGGCCGTAAGAAGGGCGTCCACATATAATGTGGGGTGTAACTATAACAGACTTCTTTTGATAAATTTTACTAGATTTTTTGTACTTATTATTATTATTTTTTCCTTGTGGTTAGGTATTGCTAGATCTTATTAGTTTTCTAGGTGGGTTCTTTCTTTGTTTTTTCTTTTGAAACATGCCACATTTTTTAAAATCTGATTGCTTGAAAGTTTTTAAATTTTTTGATATTGGTTAAAATAATTTTAAATGGCTAATTATAATAGTTTTCTAAGTATATTTAGGTAGTAATATAATTTTATATACATATTTTATGTATATTTATTATCATTGCGTTTGCACTTTTCGGGCGTGCGCTTTTCTTGTTCCTAAGCCCAAGACTCACCCTTTGCGCATTGAGTGCATCTCGCGCCTTTAACAACTAGTGGCATTAGTAATTGCTTCCAACAAACATGACATGAGTTTAAATCATTAAAAGTGTAGATAAGGTGGAATTAGAAGATAAATATTCTTAAAAAATATTTAAAAAACGACAGCATTCTAGTATCATTTAATTTAAAATTTCCAATAAATATTTAGTCTTCAAATTTCTTCGGGCATCATTTCATGGTTATAAGTAGGTTTGTAAACGAATTGAATGAAGCATAATTGAGGTATATTCGTAATCTTACACTTTACGAAAAGTTTATTAAACATTTGGTGTTTATGGTCCTGGCTAGAATGAACTTGGACAAGCTAGGTGGACTTGGAAAAAATTAAAACTGAGTAGCAAGAGTAACAATTACATTTCCAATATTCAATTCTCTATAACTGATTTGTTAAGATAAAAAGGTACAAAGTGAAATGATAAATTTACAAAAAGTAAAATGATAATCCATAAAGTTAATATCCAAATTATTATTCATGCTATATTCTCAAAGGAATTTGCTCATACAATTTCAAACCAAACACTATGTAACATCTCGTAATTTTGAGTTAATCTAAGAGTTAGTTTTGTTAAATAATAAATAGTAAAATAATAATAATAATAATAATAATAATAATAATGAAAATAATAATAATAGTTTAAGTATAAAAATAACAATAATAACTAATAATAATAATAATAATAATAACAATAATAATAATAATAATGTTGTTATTAATATTAATAATTTATAAAAGTTTTAAACTTTGAAATGTTTAAAAACTTAAATAAGTCCAGGGGCCTTAATGACATTTTACAAACCTTAAATAAAAGTTTTATTACATAAAATAATAAATGTCAAAATGCAGGGACCATTGGTGAAATTTCAGAATTTACAACCCAACCCCCCGCCCCTTTCCCCGCTCGTTTTTCCGGTCACCGGACCGGCGGTCCTCCGGCGAGCCCACAGCAACCAGAATTCTCGATTTTTAACCGAATCAAACACCCCGACACCTTCACGTGGGGGATTCGAACGCGTGCTCAACCTTAATTTCAAAAATCAAGTGGATTAGTGCGATCTGTTCCCTTCCCCACGTTGTCGGCCTCTTTTGCAGGCTACGATCGCACTACGCTCTAAAATAATCGAATTAATCACACCTACACAATCATATATCTATCTCTAATCGTTTACAGCTTTCAATTTCATCTGAAAAACACGATTTCTTCGCATTTGATTATCACTCCCATCCACGACCTGCAACTTAGCCGATGACCATCCTCGGAGTATTATTACTCAAAATTAACAGAGGGCAATCCATCAAGATCATCATAAGAAGCTGTCCAAATGTTTAATTGAATCATAAGATCATAAACATCCCGAAATGACCCCTTATCAGTCGCGACTTCTCCCCTCGACTGTTCATCCCCAGTTCAATTCAATCCAGGTAATTGAATGGGGCTTTGTACACGATTTGATGTGGAAAATCAAAGCCCCATGTTTGATTTCGTTAACTATTTCATTTGGGTGTTCAATTCGATCGAATCCATTTCTAGGGTTTATGTGATTTGGGGGAAGATGGGATTAAGTTGTTAAAAGAATTGGGAACCGATTTTTGTTGCGGCTATAAGCCTTTGGTTCACCGGTTCAATGTCCATTTGCCATTCAGAAGGTCCCGGGTTCGACCCCGGGCACCTTCTATTATTTTTTAATGCCCTTTTTGACCTTTTAAAAATATACAAAAATTTCCAAAAATCATAAAAATAACTTTTAAAAACTTCTTTATTTTAAAAGCCTTTAAATAATTTTCTGTAAATTTATTTATTTAAAAACACCTTAAAATAGATTTATTATTTATAAACATTATAAATAACCATTTTTATAAAAATAGACTTTAAATAATGATTTATAGTATTAATCCATTAATTGGACACCATATTATTTTTAATTATGGATAAAACATAATAATGGTGGGAATTTAATTCTTTAAAAATCTTATTTATTTATTTAAATAATTATTACATGTTCAATAAGACAATTAGATTGTTTTCCTATTTTAACTCATTAATTATCGTTTGTTTTAAATAATAAATAATAAATCTTTTGTTTTAAATGTTACTCTCTAAAAACATAATTATTATTTTTATGTTCATTTAACTTGTATGTATAAATAGGTTTCTTTTAAAATAATTAATCAGTTATTGGACTTGAAACAATAAATCTTTATAATATTAACGGACACTATATTAATTGAAGATTTATCATGATAATCGTAGAAATTATTTATATTTATAATTACACAAAGTATTTAAGAATATTATTTCTTATAAGTTACATTTTAAACTAATGGTTTAGACTAATAATTTGTTATTAATCAATACGTTATTTCAATTAATCTGAAAAACTTATAAAGGTTTATTTCTAAAATTTATTTACTGGACAAGTCCCTTTAAATCTATCAAAACCCTAATAGAACGTTGATCTTATTATTAAACCCTAAAACTATCGAAAGCCAAACTTATTTGAACGTTAATTATAATATTAACCTTAATCTTTATCTCGTAAATTATATATTTAGGTGCTTGTAATGGATACTATGGATCATCGTTTAACCTTTTATATCATCTTGTAATGCCTACGTCATTGTGAGTTTTCCTTGCCCCCTTTTACTTTATTTCACACCATTTTAGGGTGAAACATGATACTTATACATTACACACTTATAAACGTTTGAGACTTGTAAAACACTTGCAATTCATCTTTATATCTTGTCATGGTTATTTGTATGTTGTAAGTGATTATATGAGATACATAGTTTGTTACAATAATTAACTATTGCTAGCCTGGCGACGTCTTAGATCTTTGGGCCTGACAAGCCTATTTGGTGCTAAAGTCAATGAACTGCCGACTCCTAGGAGCCGTATGCTTGTGCACTAGGGAACCAAATACACTTAGCCAATCTTATATACTTGTAATCAAGTCGAGGTTTGATTGTAAAGATATGTGTTCTATAACCTTACTAGCTTATAACCTATGACATGAATTGCTACTTATAATCTTTTCATATTATGTATGAAAACCTTGGAAACTCACCAACTATTTTTAGTTGACCTTTTATTTTTATCATGTTTCAGGTAACCCCAAGTTTAAAGTGGTCTTTTGAAGCTTGCAATAAAACTAGGATGTGGACCTAGTTAAATAAATGAAATGTTATGTTATGTTTGATATTTGCTTGAATGTATTTCATGATTGAGACTTATGTTGTAATTCCTGTTGAAACTATTAATTTGAATATTTACATTTAAACATAGCGTTATGTGGCTGTGAACAATCGTATTCCTCACACCTCGACGTTTCCGTCGTCAAGGTTGGGGTGTGACAGATTGGTATCAGAGCCCATAACTATAGAGATTTAGGTTATTAGAAATGGTGACCTAGACTATAGTTGCATGAACCTCATAGAAAGATCCTTATACTTTTATGCTTACATATTGTTTAAATGCTACATAATGTTATGCCTTTTGTGCAATTTGATGCCTTAGCATAGGATTGCCTTATGTATGCTTAAATTTAGTTACTTGACTCCCTAAAATTAACTTTGACTTTTGACTCTCCCCGACAAATGAACTTCCTAAACCTACTCTCAACGACATGTGGAATCTACACTTATCATCGTGGGTTTAATTCTTTAGAATCTATGTCTAATCTGTGAAAATCTCATCAAGGTTTTGATTTCATAAACCAAAGAAATTTGTGTGGCACATAGACACCTGTATTCTGGATTTCCTGGCAAAAGGCCTTCGGGCTAAGGCAAACATATCGTATAAATCTCACTACGAGACCAGTTATTCTTACCTGGGGATTTCTGGGATGAGTGATAAACTATGGTCAAAATACACAAATCTCTAAGGCAAATGAGTCAATTTACCTTGACGCGTCAACGATTCCAAATGGTAATACGTTACCAAATGGAACCATCCTTTTGTATCTTAAAAATCCTTGAATCCTTGAACTAGTTTATCATCAAAGTTTAAATACTTTCTCATTCTTAACCTAAATAATATTCCTGTTAATATTAAACCCATCCTACATTTCAACTCTTACGTTTAAACGCTAAACGTGTAACATGTAACGTTATTGAACTCAACGTTCCATGTAACTATTTCTATACCTTGACCAACGTGAACATGGATTTTAACATACCCAAAGATATTGGGAATCTAAACCGTATGTCTTTAAAACTTTAAAACCGTTACCTATGGTTCTCAAGTCTTCTTAAGGATGTGTCCCATAACTAAGAACATGCAAAGCTGTAGATGGAATTCCTACATCTCGGGATACTTTGCTAATTGAATATTAACCTTGTTAATTTAAAGTGGTCACTCACCTCAATGATCGAATAAACTAATTATAACTTTGTTACCACTTATAAGTACGCGTGTCTTCAATAAGGCTATGGGTGACCTCATATCTTGAGAAGTCCTTGTATTTTCCTTTCGATTGTGAATCGAATGTTCACATCTCATTGTGATGTCGAACCATTTTATCCTTGATTTCGTCTTCCCGATTTTAATTATCCAAGATTTGAACACCATCATAACAAATCCTGTTACCTCGAACTTTGACCTTAAATTTTATAAGCATGATTTTCCTTTTGGTTTCATTGATGTAACTTGAAATTTCCTGAATTTCTAATTAATATTATTTCCTTTCATCGTTAAGTCAAACTTCGTACCGCTTGCACCGTGGGAAATGCGAAGGTTGCAAGTCAACCTATGACTAAGAACACTCATATCTCCTAAATGATTCTATCCCATCAAAACAGGGGTAATTCCTTACTTTGATGAATCTCTATTCGTTTCGATAAATGGTTTCCAATTGTGTATTTTATGAAATTGCATCCTCTGGATTGGAGTGATTACCCTATCTTGAGGATTGACTCCAAGTATTCTCTTTGGAATGGCTTTTCACAAATGACATGATCTCACCAAAATAGGATTGAAACCCTTACTTTGGTGACAAATGTTAATCTTTGATTGTTTTCTTGTTATTATGAAGCTCAATCATTAAGATAGGCGTGAATTCCATACCTTGATGATAATTTCATTTTTATGGATTGTATTCTCTCAAATGAAATGATCTCATCAAAGTAGGAGTGAATTCTGGATTTTGATGAAGAAGTTCATCCTGTTATATTTTGTTTTTGTAAAACTTCATCGTTAAGATAGGAGTGATTTCCCTTACCTTAATGGTGAGTTACCTCGTCTTATTTCTATGGATCCTTAACAATGAGTTGGGATCGAACTTTTTGATTGGTAAGTTAATGGTCATATCTTGGGAATACATCATCAAGTTAGGAGTGAAAACCACACCTTGATGACTATTCTTATTTCTTGATCTTCAACTTACCATGGTTGTAATCAAGTGATGAGAAGCATGTAGTAACTTGAAGGGTGGGTGAATCAATGTTGGTGATTCGACCTATCAAGCCAAAGCATGATCTCTGAACTAGACCCGATTGTTTTAGGTTGATTTTGATTCCAAGCTTGAAGCATGTAAATACTTAAATCAAATTCTTTCCCTTTATCTTCATATTTTGACTCGATCTAGCTACATCGAACCATTTATTCCTTACTTATCAACTTTCATTTTGAGTTATCATTAAAACCTGATTGCGTAATGATAGCTTCCCAAACAACCTTCCTGCCAAATAAAGACATTACTAATTTATGTTCATGGCTTGATGAACCGAGAGTGCAAGCCCTACTTGGGAAGCTACTTGAGTTTGCCTTTAGCAGCAATATCCTGAATTATTTAAATTTTAATCCAATCGTGAACGCTATCTTCGTTGATCAATGCAATTCCTATCATTGTGGCATTTCTTGGACCATCTTTGAACTCCTCATAATAACCTCTAGTAAATGTCTTCCTCCGAAACCACACTTATTCTGAAAACCCATTACAACGATTTTCCTCATACTAAAGTAAATCTTTAATCTTAACAAAAACGATACTCGTATCAACGTTACACCAATAACACCTTGAACTCTCATTGACATGCGTAAACAAGAATCGATCACCTAGAAAACCCGTTAAAGTTACTTGCTTAAGAAGCTCTTATGAATTCTATCCAAAAACATCCGGAACTTATTTCTCATGTTCGTTAAGCCGAGTCCCGTATCGATCTTATGTACGGCGTTTTCACACATGACAAAAATTCTTTTTAACCGTATTGAACTGTTTGGAATACAAACATTTGTCAATTAAAAATCTTAAAGGAATAACTTGCACACTTTAGAACATATAAGATTATAAACGGTGAAACTTAGCAAACTTAAGACTCATAGTCAAACTTATTGAATTTAAACACTCGTGAACATGAAATGACATCTAAGTCTCCTCATAAATCTTAAAATTTATTTCTCATGATTAAATTTCGGGACGAAATTTCTTAAAGTAGGGGAGACTGTAACATCTCGTAATTTTGAGTTAATCTAAGAGTTAGTTTTGTTAAATAATAAATAGTAAAATAATAATAATAATAATAATAATAATAATGAAAATAATAATAATAGTTTAAGTATAAAAATAACAATAATAACTAATAATAATAATAATAATAATAATAATAATAATAATAATAACAATAATAATAATAATAATGTTGTTATTAATATTAATAATTTATAAAAGTTTTAAACTTTGAAATGTTTAAAAACTTAAATAAGTCCAGGGGCCTAATGACATTTTACAAACCTTAAATAAAAGTTTTATTACATAAATAATAAATGTCAAACTGCAGGGACCATTGGTGAAATTTCAGAATTTACAACCCAACCCCCGCCCCTTTCCCCGCTCGTTTTTCGGTCACCGGACGGCGGTCCTCCGGCGAGCCCACAGCAACCAGAATTCTCGATTTTTAACCGAATCAAACACCCCGACACCTTCACGTGGGGGATTCGAACGCGTGCTCAACCTTAATTTCAAAAATCAAGTGGATTAGTGCGATCTGTTCCCTTCCCCACGTTGTCGGCCTCTTTTGCAGGCTACGATCGCACTACGCTCTAAAATAATCGAATTAATCACACCTACACAATCATATATCTATCTCTAATCGTTTACAGCTTTCAATTTCATCTGAAAACACGATTTCTTCGCATTTGATTATCACTCCCATCCACGACCTGCAACTTAGCCGATGACCATCCTCGGAGTATTATACTCAAAATTAACAGAGGGCAATCCATCAAGATCATCATAAGAAGCTGTCCAAATGTTTAATTGAATCATAAGATCATAAACATCCCGAAATGACCCCTTATCAGTCGCGACTTCTCCTGTAACGCCCGTACTTTTGTTGTTTCATTTTTAGTCCTTGTACCTTGTAATTCATCAATTCATACCCTTGTACTCTTGAGTCTTGATCAATGGAAGTATTATTAAAAGTTATTCTATATACTTATATGTTACACATGCTTAAAAGAAATGTTATATGCATTCAAATATACTTACGACATGCTGTAAATATAAAACCAATCGGAATCATACGTAACCGGGTGTTCATGAGCGAACCCAACTAACTTGTAAACAAGCCCAAATCTTTAAAACATAATTAAGGTTCTTAAAATACGTAAAATAACCCAAAAGAAAAGCCCAAAACCAAGTCCAATGGTCCAAGCTCAACACAAACACAAGTTGGTGATCGTAACTCTCGAACCGTATCAAGATCAATGCACCAAACCCAATTCTTAGTAACATGAATGGTAAATTACTTTTATCCATATGAAAGTACTCTGAAAATGGTGAACGTAGAAAAAAACCGCGTACAAAACGGAGTTATAACGAAGCGGGAATCGCGAAAACAAGTTTGATGTTTTGTTGACTAGTCAAACCGAAACCCACTCGGGTTTAAGCCCATTTTCCCTTTTTTTTAACCTAATTAAAGCCCATTAAACCCAACTCCTTCCCTTTATAAACTAGCCTCCACCCCCACAAAACACTTTTACACTTCACATCCCACCAAAACACTCTCAAATTCTCTCAAAGTTCTCTTCTTCTTCACAAAAATTCTGCACAAAACCTTCAAGGTTAGAACACCATTCTAACCCATTTTTCTTGCTTCTAACACTTAAAGCTTGCATCTAGCTTCATGGATACACCTCTAGGACTATCCCCAATGACTTTACCTTGGCAACATTGAGTGGAAGCCATCTATAATGAGGTCTAAAAGCTAGTTTTACAAGGCTGAATTTTATTTTGTTTTTGTCCTTGATGTTTTTAATCTTTTAACAAGCTTTAATCTTATTTTAAAACATACTAAACCACTTGGAACAAACCCATGGACTATCCTCTAGGTTTACAATGGTAAACACTAAGGGGGAGGCACCTAAAATGGGTTCCCAAGTGGCTAAACTTTATGAAATTGTTGCTCTTGGGTTTACCTTGTTCAAACTTGGATTTTCCTTGAACCAAACCTTGTCTCCAACAAACCTCATTGTTGGATGACTTGAGTTAAGGTAAAAATCCAGAAATGAATGAGTTTTGAACTTAACTTTATGTCTTTTATTACTCAAGTAATCTAACATAACAACAAGTGTGATAAACCAAACTAAGTATTCAACTTTACCATGTTGAAAAGCTTATGTTAAGGTTCAAATGGCAATCTTGAAGAACTTTGGTTCTTCAAGTAGGGCTTTCCCACCATAACTCACCCGGATTACTTGAGATATTATATGTAGTATATCTATACTTTAAACATTTAAACTATTATGTAAGTATTTACAAAGGTTTGTGGATTATTACCCTACCTTCGTATCTCATGACCTCCTTCGAGGAGGGTACACTAACGTACTAACTTTACCATCCGAATCTCCAACACTAGTTGGTGAATTGTGTTTTGGTGCGCCATTGGCGATACATGACTTCTATGATTCTATATATATACGTACAAGTACTCAAATCCGAATCTAAGACAAACCCGTTTTCCTTGTTAGGTTAACCGGTGTCTAATCCTCCCAAATCCATCTACTCACGACTCGGAACTTTTCCTATCGAAACCGTGAGTCATACTTCACCCCTTTTATTTTAACACTATTTGGGTTGCAACATGTACCATTTATCAAATACACTCAAGCATACATTCAATCAAACTTATTCTAAAACTCAATTCATACAAACATGCTTACTTGTTATACTATTTGTGAATACATTCTAGAATACATTATCTTGCAAGCAATCTAAACCTCCCTTAACATGTATAGCGCTATAGGACTAGCACATCCGCCCTATTATGATGGGTTTATGTTAAGTTATCAATCTTTACGGTCTTGCTCACTTTTGATGCTAAGATTACGCTAGTGGACACTTTGGTTTGATTATGGCTTTGCAAGCTAGCAATGTACAAACTTTAGTATACTTTACTCATGTTTAATTGAGATTTATTCACTATTATGCTATGTATACAAATTTGTATGCTCACCAACATATTCATATGTTGACCAATATTTTATACATGTTGCAGGAAATGCTTGAAGCTTTATCAAGAAATTCAATTAGGGGACCTAGAAACACACCAAATCTATCATTTTGTTATGTTTGTTTTAGACATTTCTCTAAATTATTGTATGTTTATTTGAAACACTGTAATGTTACGTTGATTAATGAAAATGAAATTTAATCTTAATTTATTGTCATTTTAGTCCTATGATGTCTTTGAACAATCTATCACTTCTCGCGCCCCGATGTTTCCGCAATCGGTTGGGGTGTGACAGATTGGTATCAGAGCCATAGTTATAGGGAATTAGGAAAACTTCCATGTTTTGACCTAGACTATGACTAAGGACTCCCATTAGTAATGCTTATGATTTGTTTGAATATCTTATGTTTATGCCAAAAAAAAAACTCGAATCTATCTAATCTTGCCCCTCATCTTATTCTTGGCTAGAATGAAATACACCTTTCCTAAGGTGTAATCATGCGACGACGATACGAAGACACTTGTATTTTACAAATGAAACGAACTCACCAAAATAGGAGTGAATCCCTTACTTTGGTGATGACTTTCAATCCGCCATTATTGTTTTTATGAAATTAGACCATTAAGATAGGAGTGATTTCCTTACCTTGATGACAATTTCACTTATTACACTCTTGTGGACCCTTACCAACGAGTTAGGATTAATTTCCTTACCTTGATGGATAAGTACCAACCACGTTTAGGGAACGACACCACCAAGTTAGGAGTGATATCCATATCTTGGTGACTAGTCCCATTCTTTGATTTTCAATCTCACCAAAGTCTTAAGATTTTGATTGACAAGGGACATGTAGTAACTGGAAGGGCGAATACCGTTACCCGACTTGTCGGCGAGAGTATTCCAACCTATTAAGCCAAAGCATGATTCCCGAACTCAAAAGAAGTCTTGACTACTTTGGATTAGTCTTAGTTCCAAAACCGGAACATTCCAAGCCTTAATCGAATTTCTTTTATGTTTGTATTTATTTTACGCATTTATGCTATACTCTTTTTCCTCTTGTCAAGAGCGAATCATCCGAATCGCGCTAATCTCTCGACCTCAGACACTAATAATCAAGAACCAACAAAAACTTAAAAGCTTTCATTATTTTTTTTATCTAATTCTTTTGAGTGGTTATATGATTCATTATGAGAACCAATTTGAAACCTATTTGTTTAGGTGTTATGTTATAATGCTCTAAATATGCAAAATAATTATGTTAAACACTATTGATCAAGTCTCATCATTCTCTTTAACCTACATTGTAGATGTCTTCCAAATCCCATAGAAGCTCCAAGCAAAGTTCCAATAAGAAAATGGTCGCTTTCATGGCTAAGCAAATGGCTCGAGTTATTCCCGATATTGTTAAGCAAATCAATGCCAACCCTAGCCCGAACACTTCAGTTGAATCCCGAAACCCTGGTCCTAAAACCTCAGCCTTTTCCTATAAGCACTTCAAGTCATGTGGCCCTGAACCTTTCACGGGTGAAGAGGGTGCCTCTAAGATGCTTGAATGGTTCGATAGCATCGAAGTCACTTTCATCAATAGTGAATGTCCCGATGAGCTTCGGACTCGTAGTGCCACTGGTGTTTTCACATCGAGGGCACTTGAATGGTGGAAAAGTGAAAGGAGCACTCGTGGAAACGAGGTCGCCTTCGCTCTACCATTGGAAGAAGTGAAGCAACTCATGATAGATGAGTTTTGCCCTCCTCATGAGATGCAAAGTCTTGAAGAGGAATTCTGGAACCTCAAACAAATTGGAGGAGACAACTTGACTTACACCATTCGCTTCAAGCAACTTAGTATCCTTGTCCCTCACTTGGTCAACACCACCGACCGAGCCATAGCCAAGTACATAAAAGGCCTTCCTCCTATTATCCGCGACTCCGTCACCATAGCCGAACCATTCTCAGTTGAGCGAGCCATCCGGTTGGCGGCTACCTTGTCCAACAACCAAGTGAAAGACGGATCCTTGTCTCTTAAAGGCTCCTTCAAAACCGCCCATCAAGCCATCTCCGAAACACCCGAGGAACCTAAAGATACAAAAACATCATCCAAAAACACCCATCAGGCAAGAAACGCAAGTTTCAAAGCCGCAACTATGCCATGACAACACCAACAACCCAAGCTCCCATCAACTCAAACCATGAACCACCTAGAAAAGCTTACACCGGTATGTTTCCCAAATGTGCCAAATGCCAATACCACCACCCACCTACCTCTCAGTGCCGTCAATGCACAACGTGCAACCGTTATGGGCACTTTGCTTCAGCATGTCGAAGTGGTCCTAGCCCACCCGGTAACCCACCTTCGGCTCATACTGGTACCCAAAGACCCCTGACTAATGGAAATGGTCGTGCTTGCTTCAAATGTGGTGACCCAAACCATCTTGCTCCCCAATGCCCCCGTAACAATCAGGTTCAAGTGCAAGCGCCACGTGGACGCGCATTTAACATAAATGCGCATCAAGCTCAAAACGACAATGACGTTGTAAACGGTACGTTTCTTATAAATGGAATTTATGCTTCGTGTTATTTGATACTGGTGCGGATAAAAGTTTTGTTTCCGTAAAATTTGAACCAATGCTAAAATGTACACGTACTAAATTGCCAAAATCATTCACCGTTGAAATCGCTAACGGAAAATCTGTCACCGTTGATTCCATTCTCATTGATTGTATTTTAAGTCTTAATGAACATGAATTTTCCATCGAACTCATACCCATGCAATTGGGTAGCTTTGATGTCATAGTAGGCATGGATTGGCTTGCCAAGGTTCATGCCGAAGTCGTTTGCTTTGAAAAATATATCCGTATTCCGCTTCCTTCCGGAGACACTTTACAAATCTATGGCGAGAAACCCTCAAACGGACTCAAACTCATGTCTTGTACGGAGGCACGAAAGTGCTTACGTCAGGAATGTATTGTCTTTTTAGCCCATGTCGTGACACAAAAAGAAAAGGGAAAGAGTGTGAAAGACATTCCAATCATTTGTGACTTTCCCGACGTGTTCCCTGAAGATCTACCCGGCCTTCCTCCTGCTCGTTCCATTGATTTTCGGATTGATCTCATACCCGGTGCTACACCTGTTGCTAAATCTCCTTACCGACTCGCACCCTCGGAAATGCAAGAGCTAGCTAGTCAACTTCAAGAGTTGGTTAATAAAGGCTTCATACGTCCTAGCTCATCCCCTTGGGGTGCTCCAATCCTTTTTGTAAAGAAAAAGGATGGTTCGTTCCGCATGTGCATTGATTATCGTGAGCTCAATAAACTCACAGTCAAAAACGTTATCCTCTTCCTCGTATCGATGATCTCTTTGACCAACTCCAAGGAGCAACTTGTTTCTCAAAAATCGACCTACGATCTGGTTATCATCAGCTCCGAATCCGTGAAGAAGATATTCCAAAAACCGCATTCCGCACAAGGTATGGTCATTACGAGTTCATGGTTATGCCGTTTGGTTTGACCAATGCACCCGCAGCCTTTATGGATTTGATGAACCGCGTGTGTAGACCTTACTTGGATCATTTTGTAATTGTGTTCATTGACGATATTCTAATCTATTCTAAGACCGAATCCGAACATGAACGACACTTACGTTTGATCTTGGAACTTCTTCGAGCCGAACGACTTTACGCCAAATTCTCCAAATGTGAATTTTGGTTGAAAGAAGTTCAATTCCTTGGTCATATCGTAAGAAAAAAGGGCATTCATGTTGATCCTGCCAAAATCGATGCTATCAAAGGGTGGGTTGCTCCAAAATCCCCTACCGAAGTACGTTCCTTCCTCGGATTGGCGGGTTACTACCGTCGATTCATCTCCAATTTTTCAAAAATGCCATACCTCTCACCTCTTTGACCCAAAAAGATAAACCTTTTATTTGGGGTCCCAAACAAGAGGAATCCTTTCAAACCCTCAAGCATATGCTCTGTGACGCACCCATCTTAACCCTTCCCGATGGAAATGACGATTTTGTGGTTTATTGTGACGCTTCAAATCAAGGTCTCGGTTGTGTCCTTATGCAACGAGGCAAGGTTATCGCTTATGCGTCAAGACAACTCAAAACCCACGAGAAGAACTACACGACCCATGATCTTGAACTTGGAGCTGTTGTTTTCGCTTTAAAGATTTGGAGGCACTACCTTTATGGTACTCAATGTGTGGTATTCGCAGATCATAAGAGTCTCCAACATATCTTTAATCAAAAGGATCTCAACATGCGTCAACGACGATGGGTTGAATTGTTGAACGACTATGATTGTGAAATTCGTTACCACCCTGGAAAAGCAAATGTCGTGGCCGATGCTCTTAGCCGAAAGAGTCATGTCAATGCTCAAAGCATTTGTGTAACCAATCGTCCTCGTTGTTTTCAAATCCAAAACGACATTCAAATCGTATTCGTGAAGCCCAACACTCATCGGTTGTTGAAAACAATTTGTACAACGAGATGCAATGTGGTGTTGAAGACCAACTTGAATCAAAATCTAATGGAATTCTCCATTACCTCGATCGTATTTGGATTCCAAACCGTGACAACCTTCGTACTCTTGTAATGAATGAAGCAGATAAGTCACGATATTCCATTCATCCCGGTGCCGACAAGATGTATCAAGATCTTCGTCGTACTTATTGGTGGCCGGGTATGAAGAAGGATATTGCTCTCTTTGTGGCTAAGTGTCTCACTTGTTCAAAAGTTAAAGCCGAACATCAACGTCCTTCTGGATTACTTGAACAACCAGAAATTCCGGTGTGGAAATGGGAAAGTATTGCCATGGATTTCATCACCAAACTCCCACGAACATCTTCCGGGCATGATAGTATTTGGGTGATCATTGACCGATTGACCAAAGCTGCGCACTTTCTCCCAATTCGTGAAGATTACTCTGTTGAGAAACTAGCTCGTATCTATACTGCAGAAATCGTCAGCCGTCATGGTATTCCTCTAGACATCATTTCCGACCGAGATGGTCGTTTCACTTCCCGCCTATGGCGATCTTTTCAATCGGCTTTAGGAACTCAACTCAATCTTAGTACGGCTTTTCATCCTCAAACGGATGGTCAATCCGAACGTACTATCCAAACCCTTGATGATATGCTTCGATCGTGTGTCATTGATTTTGGTGGAAATTGGGATGTACATTTGCCATTGGCCGAATTTTCGTACAATAACAGTTATCACTCGAGTATCAAAATGGCACCATTTGAAGCTCTTTATGGACGAAAGTGTCGATCACCCATTTGTTGGCATGAGATTGGTGAGGCACAAATCACTGGACCCGAACTCATTCAAGAGACGACGGATAAGGTCTTGCAAATCCGGGATAACATGATCAAAGCAAGACACCGTCAGAAGGATTATGCTAACAAAAAACGTAAACCCATGGAATTTGAAGTCGGTGATCTTGTACTCCTTAAAGTATCTCCTTGGAAGGGAGTAGTGCGTTTTGGTAAGAAAGGAAAGCTTACACCCCGATACGTAGGTCCTTTCAAAATCCTTGAAAGAGTGGGTAAAGTGGCTTATCGACTTGACCTACCGCAAGAGCTTAACAATATCCATCCAACATTTCATGTCTCAAATCTTAAAAGATGTCTAGCTGATGAAAGTCTTCATGTCCCAATTGATGAGATTCGTATTGATGAGACCATGCACTTCGTTGAGAAACCCGTAGAAATCATGGACCGTGAAATCAAACAACTCAAGCGTAGTCGTATTCCTATAGTCAAAGTACGTTGGGAAGCAAAGCGTGGTGCTGAATTTACTTGGGAACGGGAAGACCAAATGAAAGCCAAGTACCCGCACCTTTTTTATTTAGAATCTACTTCTTAGTGAAATTTCGGGACGAAATTTTCTAAAGTAGGGGAGACTGTAACGCCCGTACTTTTTGTTGTTTCATTTTTAGTCCTTGTACCTTGTAATTCATCAATTCATACCCTTGTACTCTTGAGTCTTGATCAATGGAAGTATTATTAAAAGTTATTCTATATACTTATATGTTACACACGCTTAAAAGAAATGTTATATGCATTCAAATATACTTACGACATGCTGTAAATATAAAACCAATCGGAATCATACGTAACCGGGTGTTCATGAGCGAACCCAACTAACTTGTAAACAAGCCCAAATCTTTAAAACATAATTAAGGTTCTTAAAACACGTAAAATAACCCAAAAGAAAAGCCCAAAACCAAGTCCAATGGTCCAAGCTCAACACAAACACAAGTTGGTGATCGTAACTCTCGAACCGTATCAAGATCAATGCACCAAACCCAATTCTTAGTACCATGAATGGTAAATTACTTTTATCCATATGAAAGTACTCTGAAAATGGTGAACGTAGAAAAAAACCGCATACGAAACGGAGTTATAACGAAGCGGGAGTCGCGAAAACAAGTTTGATGTTTTGTTGACTAGTCAAACCGAAACCCACTCGGGTTTAAGCCCATTTTCCCTTTTTTTTAACCTAATTAAAGCCCATTAAACCCAACTCCTTCCCTTTATAAACTAGCCTCCACCCCCACAAAACACTTTTACACTTCACATCCCACCAAAACACTCTCAAACTCTCTCAAAGTTCTCTTCTTCTTCACAAAAATTCTGCACAAAACCTTCAAGGTTAGAACACCATTCTAACCCATTTTTCTTGCTTCTAACACTTAAAGCTTGCATCTAGCTTCATGGATACACCTCTAGGACTATCCCCAATGACTTTGCCTTGGCAACATTGAGTGGAAGCCATCTATAATGAGGTCTAAAAGCTAGTTTTACAAGGCTGAATTTTTATTTTGTTTTTGTCCTTGATATTTTTAATCTTTTAACAAGCTTTAATCTTATTTTAAAACATACTAAACCACTTGGAACAAACCCATGGACTATCCTCTAGGTTTACAATGGTAAACACTAAGGGGGAGGCACCTAAATGGGTTCCCAAGTGGCTAAACTTTATGAAATTGTTGCTCTTGGGTTTACCTTGTTCAAACTTGGATTTTCCTTGAACCAAACCTTGTCTCCAACAAACCTCATTGTTGGATGACTTGAGTTAAGGTAAAAATCCAGAAATGAATGAGTTTTGAACTTAACTTTATGTCTTTTTATTACTTAAGTAATCTAACATAACAACAAGTGTGATAAACCAAACTAAGTATTCAACTTTACCATGTTGAAAAGCTTATGTTAAGGTTCAAATGGCAATCTTGAAGAACTTTGGTTCTTCAAGTAGGGCTTTCCCACCATAACTCACCCGGATTACTTGAGATATTATATGTAGTATATCTATACTTTAAACATTTAAACTATTATGTAAGTATTTACAAAGGTTTGTGGATTATTACCCTACCTTCGTATCTCATGACCTCCTTCGAGGAGGGTACACTAACGTACTAACTTTACCATCCGAATCTCCAACACTAGTTGGTGAATTGTGTTTTGGTGCGCCATTGGCGATACATGACTTCTATGATTCTATATATATACGTACAAGTACTCAAATCCGAATCTAAGACAAACCCGTTTTCCTTGTTAGGTTAACCGGTGTCTAAATCTCCCAAATCCATCTACTCACGACTCGGAACTTTTCCTATCGAAACCGTGAGTCATACTTCACCCCTTTTATTTTAACACTATTTGGGTTGCAACATGTACCATTTATCAAATACACTCAAGCATACATTCAATCAAACTTATTCTAAAACTCAATTCATACAAACATGCTTACTTGTTATACTATTTGTGAATACATTCTAGAATACATTATCTTGCAAGCAATCTAAACCTCCCTTAACATGTATAGCGCTATAGGACTAGCACATCCGCCCTATTATGATGGGTTTATGTTAAGTTATCAATCTTTACGGTCTTGCTCACTTTTGATGCTAAGATTACGCTAGTGGACACTTTGGTTTGATTATGGCTTTGCAAGCTAGCAATGTACAAACTTTAGTATACTTTACTCATGTTTAATTGAGATTTATTCACTATTATGCTATGTATACAAATTTGTATGCTCACCAACATATTCTTATGTTGACCAATATTTTATACATGTTGCAGGAAATGCTTGAAGCTTTATCAAGAAATTCAATTAGGGGACCTAGAAACACACCAAATCTATCATTTTGTTATGTTTGTTTTAGACATTTCTCTAAATTATTGTATGTTTATTTGAAACACTGTAATGTTACGTTGATTAATGAAAATGAAATTTAATCTTAATTTATTGTCATTTTAGTCCTATGATGTCTTTGAACAATCTATCACTTCTCGCGCCTCGATGTTTCCGCCATCGGTTGGGGTGTGACATCTCCCCTCGACTGTTCATCCCCAGTTCAATTCAATCCAGGTAATTGAATGGGGCTTTGTACACGATTTGATGTGGAAAATCAAAGCCCCATGTTTGATTTCGTTAACTATTTCATTTGGGTGTTCAATTCGATCGAATCCATTTCTAGGGTTTATGTGATTTGGGGGAAGATGGGATTAAGTTGTTAAAAGAATTGGGAACCGATTTTTGTTGCGGCTATAAGCCTTTGGTTCACCGGTTCAATGTCCATTTGCCATTCAGAAGGTCCCGGGTTCGACCCCGGGCACCTTCTATTATTTTTTAATGCCCTTTTTGACCTTTTAAAAATATACAAAAATTTCCAAAAATCATAAAAATAACTTTTAAAAACTTCTTTTATTTTAAAAGCCTTTAAATAATTTTCTGTAAATTTATTTATTTAAAAACACCTTAAAATAGATTTATTATTTATAAACATTATAAATAACCATTTTTATAAAAATAGACTTTAAATAATGATTTATAGTATTAATCCATTAATTGGACACCATATTACACACTTATAAACGTTTGAGACTTGTAAAACACTTGCAATTCATCTTTATATCTTGTCATGGTTATTTGTATGTTGTAAGTGATTATATGAGATACATAGTTTGTTACAATCATTAACTATTGCTAGCCTGGCGACGTCTTAGATCTTTGGGCCTGACAAGCCTATTTGGTGCTAAAGTCGATGAACTGCCGACTCCTAGGAGCCGTATGCTTGTGCACTAGGGAACCAAATACACTTAGCCAATCTTATATACTTGTAATCAAGTCGAGGTTTGATTGTAAAGATATGTGTTCTATAACCTTACTAGCTTATAACCTATGACATGAATTGCTACTTATAATCTTTTCATATTATGTATGAAAACCTTGGAAACTCACCAACTATTTTTAGTTGACCTTTTATTTTTATCATGTTTCAGGTAACCCCCAAGTTTAAAGTGGTCTTTTGAAGCTTGCAATAAAACTAGGATGTGGACCTAGTTAAATAAATGAAATGTTATGTTATGTTTGATATTTGCTTGAATGTATTTCATGATTGAGACTTATGTTGTAATTCCTGTTGAAACTATTAATTTGAATATTTACATTTAAACATAACGTTATGTGGCTGTGAACAATCGTATTCCTCACACCTCGACGTTTCCGCCGGGTGACACACTAGTTGCTTCATCTTAAATGAAACTGATTCATGTTCATATGAATAAAATAAGAGGTAACAATTTTAAAAATGTAGATATATGGGTATAAGGTGTAAGTTATATAGTTATGTATTCATTTTGTTGCAAAAGAAACTAATAAATTTTGGGAAACTTGATTCATTTGAATTTAAAGAATTCTATATTTATTATTTATATGTTTGGTTCTTCGAAATTATAATCTAAAATCACATTATATCTTTATTAACTTTAAATAAACTTTACACATTTTATATACATAAATCACATTTATTAAAGATAAATTGGTTAATGAAAAATCTAACTTTTAAATTCTTTTCTTCAACTCAATTTTTCAAAAATAAAACGCTTGAACTTAGGTCATACAGGTGTCCTCCTGGTGAACAAAATGGTGGAAAATCAGAATTAACACATAAGGAATTGCGATTGGCAGTAAAAAGGATGATGGTGGGAAAACCCGATGGAAATTCATCGGACAAGATTAAAATACAAAGAAAAATCAAATGATGTTCGGGTAATTTGACCCGAGGAAACCCGAAAACACCACGTCTTGCTTTAAAGAAAACCGAAAACCTGAGATTCGGGACAACTCTGGGTCCTCTTAGGCAGTGTTTTGGAGACCGGATCGGACCGGCCGGTCCGACCGGTTCGACCGGGGATCGGTCCGGTGGCCGGTCCGGTCTGATATGGATCGATTTTTAGTGGTCGAACCGGTCAGTTCGTCCCGAACCGCTGGTCGGACGGGAAACCGGACCGGTTCGGAACCATAAATTATCAAACCAATATAGTTAAATTTTAATGAGTAAAAACGGGGTGTTAAACGGGGTGTTAAACTTAGTACGTTGGATGGGTCCTCTTAGGCAGTGTTTTGGTATATATATATATATTTATTTTAATGAGTAAAAACGGGGTGTTAAACCATAAATTAGTACGTTGGATATACAAATATAGTTAAATTTTATATATAACTATAAAATACATATTTAATTACATATATAAATATAGTTAAATCCGGTCCAACCGGTCCGACTATCAAACCAATAAGATGTCCGGTTTGATATCTGATCCGGTTCTGAAAATATTGCTTTTAGGTCGCATTGCGGAAGTGATATTACAATTTACATTTTACACCCTTTGCCTTTCTTAACTGAATTGAATGAATGAAAGGAACGAGGGTTTTGCTTCAAGCTATAAACCCAAACCGAAGCTTCAGCAGCCGAACATCACCATCCCCATCACAGGTACACCATCTTCATCAGTGCTTATACCTGCAACTAGTTCTGATAATTTGTTATCCTCTTTGATGCATCTGCACTCATAGATTCCGCTGATGGATCAATCGGAGCGTTACTGCTACAATCCTTCGTTGGATTGGAATCCTCAAGTGGAAGAGTATTTCAGCAAAGCTTATGGAGCTGAAGCTTTTTCTCGCATCTCAAAAGCACTAACGTATTCGCTTCGTGATTGTTTTCTGCTGTTTCTTACTTTAAACCTTTGTCATTTTACTCGTTCATATTCGAATTTGTGAATTTGCTAATTTGCTTGTAGAGGAAGTTGATAGTTATGTCTATATAGGTAATGTGTGATTAGTAGAAGTGTAGCATTGGTGATTAGAGGCCTAAAATGGTTGATTGAAATTTGAAACTGCAGAGTTCCAGGTTTGATGTCTAGGAATATGACCGTGTATTGGATTTTGGGCCTTTGAATGTTTGGTTATTTGCATTGGAAATGCTTTACTGTCAGAAATTGGGGAGGTATTATTGCACTCAATTAGATTTTGAAGTTATCTAAGATTGGGGAAATGGTGGTTTCAGGATTTATTAATGGGGAAGTAAAGGGTCTGCAAGAGGTTGGTAGGGTAATGGCTTGTTTTTTAGCTAAAAACTGAATCTTAGTGTTCTCTGTTGTGAAGACCATCATCCCGTGTTGATATTATAGCTGTTGATTGTGTTTTAAGGTGAGAGAGAGGGGGGGGGGGGGTTGTGAAGGTGACAGTGTGTCTTGTCCACTCTTGCACCTGTAATGCTAGTAAAATGATATCCAAGGATATGGAACTCCTTATCTATTCAATTTTGAACTATTATACCTCTTTATAGACAATTTTTTAACACTAAACCTGTCTGGTTACCTGGCTATGAGAAGCTGTTAATTGCAAGTCCTTTTTGTTAACTGTGCATGCATGCTTGCATGTTCATCTATTCTGTTATTTTTTTTATTTGCCCTTACTAGATCTTTAGCTTCAGTAAAGTTATATCTTGTAGCTTTGCTAAAACTCGCTTTAGCATTTTAATAGCTGTCACCATCTGTTCTCATATTCCATAGCATAAAGCTCATAATCGTTGATTTTCAGTCAACCTCGTTATTTACACTTACGTGCACTTATAATTGCTTAGGAGACCCTCCTGCTACTCTTGTATACGTGTAAATACACTGAGAACGACAACTGAATCCGTCATTGAAAAGATTCTAGAAATTCAACATCAAAAGAAACTGCATGATGCTTTAAAGAATGTGCACACAAATGATGATAAATCAGTTGAAATATCTGAAAGGGTCAATAGTTCCACCTCAGAAACTAGCCCTGTTTTCAAGTGTCAGATACCCGGGCTAGACTATGTTGTATTTGTAAAAGGTTCCGGCCCTCATGCCATTCAATATGATATTCAGCAAGACAAGCCTCCAAAAGAGGTAATAGTCAGCCGTAAATGTGCAGAAGCTGTTCTTCGAGGTGCTCAGGTAAATTCCAGCAATATATGATAGATTATTTTCTATATTTGTAAAAAGTGAATGTTAGTAATATGGACTTTTCTCAATTGTTGAAAAGAGGACTAGATTCTAAATTTTTAGTTTTTTATTGTTATACTTGTGTAGGTATATGTGCCTGGTATATTAGCGTGCAGTGCTCATGTTGAAAAAGGGGATACGGTTGCAGTTTCAGTTGGTATTGAACAGCCAGCTCAGAATGGTGAATGGGCTACCGGAATTACACGTGGGATTGTCCTACAAGGACTTAAAACAGGCAAGCAACTTGTTGTCATTATTTTGTTAATTGTGTAGTTATCATGTGTACATATTCTCAGTTGTTAGTTTTGTAGACCTTATCAGTTTGTTAATTCACTTATTCTGCATAGATTAACTTGTTTTCTAGTATTTTTTTTTTCCATATGCTCATTGAATTATGATGCTTATTCTATGTATTATCTATTGTAGATCCTCAATATATTGAAAGAGATGGGTTATATATTGGCCAAGGAATTACCATGTTATCAAGGGCGGGGATATTTCGTGACTTGTCTGGTCTTGGTGTGGATATGACTGATAGAGTGTTTAGATTGCCATCCTTCAATGGTATACATTTTTCTTTTTTCTTCAAGCAGTGGAATGCCACACATGTCATGATTCTTCTTGTGATTGCCATCTCAAGAACTGTAGTACTTGCTAATATTTTATGATTATTAAGATTTTTGTTAGCATTTTGATTTATTTTTGTTTTTCTTTATTTGGGGTCAAAGAAGTTGAGGGGATATTTCCATTAGTTGGTCATTGGAAATATTGAGGGAGTGTTGAGACAACTTAATCACTATTGATGATACTATTAAACTCATACATCGAATTAGAGTCTTGTAATAGAACGGCAGCTATTTCTCCGGTAAGTATTCAATATATATGAGTTATCACATGATTGAACTTATGAATCAGACAATTAAAATGCATAGCAAGTTTTTGAGCACAGGTTAAAGGTTATATGTAAACAAATGTAGGTTTGTTGAAAAATTTGCAGATGTACTGAAGGGGGACATATTTCTTCAAAACCTCCCAAGCATTATTACTGCACACGTCTTAGGTATGTTTACTTTTTTTTTCCCTTCTCACTCATAATACAGCTGTGCTTATGACATGTCTTTGTGTTTCATCCCTAAAATAAATAATATTGCTAGCATTTCGAAAACGAAGTTCAAAATGTCATGATTTGTTGCACTTTACTGTTTCATTTTTTCTTTCAATAGTAGTCGTCGTACCTTTTCTTGTAGTTTGATGGGAGTGATCCCATTTTTTTCATCGGGTCCGGGTTACATCTTTCTTGGTATATCCAGATAATAGGTAGGAGCATAAACTGAAACATTATCATAAGAGATTTGCCTTTTCTATTGATTGATATCCTCGTATAGATAGACTAAAAAATATGCGAGTAATTTTTTTTCACAACGTCTGAATTTTTGGGCTTATATAGATAACTAAAGAACCCCTAAGTGAGGGCCAATAATTTTAGGCTTATAACCTTCATGAAGACTTAAAGCGAAGTAGGCCTAGGTTCTAATTTCAGTAATAGTTATCTTTTAGTTACATAACCCTAATATAAATTTATTGTAGCTGGACTGATATTCAACTTGTTACTTGGAAGGCATAAAGAGGGCGGGCCTTGGCGCAGCGGTAAAAGCTGTTCCTAAGGGACCGAAGGTCTCAGGTTCGATCCGTGGAAACGGCCTCCCCACAAAATGTGGGGGAAAGACCGCGTACATCTTCCCTTAAATGGGACGGACCCTCCCTGGACCCTGCGAAAACGCGGGAGCTCTTTGCAGCACCAGGTACTTGGAAGGCATAAATACTAAAAAACTTTTATTGGATCTCATATTTGAGATAAAAGACTTGTAAATTCTGTTATATTTCTCTTTTGACGAAAATTGATTTTGATTTGGCAAGAGTTAATTTCGTTAATCACTATGTGGTAGATCCACAACAGGGAGAAAGAATATTAGACATGTGTGCTGCCCCTGGTGGAAAAACCACTGCAATTGCTTCACTTATGAAGGATAAAGGAGCAGTGATTGCAGTTGACAGGTCTCATAATAAGGTAAAACCTCATATTCATACTCCATAATCCCATATACATAATTTTGTATCGTATTATATCTTAGATGCAGCAATTAATCTGTTAGTATTGATGTTTTTCCTTTGCAGGTGCTTGAGATCCATAATCTGGCTGCAGAATTGGGATTAAATAGCATAACAGCATATAAAATGGACGCCCTAAAAGCTGTTCACAAGAATAAATTAAATGGTACGGTGACACAAAGTTCTAGTGAGGATAAAGTTAGTCAAACTAGTCAACAGGTTGAGTCAGCAAGTTTTGTTAATGGAGATTTAATATCTCCTACAACAGAAGGCAACAAGATTTGTGAGTTACTTTTTCTTAATGGATACTATGTGTATTATTATATATTCTTTGACATTAATTTAGTTAGTTTTCCAGATGTGGAGGAAATTAGAAAAGGTCCTTATACAAGTAAAGCCGAAATAAGGAAACAAAACCGAAGAATGAAAAATGGGCCTGGGAAAAATCAATTGACAGGTGGCAGAGTGAATAAATGTGAAGGGTTTCCTCCAAACAGTTTTGACCGTGTTCTTCTTGATGCTCCTTGTTCTGCTCTTGGATTGAGACCACGTTTGTTTGCTGCAGAGGTAATCCTGTTTTCTTAAACAATATCTATAACAGCACCCAAATAGATCCCAATCCAAGTTAAGCATCTCATGATATCCATTTATGATTTATTTGATTTACAACTGATTGTCAATGACTTGTGGGTTCTGTTTGGTTGGCCGAAATTGGTAAAGGAATGGACTAGATTATTACATTCCATTCTCATGTTTGGTAGGTCTGTAAGGCAGAAGGAATGAAATGATTTTTCATTTGAACCTTTTTATAAAGTTCTCAAACAAGATTATGATAGAAATTCACTTTTTACTTATTTCTGGAAAACATAAAAGTAATCTAATTAACATGTCTTTTATTTTAAGGAAACAATAGAATCATTAAGAAGACACGGGAAGTATCAGCAACGAATGTTTGATCAGGCTGTTCAGCTAGTTCGCCCAGGTGGAGTTATCGTATACTCCACGTAAGAAAGTATTTATATTACCTGTTTAATTAATTATAATTTAGTACTTCATTTATCAAGCATCCCATTTTTAAATATTTTTTACTCACCTCTATGGACGGATTCCAGATGCACAATAAATCCAGGTGAAAACGAGGCTCTTGTTCGCTATGCTTTAGACACGTATAAATTCCTTTCAATGGCACAACAGGTGAGTCGCAACATCTTTTTTCTTTTTAAGAATAATGAGAAACTTTAACTTTTTCCCACTATTGTAGATGATTACTATTTTTTAAAGCTAATCTTATAGGTGGCTAATTGGGCAAAATTATTTTTTATGAATAACTAGTTTTAGTAAACCCGTGTAATACACGGGTTGAAAATATTAAAACAACATAATTCATAAATGTATAAATATTTCGTATGATTAAGCTACGTTTTACTATAACAATGAAAATTAAAAAGTTATATTTATAAATTATAAATATTCAAATATTTTTTTGAATGATATAATATATAATTGACCCATGTAAAATTAAAACCAGTTATCTTAAAATCACACTAACCTAAAATATATAAATATATCAATAAATATTTTTTTCTTTTTAGTTTATCTTATTTAGCTATAAAAATGTGTATAGTTCAAAACAATATGATTACACAATTAAGTTGATAATATAAAAAATTAAATTTAAAACAAAATGAATTATTACTATTAATTGAGTTTTTTAAAATAAAAAACTTGACTAAAATAATATATTAGTTTAGACGGGAAAATATTTTTGAGAAGTAACATGAGGATGCCATGTGGCATCCTAGTTACTCTTTTATTATATAGTATAGATTAGTTTGTCAAATCTGTTATGAAAATTGGTTTAGAAGTTCTATGCATCATAATACATATGGGTGACTTTCAACTCCTTGATTTGTCATAGATAAAATACAAACAAGCATGCAATACACAATCAACAGATAAACAAACTTACCCACTTATACGATATGGTAAAATACAAACAAGCATGCAATACACAATGAACAGATAAACAAACTTACCCGCTTATACGATATGGTAGAATACAAACTTACGAAGGCAAAACATACAATTAGATGAAAAATGGGTCGAAATTTCCACAGCAATTTAATCTTTTGCACTTTCATGTATGTTTTAGCATCCAAGAATCGGGGGACCTGGTTTACTCGGTCGTTGTGAATCATCTGACGGATATGTTGAGTAAGTTCATACATCCTGCATCCATATTTTATGATCAGTTTCCCTAAAATATTTACTATTTTAATCAAATTGACGAGCTGTGACATTATATGAATAACATGTGCAAATTTATAGCTTTATGACACCTCTACTGGAATGTAATTATTGATGTTAATGCTGTAATTTCTTCAGGGAATGGTTAAAACCTGGTGAGGAAGATCTTGTCCAGAGGTTTGATCCTTCAGGCCCGCATGATACAATCGGATTTTTCATAGCTAAATTTAATGTTGGGCCCAAAGAGGCTTAGTTTTATATCGATAACGGCCCACATCCATCACATTTTTGTAGAATTATGGGCTTCATAGTTAGCATTGGATTATAGAACATAAGTCATTCTATCAATTGTATTTTTAAACTGTAGTAGTTTGTCAAGATGGGAATTATTTTCATAATTATTACTGTTTTTATTACTTTTGGCAGAAGCAGTGAGCTGACTTCTGCCATACATAAACAGGGGTGAAATGTTTCTCGAAAAAGGTCGAATCCTGAGAACATTAAGTGACCCTGTTTCTCGGTTGTCACGTGAGAGGTAAACCAAGGGTTAGCTTCATCCTCTTCCTTACGTATCCCATAGGGGACATTCTGTGATTGAAGCTGAAGGTAATAATATTTGTTTTGATAAATACGCTCTTCAGGCACTTGAACCCGCTTGGATTACATCTTGACATGTAGAAAATAGAAATAGGTTGACAAGCTATGACACGTAATATGTCATGTTGAAAAGTTGAGTCCTCGGTAAGGCCTATAGAAATACATATCGATTCAGGTTATGGCACTTTCTAATATTGAGTAACCTGAGCATATTATTTTTTTGATAAGTTAGGTTATCCTTTCTTGACCTGTTGAGATTAAGCTTATTTTTGAAATCAGGTCTCTATAACCAATTCTCTACTAGAGGAGGATATATGTTTTAGTAGACAATATATAAAATCACTAAAAACGGTTAAGTTTGAAATAAAAGTTATATATATACTTTAAAAAGCAAATTACAAAGCTTTTAAGCTTGTTATATATATTTGGAATAAAAAATCAATGATAATTACTTACGCCAACAACGCTGCTTCAATTTTATGTGATATACAGCTCATGTTTGAACCCACCACAAGATAAGCAAAACATATCCACCAATCATCTTAAATTCCCAATTTATCATTACAATTTAAGTTAAAAAGAACGATGATTAATGCATTTTTTTCAAGTGCTGCATCATTTTACTTTTGTATTGTTAATGTTAGATCTTCTTGTTTATTCATCTCAAATTTAAAATTCTACCAAAATTTTAAATTTAAATATTATTTTATAATTAATAAATTTTATTTATTTAACTCGTGTAATACAAGAATTATTAAAACTAATAAAATAACTAATAATTCTGATACTTCCTAGCAGTTTCCCATTGTTTGCTACTCGTTTATTTTCCACAACCTTTTTATTTAATAAAAACCACCATACAATAAACCCTACCCACCATCACCGGCAACAAAAACTTCCGTTCACCGGAAACAAAAACTTCCGTTCACCGGAAACAAAAACTTCCGTTCACCGGAAACAACAAAATTCTATCGTATAGCCATGTTTCTTGTAGAGAAAGCTAACCTATCGTCTCATTTCCGATCTACCACAAAGAAATCACCACATATCCCCAAACCCTACCAACTAACAGCTCGATTGTTCGACGAAAAGGTAATTCATCATCTCAAAACCCTAGATCTGAAACAAAATTCATCAAATATCAGTTTATCTTCGCTTTCAGCGTTAGTTTCGTTTCTCTCAACGGTTCATACCGAAGCGGAGGACCAGATCTCGAAGTTGAAACCTGAGAAGGATGATTATCATGCTTTGTATATGGATTACAGCACGAAGGTGCTCGATCTGTGTAACTTGGTCTCGTCGGCGGTTCATCGGTTAACCGAACGACGTCTGTTGATGAATTACAGTCTTCGTGTTCTGAATTTCACCGGTCAGGTGCCGGTTCGTGAGAAGTTGATTAAGGCGAAGGATGCTCTCACCAGATCCGTTGACGGTAAACGAGAATCATCGGAGGAGAACGGTTTACGTGCAAAGGCGTTGATCGGAGAGCTAGCGGTGATGATCGGTAAGCTGCCGTACGGAAGCGATATTGTTCGTCGGACGTTTTACGCTATCGGAGTTTTGACGGTTTTCGTCGGAAGCGTTGTGGTCGCCGTCGTGTACGGTGAAACCGACGTCGTTAAACTCCGAGCTCCGGCGGAGTTTCTGTGGTCCGATTTAGTCAACGGCGTGCAATCACACATCTTCGATCTGATAAATTCAAAACAGAATGTGATTTTGGAGGTTGATGATGTATCAAAGCAAGCGGTGGTGGTTTGTGATCTTCTTCATGCCGTCGTCGCTGACGGTGGCGATGACGACGGCGTTAGGGTTCGAGTGGTGGCCGGAGTGGAGGAGCTGGCGTCGTCGGTGAAGAAGTTTTCCGACGGTGTAGATGAGTTGACTAACGGAGTTGACGGTTTGTTTCACACCGTTATGAAAACGCGTAACGGACGTTTAGATATTTAGGTGGTAGGTGTGTGGGTGTGGAATATGTGTAGATGAATTTATTATTATACGGAATTAGTGGGATGAATGAATATGAAATTTGTATGTTTGGCAATGGTAAGTTTCCACATGGGTAATTTAAATTTAAAATCGATGAAAATCGAACTTGTGTATGTGCTACCAATTTACTAACTACTAGGGTAATTAAAAAAAAAGGTTGATCTTGACTAAATAGTCAGAAAACGTGTACTTGACTATAACTATTCAAAACTTATATAGAATCCATCTTACAAGAACAGGGGTGCAAACGAGTCAAGCCGCTCCTGAGCTACTCGAAATCGAATCAATAAAAAACTTGAAAAGAACCGAGTTTTATTGAGCCCGAGCCGAGCTCGAGCTTGAAAGAAAGCTCATTTAATTATCAGCCACTGCCGACTACCGATTTAGGAAATTTTTATTTGAACTTGGTGTAACCTACCTTTCTGCTAATTCTATCTTTCATGCCCGGATAAAGCATGTGACGTTTGACTTTCATTTGTTAGAGAAAAGTGGCTCGAGGAAATCTTCATACGTAGTTTTTGTCCCAATACACGATTAAATTGTTGATATCTTTACAAAACCACCGTCAACTCCTAAATTTATCTTTATTATCCAAGCTACAAGTCATTTCAATATCCTTAGCTTGTGAGGAAATATTGAAATAGTTATGTTGCTATTTGTTACTATCATAATCTTCAAAGTATATGTGTGATATTTAGCAACATATATACACCAAACCTTGTGGTTTATCTCCATATTCGGTTTTTCTTTCAAACCAAATAGCCTGATTTTCAATGAGGGTGTTCGTTGATTCAAGTGTCATTGAGGGTGTCGTAGATTCAAGTTTCACGTACTTGATCTCCTCTGTTTGTAATGGACCAAACACATAAATATGGTTTCACTCGACTTAACCTAATTAATGTTTTTAAACTTCTAACCAAACCATAAACCAAATAATTAATTTACTACGATTTGCAAGTTTAAACAAGCCTTTAATCCTTATACATATATGATTTCATAATCATTAATACATATACCTGTGATCAAATTAAATTATGAATGTAAACATACATATTTACATACGCACATAATTGAAAAAAGAAAATAAGTAATGAAAAAACGCTGTTGGAAAAGAATAATTACGAGCCAAGCTCAATCTTTAAACATAAAGCTTGAAATGAAACAAACTCAAGCTATTTTAGCTAGAAGGAGCCGAGCTCAAGGTTAGACTAGTAAACACCGCTAACTCATTACCGTCAAACTCTCATTTAATTAATTAAACTTCTATACAAATATAGCAATTAAATAACAAGTAATCTAACAGTCGAAAGAGAAACGATTTTGAGAGTAAGAGGCAATAAAGAAAATCAACTGGTTGTAGCCGCAGGCGTCGGCTGCGGAGGAGGAGAAGAATTTGGGATCTTTGAGAAAGAACGATACTGCAGCCTAACCTTCTCTCCACTCTCAATAATATTTACCAGGTACCTAAATAAAATAATATCCATAAAAAAGATGAAACATTATTCAATCTTCCCTGTTGATTTTAACCAAACAAATGCTGTATAATAAATATACTGTATTACTTACCAGCCATTAAGAGATTGTGAAGTTATGATGGCTTCTTTCCCAACAAATTTATCGGGTGTCCTCCGGTTTCCCTACACCACACACATTAGATCGTTATTTATTTTCCAAATCTGTTACTAGAAAACTCACGAGACCCCAAAATGCATCTTCCGCTGGATGTAGCCTTCAAGGGGGTTAAGACTTAAGATGCTCCTTAAGGATTAAATTTAACATTTTTATAACAAAAGTAATTAGAAACGTCATCAATATTAAATAACTAGTGAGCTGAGGGTCTCTTTGAAAGCAGAAGCCACTCTATCCCTTTGGGATAAAGGTAAGGTTGGCACTATCACTACGCCACACCAACTCTATGAAGGGGATTTCATTGGGTACATTTGTTACCAATATTAAATAACGAACCAACCTTAATAACAACTTTCTCGTTTACTGAAAATGGATATTGTACGCATCTTTGGGACCCATTTTCAGAAGTAGCATCCCCATTTCCCTGAATTGTGTCACAGAATATTTGTTAGCCTCACAGTTAATGTTTAATATCTTAAGTATATTTCTAAGAGTATGTTGCAGAGATGCTCACTGTACATCTCTACTTTTACACTTTTAGACGCTTGGTCCATTAAAGTTAAACCACTTAACAGCTATATTATTGAAAATGACCATTTTACCTTTGAATGAAAACATTTTTTGGAAAGAAAAAAATCTGGAACTAATTAACACCATAGCTCCCCTCTCTCTCTCCTCCGGCCACACTCTTAGAGTCGCCTCCAACCGTTTCCCTACGGAGATGGGTGGTTGTAGGTAGGTCATTTGCTTTGGGATTTGATTCAGAGTTTGCTGAGAGGTGGCTAGAGGTTCTAACTTTGACTATTTGGGGGAGGGGGCGTGTTCATATTTTATGTTTATAGTAAAAACAAAATTACATTTATCAAACTTCTAGAACTACAAGTGTAAATTTAGAAAAGGGTAAAATGGTCATTTCAGAATACTCAACCGTTGGGCTGTTAAGTTTGGGAGGGATCGAGCTTTTAAGCAAAATGTGAAAGTAACAAGAGATGGTATTCTTAATTTTGACCATACCACAGCCACAATTTATGTATTTTTCTCAATATTGATATGCACTAGATTGTGTTAATTAAGGTATTTATAAGTAAAGACTCTGCCATCAGATTGCAAGAGCATTATGATTATAGCAACTACCACATAAAAACATATAAAATGTAGTTAGGTAGATATGTTTACTAAGTGTGCCCTGTAGTAAATCAGGTTAAAAGGGTTGACAGTTGCCCAAGGTATTGTTTCATGTTTTATTTAAGAATTTAGATTATTTCTAAAGAAAAATTTAAAATGGATAAAAAGTGTTTCGGATCAACCCAACCCATGTATTTCCACCTTACCAAAAAATTACCCATTTGACCCATTACCCGACCCACCCATTGAGGCATACCCAGCGGTCACCAACTTCTCTTCTTTGTTTCCTCATAGCAGCATTGTGAAAAAGCCTTCGATCATCCTCACGTTTAACAGCTGCTGCTGCTGCTCTTAAAGCTGTTGATAAAAACAATTAGAAATCAAAAACTAAATCCATGTTCATAACAAAGTTTTTTTTTTTTGGTTTGTGGTGGGGATTTAATAAAGTAAAACAAAAAAAGCGAAAGATGTACATTACCATGGTTAGGTATTAAAGATGAACTCCCAACTTCAGCGTCACAGACAGTACATCTTCCCTGTAATGTAAAGGTTGTGATTTCTGTCATTTTTTCTCTTTTTCCCATACTTTTTGATTTAAATCATTTCTGGAAAGTTACTGTTTGGATTATTAAATACTTATTTTGTTCTACTGCTTTTAATCATTCACAAAACACCTTCCTTATTGAGTAATGCACTTTTCAATCATCTTAATATTTAAAAAAAGCTTTTGACCTCTCCAAGACATTTTTGTATGAATGAATTATAATCCACATTCTGTATCTGCAATTAATGCCCATGCATATAAAGAAGTGGTCCATCACCTACCGTCTCTAAGACCCTCTTGAGCATCATGCCACCAAATGAATGCCCACATGGAGCAAACATAGCATCTTCAAGAAATGAACCACTAAATAAAATAGCAAATTGTATTAAAATCCATAATATTTTGTAAAGAATAATAATAGTAGCAAGCAGTGTTCTAACATAAGTTGACCATGTGCATATTACAAGAACAAATGAAATAACACAAAATTTAGATAACCCAACCACCGGTTATTATAGAGCAAGAGGAGCAAACAGGTGCACAAAATAAGAAAAAGTAAAGAATAACAATCAAAAGGAGCAAAAATCTGTCAAAATTTACTTACGACAATGAATCAGACAGTACACTTCTCAATGATGGTTCTTTATTAGAACTTTTCCAACCCGCCTGCAATTCAAAACCCACTGTGAGACTTTTACTTTCTAACAGCTCTTTACCAGAAGATTATCACATTAAGTTTTACTAATACAAAACTTGCTTATCTGTTTCTAAATTAGGATATAGGCAAATGGGTAAAAGTTCAACATATTGGTTCATGCAGATAATAAAACTGGCTTACAAAAGCATTATCAGAGCCGTTACATGGTACGTCCTCGTCAGCAGAAAGATCATCCATAAACTGGCTAACAGAAATTGGTACATAGCTTTGAGGGATCACATGGCCAGCTGTTCTAATTGGAGAACAGTCTAATACAGCATTACCTTGTGGCATGAGCCTAAATGCTAATGATGACCTACAATAGTTTAGTTATTCAAGAGATTAGTATATCATATTATCTTAAAAGATCATAGTACCATTATATAGATTTGATATACCTCCCTGCATTAGCATTGGCTGGAGTGTGATCGATTGCGGCCTTATATGAAGCCGCTGGGCGAAGGCCTGCTGTGGCATGACTGAGTGCCTTCCCTGTTAATAGTAAAAGATCCCCAGGGGCATAACCATAATCTGCTAGGTACCAACGGCCATTGGGATCACGAACCTAATGGATGAAAATAACTTGTAAATTAAGATTACAAAAAAAAAAATACTAGAACAATTACGAATCTCAATCTTTATAAACGACTCGGGATATTATATGCATTTTTGGGTGACTTTGAGCCTGTTCAACTCATTTGACCTGTTCCATTTTCAGCTAATATTTTCAATTTGACTCATTAGACATAAATACCACTGAAATCGCCAACTCTACAAGTGTAGCATAAGTGATCAAATACAAACAGTTGATCATACAAAAGATACAAAAGTCAACAGGCAGTCTTCCAAAAATGAAAACTACACAAACTTACATAAATGTTGAACTAGGATACTAACAACTGAAGTTGATTGATGAAGGTATATACCTGAAGACCAGGTGCATCTGAACTAACCAATGTTAATAATCCCTTTTCGGTTTCATTATTTGTTGTTATGTTCCCACCACCGATGGCACCTTTTCCCTTTTGCAATGGTATGTGCAGGTAGGATGCAACAAGCACTGATGATGATGCCTCATTAGCAGGTAATGGGTTGTCATCAAGTAAATGGTTAAAAGCACTGACATTAAGTTTAGATTTAACATGTATTAGTAATATACATGGACATTAAATTAAAAAGATATATAAAGTAAAACTGAAGAGAAACTAAAATGCAATAAGAAAATAGTTACTCGCTTCTTAAACGAAGGTGCCTAGCAATTGCACTTAAAGCAGCACGAGCAGCCTTTCCCATGCATCTGAAAACATCTGCCATACATGGTGGAGATGAATCCATATCTTCTAAGGCCCTGTCACATGACAAATTTATAATAACATCCAAATGGGTCACACAGATACAGTAGGATAAGTTACTAAAAGTTCACAAATAATATAAAACAGAAACAAAGCTAGCTAGACAGTATTAATGACAAAAGGTGCAAATATACTATACACAAGCATTTATATAATACTATGACAGAAAATTAGCACCTGCACTTTATGTCAAATCCATAACCAGCTTAAAGAGTATGCAAGCATTTTTCTTGGATCTATGGTTATATTAGTTAGATAAAAACCCATTTATGCCATTATCTAGGCATCCATGATAACATACATGATCCTGCCTCATAGTCTACATGTGTTATTGTGTTACAAACAAACAAACAAACAAACCCAGTATATCCCACTCAAGAGCAGGGTCTGGGAAGGGTAGGTGTAGGCGAGTCTTTCCTCTATCTTGTTAGGTAGAGAGACCGCTTCCAATGAGACCCCCGACTCGATAGCAAAAGCCATACTGGTAGCAAGACAACATACAATAAATCATACAACACATAGCATACAGTATACATAAAGCCATATCGATAGCAGGACATCATAGGACATCATACAATAAATCATACAACACATAGCCTACAGTTACACAATAAATCATACTACACATAGCATACATATATCCTAGGTGCATGTAGAATCACCGATAAAGGGCAGATATGGGCTACTTAGACATCAGGCCCCGCAACCAGACTTCAAATACCCTTCCTGCCTATAGGTCACATTAGAAGTCCTTAATTTTAATTCTACGCCTCCACTCGGTCCTATCCTCGATCATGTGCTCAGAGAGGTGCAGGTGTATCATATCTCGCCTAATTACCTCATCCCAAGTCAATCTAGGTCTTCCTCTACTCCTCCTACCCTCTAAGATGATGTTCTCTACTGCTCTAACTGGTGCCGCCATTGGTCTCCTCTTGACATGTCCAAACCATCTTAATCTTCCCTCTCGTATTTTGTCTGCGATACAGGCCACTTCTAGCTTCTGTCGATACACTTCGTTTCTTATCCGGTCGAGTCTTGTGTGACCGCACATCCACCTCAGCATTCGCATTTCCGCTACCTCTATTTGTTTCTCGTGCGATTTCTTTATGGCCCAGCAGTCTGTTCCGTATAGCATAGCTGGACGTACTGCCACTCGATATAGCTTTCCCTTTAGTTTTGCTGGAAACCTCTTATCACATAGGATCCCTGATGCTGCTCTCCACTTGCACCATCCTGCTTGAACACGGTGCGCTACATCGCTGTGTATCTCTCCGTCCTCCTGCAAGTACGAGCCCAGGTATTTGAACCTAGACGTTTGTGGGACCGCCATACCCTGAATACTGATTTGGATGTCCTCTTCGGCGTCGCCACTAAAGTTACAATGCATGTATTCTGTCTTTGAGCGACTTATCCTTAAACCTTTGCGCTCTAGTGCTGCTCTCCACTGTTCTAGCTTGTCGTTAAGCACCCTTTTAGATTCCGATATTAAGACAATATCATCCGCAAAGAGCATGCACCACGGAGCTGGCTGCTGTATAGACTTGGTCATCTCATCCAACACTACTGTGAAGAGAAATGGGCTCAGTGCCGATCCTTGGTGGAGTCCCACTTCCACTGTGAATGAGTCTGTGTCTCCGATCGGGGCTCGCACGCACGTTTTTGCCCCATCATACATATCCTTGATTATTTTGATATACCTCTCTGGTACCCTTCTAAGTCGTAGACTTTCCCAAATTAGTTGACGCGGAATGCTGTCATAGGCCTTTTCTAGGTCGATGAATACCATATGGAGATCCCTTTTCTTTTCTCTGTATTTCTCCATTATCCTCCTTATGGCGTGTATTGCTTCTGTCGTAGAGCGTCCTGGCATAAATCCAAATTGGTTTGACGCTATCTGAGTTTCTCGTCTAATTCTCGTGTCAATAACTCTTTCCCATAATTTCATCGTGTGACTCAATAGCTTTATTCCCCTGTAATTTTCGCAACTTTGTACATCTCCTTTTTTCTTATATATAGGGACTATAACACTGGTTCTCCACTGGTCCGGCATCTTCCCTGTCGTAAAGATAGTGTTGAATAAATCTGTTAGCCATTTGAGCCCCTCATCTCCCAGGCATTTCCACACTTCAATCGGTATGTTGTCTGGCCCCACCGCTTTAGCCCTTCCCATTTTCTTCATAGCTCTCGTAACTTCGTCTACTGTGATGCTTCTACAATAGCAATTGTTTTGTTGTGTTGTTTGGGTTGTATTATCTATCTCAGCTTGTTGATTTGGGTTCTTTATGTTGTAAAGGTTATCGAAGTAAGTTTTCCATCTCCCCTTGATGTCCTTGTCGTTCACCAAAACTTTTCCATCCGCAGCCTTTATAAACTTCACAATTCTCAGGTCTTGTCTTCTGCTGTCTCTTGCCTTGGCTAACTTAAACATGTCATGCTCTCCTTCTTTCTTCTCTAGTCGTTTATACATCATCTCATACGCCGCGTACTTTGCCTCTGACACCGATTTCTTCGCCTCTCTCTTGGCCTCCTTGTATTTATCCTTTAGCTCTGGACGTTCATCCTCATTGTTACAGCGTATAAGCTCTCTGAAGCTTTGTTGTTTAATTCGTATCTTCTCCTGTACATTTTCGTTCCACCACCAAGATTCCTTATGGTCGACTGTCCTCTTTGTTGTAACTCCAAGCGTTTCTGTAGCTGCTTGGATGAGCGTATTTGCCATGGCCTCCCACTTTTGGTTTGCGTCTTCCTGTGGTCCAGGATGGTTCATTGGTATGACCTTATCTCTAAAAATGGTAATGTTTTCGTCCTTGAGCTGGCTCCATTTGATCGTATGTCTAATTCTCCTGTTTTGTTGGACAATTGGTCTCTTCACGCGTATATCCGCCACTAACATATGATGTTGCGTCACAACTGTCTCTCCTGGGATTGCCTTACAGTCCTTCCACGAGCTACGATCTTCTCTCCTCGTCAACAAATAGTCTATCTGCGTGTGTCTCCCGCCGCTGCTAAACGTGATTAGATGCGATTCTCTTTTCTTAAAAAACGAATTTATAATTCCTAAGTCATGCGCTACTGCAAAGTCAAGAGCCTCCTTACCGCCTTCATTCCTAAGGCCATACCCGAAGCCTCCATGCACCAACTGGAAGTGGTCATTATCCTTACCGATATGCGCATTAAAATCTCCTCCTATGCATATTTTTTCGTCTCTAGGTATGTCACCCATAACGTGATCTAAACTCTCCCAGAACTTTCTGTTTCTCCTAGTCCAACATGTGGGGCATACGCACTAACTACTGCCACTACTTCATCCCCTATTACTATTCTTAACAGCATAATTCTATCATCGTATCTTCTTACCTCCACTACATTATCTTGGAGTTCCTTAGCAACTAGAAACCCTACTCCATTTTTCGTTCCGTCAGACCCTGAATACCATAGTTTGTAACTATTGCACTCTGTTGCTCTCCCACCCCGCCATCTAGTCTCCTGGAGACACGCTATCTGAACCCTACGTTTCCTTAGCACATCAATTAACTCTAGTAACTTACTAGTTAGGGTTCCTACGTTCCACGATGCCACTCTTAATCTAAAATCATTTTTCCTTGTATTCGCACCTCTCGTCACCGAACATGATCTCGGGGCAGCATAATGACACCTGCTTTCTATATTACCGCACTATCACCTTAAACAACCGCTAAAGACAGGGCAACAAAACAGACGGTGAACAAACACAAGCCAAACAATGCTTTAAACGGCACAAACACAGGTAATAGCGAAATAGAATCAACAGAAGCACCCAAAATTAATCCAGAGTATGAATGCACGTCCACAAGAAATATCAGTCAAATGATGCACCACTAATAGTCAGAGGACAACAGAAATATATAACACAGAGAACGCAGGTAACAAAAAGAATGTAATATACTAACGGATGAAAACACACCAATTTAAGAGACAGATACTGGTACTCCTAACCCAGTCAAAACAGACCTATTAAACTATGGAACAAAAACAGAAGGAAATAAGGGAGAAAGAATATCCTCACAGCGGGGTTTTCCCAAGTTAGGGTTCTCCTTCCAGAACTCAAGTAACTCACAACCTTCTAGGGTTACAAGTCACACGAGATCTATACGCTAGATCGAAAGCAGATCGGGAGCAAATCTGAAGATAGACCAGATAAGCAGCTCGGGAGCAAATCGGAAGCAATTTCCACTCTGCTCGGCAGTGTGGGTGGTGGTGGGTGGTGGTGGCTAGCGATGGGCGATGGTGGCTGTGGAGTCCGATGGTGGAGGTCAACTTACCTGGTCAACTTACCCGGTGGTGCGGTGGCTAGCGGTGGGCGAGGTCAGCTTACCTGGTCGCCGGACCGAGCTTTGGTGAGCGGTGAGCAGATCGGTGAGCGGTGAGCAGATCGGTGAGCGGTGAGCAGATCGGTGAGCGGTGGTCGCCGGTCGACCGAGCTTTGGTGAGCAGATCGGTGAGCGGTGAGCAGATCGGTGGTCCGATAAGTAGATCGGTGAGCGGTGGTCGCCGGAGGGCGAAGGTCGCCGGTGGCGGGCGGTTTGCCGGTGTGGTGAGCGGTGGTCGCCCGTTGGGCGAGATACCCGTTGGGCGAGAGAGACAGAGCAGAGCGAGAGGAATAAAGATTGTACTCTACAAATAAACTGGTATAAAGATTGTAGAACGATTGTGTATTTGATTGTGATAATTATTAGAATACAATAGGATCATATATATAGATCTATACTAGGGTACTAGGGCCGACTGCTATATGCTATGGGCCTGGCCTAATATAACCTAAATACATCAACTAATACTCCCCCTCAAGCTAAGGCCGGGGACCAACTCTTAGCTTGGACTTCAAGAAAAGAAAACGATCCGAAGACAGTGGCTTTGTGAACACATCAGCAATTTGATCCTTTGTAGATATGAACCGGACAGATAACCTTTTTTGAGCAACTTTCTCCCGAACAAAGTGAAAATCCACTTCCACATGCTTTGTCCTAGCATGGAAAACTGGATTAGCAGAAAGGTACGTAGCTCCTAAATTGTCACACCAAAGGATTGGAGTTGAAGGTAGCGAGACACGAAGTTCCGTAAGTAGTGTTTCAAGCCAGGTCAATTCAGCCACTGTATCAGCCAAGGCCTTGTACTCAGATTCAGTAGATGACCGAGATACGGTCTTTTGTTTTCTGGCTGACCATGAAACTAGATTTGACCCGAGATAAATAGCATATCCCCCAGTGGATCGACGGTCATCCGGGCACCCAGCCCAGTCTGCATCAGAGAAGGCGGTCACGGGTGGTCCAGTAACATCCGTGTAGGCATGCAAGACAGGAGATGAGGAGCTAGAAATTAAAAGACCATGATCCGCAGTCCCGTGTAGATATCTTAGGATGCGTTTTACAGCGGACCAGTGATTGCCAGTAGGGGAATGCATGAATTGGCAAACTTTATTAACCGCAAAAGTAATATCAGGCCGTGAAAGAGTAACATACTGTAAGGCCCCAACCATTTGTCGGTATTTGACCAGGTCATCAAAAAGAGGGCTATCACCGAGAGAGAGAGCAGCCCCAGTGGTGCAAGGTGACGGAACCGATTTGGACTGAGATAGGTTGGCACGGTCCAACAATTCAGTAATATATTTGCGTTGTGAGAGGATGAGAGCAGAACCTTGACGAGCCACCTCAATGCCTAGAAAGTAAGATAAGGGCCCCATGTCTTGTATCGGGAACGATTTGCTGAGACGTTGTACCACATGATCAATAGCCTGGTTATTGTTACCTGTCAAAATAATGTCATCGACATACACTAACATATACATTAGTGTCCCATTTGCCGAATAAATAAACAGAGAAGGATCCGTTTTAGATCCCCGAAAGCCAAGAGCAGTCAAAGTAGATGAAAACCTATCAAACCACGCCCGAGGTGCCTGTTTGAGACCATACAAGGATTTATGTAAGAGGCGCACATGGTTCGGTTTATGAGGATCGACAAACCCTTGTGGTTGTTTGAGATACACTGTTTCCTTCAGATCACCATGTAGGAAGGCATTTTGGACGTCAAGCTGTCGTAAGGACCACCGTTGGGTAACGGCTAATGATAAAACAACCCTGATCGTGGTGGGTTTCACCACAGGACTAAAGGTTTCAATGTAGTCTATACCAGGTTGTTGACGGAAGCCTTTTGCAACCAGACGCGCCTTGTAGCGCTTAATGTGCCCATGTTGGTCGCGTTTGATTTTGTAGACCTGTTGGTGTAGAAGGCCTGAGGGGCAGTGGCGTGGGACAACCCAGAGGAAGGCTGCAGCTGAAAACCTAAACGAGCAACCAGTTGTTGAAGCACCTGAATAGTATCAGGTTGAACGGTAGATGGGTCGGCTGCAGTAGTAGCCGTGAAGGCTTGAACAGGTGGGATGGCAGTGGCTGGTTTCTGGATCAAAAAATCATGATCTGCAAGGAGAGCAGGTAACTCAGAAAAGACAGCAGTAAATTCTCTCGATAGAAGGCTTTGTTTGACTCCATTGTACTCGTCACGAAGACCTGCAACAACTAGCATAACAAGATCCTTTTCAGGCATAGGTTGACCAATATTTGCAAGGGCATTTGCATACTCGTGTGCCCTGGCAAGATATGTTGTGGCAGTCTCATCTCCTTGCATCTGGATTTTCAGAAGTTGTGTTTTTAAGGTGAAATCTCTTGAAGAAGTATGTGGGGCATAGGCTTGTTCAAGACCAAGCCAAAGTTCACGTGAGGTGGTACCTTGAACATGCTGGAAGGATTTTTCAGAGATGGTTAAAAGTAGTAACATGCGAACATGAGCATCATTACATAACCAGGTGGTGTAATTAGGGTTTGGTTTGGTGATGGCAGCAGCAGCTTCAGAGGTTCCAGGAGAAGAAAGAGTTGAAGGAGGGCAAGGAATGCTTCCATCAACATAACCGAATAGACTATGTGTAGCAAGAAAAGGCTGGATCATTAGTTTCCAATGACCATAGTTGGTAGGAGAGAGAGTGAAGCCAAACTTATGTGAGTTATGGGCTGTTTTTTCAGTGGTGGTGAAGGCAACAATCTGATCGGCAACCATTGTGGGGTCGGTTCAGAAAAAAAAATTAATAAGTGCAGGGTAGAAAAGAAAAAACAGCAGCCTTTGTGTGGCAGAGAAGAAAAAAACAGGTCTACTGTTCAGAAAAAAACTGACGGCAGAAAATACAAAAAACAGCAGCCTTTGTGTGGCTAGGTGACGGCAGAAAGAGCAGGGTAGGAACCCTAGGCTCTGATACCAAAATAAACTGGTATAAAGATTGTAGAATGATTGTGTATTTGATTGTGATAATTATTAGAATACAATAGGATCATATATATAGATCTATACTAGGGTACTAGGGCCGGCTGCTATATGCTATGGGCCTGGCCTAATATAACCTAAATACATCAACTAATATCTACTACTCTTTATGTTTCAATTTTCTCTATCACTCTATGAACAAAATGTATTTCTTGTTAGTTAATTCATTGTATTGTTTAGTGTTTAGAATACTTTGTGCTTAGTTTGTATAGAGTGTAAAGTGTGGGGGCAAAAAGTGTAAATATGAATAGTTAGTTAGTTCTTCTAACTGCTATAAATAAGTAGCCTAAGATGTAATTGAAAGATAACACCCTTTTCAATAGAAATCTTACCGTTATGTTCTGAGTATAACATTTGGTATCAGAGCGCATCAAGGCTCTCGATCCATCGATTACCTCTCGATTAAGCTCCGATCATCCCTCTCGATCAACTGCGCTCCCAGTCGCCATCAATTGAAGAAGCCGACGGGCCGATACCGCAACAGAAACCACGACGGACTGCAATTGACACCACCCACGATCGAATTGGTCGAATTACTACTCCGATCACACCTTCTTGATTCAATTCTATGGCGGATAACAACCGACAAGTGGCCCTGAAAGATATGAACGACTCAATTTCGTTCAAGATACCGATCCTAACGCCAACTACTTACACCTCATGGGCAATTAAGATGGAAGCATTCATGGATGCCCAGGGACTCTGGGATGCCATTGAACCTCCTACGACTGAAGCAGTCGATGCGAAGCTTGGCAAGAAGGCCAGAGCATTCATCTTCCAATCATTGCCTGAGGATGTCCTGATGCAGGTTGCTGCATTCAAGACAGCGAAGGATATCTGGGGGCCCCTAAAGAAGAGATATGTGGGAGAAGACCGGGTGAAGCAGGCAAGAATCCAAACTCTTGATCATGAGTTTGAGATGATGACCATGTCCAACAGTGAATCAATTGATGATTTCGCAGGCAGGATGGGAGAGTTGGTATCAAGATATCGAGCTCTGGGAACCACAATTGCGACCTCTAAGCAGGTGAGGAAAGCAGGTGAGGAGAGTCTTGAAGGCTGCACCTGTTAGTTTAATTCTTTTGTATTGTGTTGTACATGTTCAGTTTTTGTGTTTAGTTGGTGTTATAAATGTTCAGTCTGTATTGTTTAGGGGCTGAAAATGTAAATGTAAATAGTTAGTTAGTTCTAACTAGTATAAGTACATGAGATTAGTGTGTAATTCATCATCACTTTCAAATAGAAATTCAGTCGATCTTCATGTTCTAAATCTATCAATTGGTATCAGAGCTCTATAGGCTCTCGATCCAAGTCTCAGTGTTTCCTCTCTCGATCGGACGATCGGAATAACCCCAATCGACCGCCGCATCCTCGAAAGAACCCCAAAATCGACCGTCGCACGCTCGGTCGACCTCCAATCTCAAGATTCGACCTCCAATTTCAAGAGTCGACCTCCAATTTCAAGAGTCGAACTCCAATTTCAAGAATCGAACTCTAATTTCCGATTGTCGGATCCCAATTCCGAGTGTCGCACTCCAATTCGATTCCAGTACTCCAATTGTGATTGATTCGAGCGATCTTGGCAACCAATTCGACTCCCTCACCCGATTCAATGGCGAATCAAGACAGACAATTGATTTTCAAAGACACCAGCGATCCGATCACGTTCAAGATTCCAATTCTCACTCCTTCGACCTACACTTCTTGGGCGATCAAGATGGAGGCCTTCATGGATGCCCAGGGGATCTGGGATGCCATTGAACCTCCCACCGAAGATGCGGTAGATGTCAAATTGGGAAAGAAGGCAAAGGCCTTCATATTCCAAGCCCTGCCTGAGGATGTTCTCATGCAGGTGGCCGGATTTAAATCGGCAAAAGACATCTGGGATGCGCTAAAGAAACGTTATGTAGGTGAAGACAGAGTTAAGCAGGCCAGAATTCAAACTCTTGATCAAGAGTTTGAATTGCTGCGCATGGGAGAAAATGAATCTGTCGATGAGTTTGCGGGGAAGATGGGTGGACTGGTTTCACGATATAGAGCTTTGGGAACAACTGTGTCATCTTCGAAACAGGTGAGCAGGTTCTTAAAAGCTGCCCCCGAAAGGTTCCTGCCAATAGTAGCTGCCATAGAGCAGTTTTCTGAGTTGGATAAGATGTCGTTCGAAGAACTTGTGGGCAGGCTAAAAGCATACGAAGAAAGACTAAAACCAGTCACCCAAGGCAAGAATTCTTCTGGGCAGTTGCTCTTGACCAAGAGTGAGTGGCAAGAGAGATCAAGAAATGAGGCAAGACAAGAGTCTACCAGGTCAGCCAGCTCTGGAGACTCAAGGGGTAGAGGAAATAGAAAAGTAAAGTTCACAAAGAACAAGGGGGGAAGTCCAACCAAGAAAGTGGCAACAAAGAAAAGAACTCCACAAAGAGGGACAAGAAGTCATTACGGTGCTATAATTGTGACAAATTGGGCCACTTCTCAAACGAGTGTAGGGCACCAAGAAGATCAGAAGAAGAAGCCCATTTGGCTCAAACTCAGGAAGACAATGACTCCACCCTGCTGATGGCAGAGGTAACAATGAATCTGGGTCTACTACAGGAACAGGGGGTGTTCCCTGATTTACTGCCACAAGAAGAGGAGTCCTGTTCTTGGTACTTGGATAATGGTGCCAGCAATCACATGACCGGCACAAGAAATCACTTCACTGAACTAGATGAAGCAATTACTGGCAAAGTCAAGTTCGGAGATGGGTCAGTGGTAGAAGTAAAGGGCAGGGGCTCTATATGCTTCCAATGTAAAAATGGAGAGCATAGAGTGGTAACGAATGTGTTCTACATTCCTGCCCTGAGGAGTAATATTCTGAGTTTGGGTCAACTGGATGAGACAGGATGTAAGATTCTGATGAATGATGGGCATCTTTGGATCTATGAAAGAGGGGGAAAGACTCTAATGAAAGTGAAGAAGGCACAGAATAGGCTATACAAGATTAATTTGCATGTCACCTCTCCCAAGTGCTTGATGGCAGCAATGAGAGAACCTGCTTGGATCTGGCATGCAAGATTAGGCCATTTGAGTTTTGACTCAATCAACAAAATGACCAAATACAACATGGTCAGTGGAATGCCCAAGATAGCTCACAAGGCACAACTATGTGAAAGTTGTCTTGTAGGGAAACAAAGAAGTCAGTCATTTCCCAATGTGAGTAGTTATAGAGCCACCTCACCACTGGAGCTAGTGCATGCTGACTTATGTGGGCCCTTAAACCCTCCCACTCCTGCTGGGAATAGGTATTTCTTGCTTCTGGTGGATGATTACAGCAGATACATGTGGGTCTTTATGCTAAAGTCAAAGGATCAAGCAACTATGGCCTTTAGAGATTTCCAAGCTCAAGTTCAATTGGAAACCTCTTATAGGTTAAAAGCCTTGAGAACTGACAGAGGTGGGGAGTTCACCTCAAAGACCTTTGAACAAATTTGTAGTGTGGAAGGCATAAAGAGATTCCTGACTGCTCCATACTCACCACAGCAAAATGGCGTGGTAGAAAGAAGAAACCAGACAGTTATGGGGATGACCAGGTCTGTGTTGAAGGCCATGAATGTACCCTTGGAATTCTGGGGCGAGGCTGTGAGGCACTCAGTCTTCCTGTTGAACAGGAGCCCCACAAAAGCTTTAGAAAATGTTACCCCATATGAAAGATTGTTCCAGAGAAAACCTAAGGTGAAGCACCTAAGAGTTTTTGGCTGCAAGGCACATGTAAAAATCCCGAATCATCAAGTTACTAAGCTGGATGACAGAAGTACTCCTATGGTACATCTGGGGATTGAGCCAAGAACTAAAGCTTATAGGCTGTATAATCCAGTGTCTTGCAAGATAGTTGTCAGTAGGGATGTAAAATTTGAGGAGGAGAAACCATGGGAATGGGACACCTTTGATCAGGAAAGGATTCCTAATCGAAGATATGCCAGGTTGGTATGTCATTGAACTCTTTTGATCAAGGTGAGTCCACCTCAAGTGGACATCCACTGGGCTCAGATGGTGTTGATCAGGATGTGAATCCTGTGGATATGGCTCCTAATCAAGCAGGTCAAGAAGAAGGTTTGGGAGAATCAGGGGGTGGTAATGATGAAAGTCAGGCTGAAGAACTACCTAGAGAAAGTTATGATGACACTCCTCCAAAGGGATTTACAAGTCTTAATGATGTGTTCAATAGGACAGAAATCCTTGAACAAATTCCTTTCAATCCTCCTGTTTTAGATGAGTCCGAGCTGCTGTTGATCAAAGAACCGACTACTTATGATCAGGCAAAAGTCAAGAAAGAATGGAAAAAGGCAATGCAGGATGAGTTAGACAGCATAGAAAAGAATGGAACATGGAAGCTTGTTAACTGTCCTAAGGGAATAAAACCAATTGGGTTGAAGTGGTTATACAAGTTAAAGAAAGATGCACAAGGGAAAGTTGTGAGACATAAAGCCCGGTTAGTTGTAAAAGGGTATGTGCAAAAATATGGTATTGATTATGAGGAGGTTTTTGCCCCGGTTGCTAGGCTAGAAACAGTGAGGCTCATTCTAGCAGTGGCTGCTGTAAATGGTTGGGAAGTTCATCATTTAGATGTGAAAACAGCATTTCTAAATGGTGAATTAAAAGAAGAGGTGTATGTGACCCAACCCGAGGGCTTTGTAAAGCAGGGAAAGGAGGAATTGGTGTATAAGCTCATTAAAGCTCTTTATGGGCTTAAACAGGCTCCAAGAGCCTGGAATGAGAAGTTGCACAGCACATTAATCAGTTCTGGATTTGAGAGATGTCCTCAAGAGCATGCAGTGTATAAGAAAGCATCTACCAAAGGATCTGTGATAATAGGAGTGTATGTGGATGACATGGTTGTCACAGGGTCTAGTTTGGAGATGATTGATGATTTTAAGAAGATAATGCAGTCAAACTTTGAAATGACTGATTTGGGAATGTTGAACTACTATTTGGGAATAGAAGTGAAACAATTGAATGATGGTATCTTCTTAAACCAAACAGGGTATGCAAAGAAAATACTGGAAGATGTGAAGATGTGGGACTGCAATTCAGCAAAAGTTCCAATGGATCCGGGTTTGAAACTTGGTAAAGATGAGGAATGTGATGTAGTTGATGCAACCAAGTATAGAAGGGTGATTGGTTGTTTGAGGTATTTGACTCAAACAAGACCAGATTTGAACTACTCAGTTGGTATAGTTAGTAGATTCATGGAATCTCCTAGAATAAGTCACTGGCAAGCAGTAAAGCATATTCTAAGATACTTGAAGGGGACTGTTGATCAGGGAGTATGGTATAAAAAGGGTGGATCTGCTGAACTGATGGGCTATAGTGATAGCTCTCATGCTCCAACAAAAGCTGATGGGAAAAGCACTACAGGGGTAGTGTTTTATTATGGTGATGGACCAATCAGCTGGGTTAGTCAGAAACAAGAGATAGTAGCTTTATCATCTTGTGAAGCTGAGTTTATTGCAGCTACTGCTGCTGCTCAACAAGCAGTATGGTTAAAGGGAGTGTTGGAGACCCTACTTAATTCTAAGATAGGTCCTGTTCTACTTAATGTGGATAATAAGTCTGCAATACAGCTCATGAAAAATCCTGTTTTCCATGGTAGGTCAAAACATATTGATGTTAGGTATCACTACATACGTAGTTGTGTGGAAAGGGATCTTGTGAATGTGAAGCATATTGATGGCAATGAGCAGAAAGCAGATATACTCACCAAAGCTCTTCCTAGACTGAAATTTGTGGAAATGAAGAAGCTGCTTGGAGTGGGAACTATAAAAGAATTAAGGGGGTGAATGTTAGTTTAATTCTTTTGTATTGTGTTGTACATGTTCAGTTTTGTGTTTAGTTGGTGTTATAAATGTTCAGTCTGTATTGTTTAGGGGCTGAAAATGTAAATGTAAATAGTTAGTTAGTTCTAACTAGTATAAGTACATGAGATTAGTGTGTAATTCATCATCACTTTCAAATAGAAATTCAGTCGATCTTCATGTTCTAAATCTATCAGCACCTGAGAGATTTCTCCCAATTGTGGCTGCTATAGAGCAGTTTTCTGATCTTGATGCCATGACTTTCGAGGAACTGGTGGGAAGACTGAAGGCCTATGAGGAGAGACTCAAGCCAGAGGCATAGTAAAAAAGGGTGCCGACTGCGAAGCATCTAAGCTACATAGACTACAAAATCATTACTAAAATGGGGCAGGTAAATAGGTAATGACAATCACCACCAAGATTTCCCAGACATTAACTCGTGTTTTTAACCATTATCAGCCATTCATAGCACAGAACTCTTGCATAAAAAATATCCAATCCTGAAATGTTATAGCTAACGTTGCATTCTTGCATCAGGCATTAATGTGCATTAGCAGAATCAATGACTTCCCAGATAATTTTTGACCTTTTATACATTTAACATCAAGAGCTCATATGAGCTATGAAAATAAAAATGCCTACAACACATACAAGAAATCAACAATCTCAAAGCTCATAAGAAGAAGATAAAAATAGAGAAAGCACATACCTTCCAGCCCTATACTTGTAATATCCACTATTCCCACTACCGCTACTCCAGTTACCACCATTTTGAGCCCTAATTCTAAAATACAACCTCGCTGATTCCAACCCACACCTCATCAACACACCATCTTCAGCTCCCAATTCAATCACCACCGCGTTGTGTCTCGTAAGCGAACCAGATAACGTCTCCACCGCTCTCAAATAGCCATCCGTCGGCACCCCGTCGTACGGGACAGGTCCGTGAGCCTCACTCTCGCCAACGGCAAGGCGGTAGGCGTGATCACCGCCGGCTCGCCGGTAGGGTGAGCGGCGGAAATCGGCGTAACCATGTGGCTCGGCTGTTGGCGCTGAGACGCTAGAGAAATCGGCGAAGGGATCTGTTGCTGTTGCTGTTGCTGTTGCTGTTGCTGATGCATGTTGTTAGTTGTGGTGGTGGTGGTGGTGGGGGTTGTGTGTGGTGACCTAAGAGAGGAAGAAGAAGGTGGAATAGGGGGGTTGATTGGGGATGATGAAATTGCAGCTGTGTGCTGCTGGTGGTGATGTATCATGTTGATTTCCACCATTAATCATGTGAATTTGGGTCTTCGAGATGTTGATTTTGAAGGAGGAAGGAAGAAATTGAAGGGGGCTAGGGTTTTTGTTGTGATGAAAACACTACCAAATTGCGATGTTAAAAATGTTATCTTTATGTGTTTACAGGCTCACCGCCGTGGGCCGGCGGAGGAGAGTGGCGGTGGCGGTGTTGGTGTACCGATTTCGCATGTGAAACGAACACTTTGAAGCATTGATTGCAGGGGCGTTCGGGATTGCTTATTGAAACTCATTTTAATTTTCGGAAAGGTGACAAAGTTAAAAAGATGTGAAAATATGTTTGGATGAAGATAAAAACGTGAGGAGAAAAAAGAATTTTTAAGAAGTTCAAAATTTTAGGGCATGTTTGGGATTATTTTAAAAACAATTTATTAATTTATTGATTTTTTTAATAAAGAAGTTAGTATGAAGTGATTTATTAACGTATTTCCTTTACAACCATCACACTGTCAAACATTACAAAATGACTTTTTAATTTTTTAAAAGTTAATAAGTTAAAAAGAAAGGAAAAAAAACACTCCCAAACACACATTTAACTTCTCAAAACTTCTTTTGAAAAATCTAAAGAAGGTGTAAATAAGCAACCCCAAATATGGTCATAATTGGTAATCGTTGTTAAGACCTATTTCTTTGTTGTCAAGTACCTATGATATGTAAATGAAGGGAGGTAATGGGTTCAATTCTCACTCTGAGCAAAATACTTATAGTTGAGTCAGGGGATTTTCTCAGCAATGGTTTCCTCCTGAGGGGGCTGGGGGTGCGGTCCCGGCTGGTAAACGGATAAGTGGGTCCGATTAAGATAACTCATGTCCTCCGAAACAGGGTCGTACATTTGTCGTTAAAAAAAAGTAAATTACACGGATCGTTTACCTTTCGTCTCTAATATAGGAAAATTACAGGTTAAGTTTTAAGTTTTGAAAAAAATTACAAACTTTGTCTCTGTGTCTAACGGCCGTAATTAATTCCGTTAACTGGCTACAAAATGATCATTTTGCCAATTTTCTTCATCATTCAACCCCATCTCAACCACCAACACCATATCACCACCACTCCACCACCACCTCCGCCACAAAGCCACCACCACACACCACTATTTTCGGAGACGTCGGAGCATAGAACACGTCGTGGTTAAGGTTGCTTCTGTGGCAATGGGGAAGTGGTCTAGGGGACGCCGCAGATGACGTCGTAGTGGGTCGACAGAGGGAGGGTGGAGATGATGGTGTTGGAGATTTGGTGGAGGAGGTGGGGTAGGAGACGATGAGTCGAAGGTAGATGTAGATGGGGGAGGAGGACAGATTTCAGCTTGAAGTTGCCGAACTTAACGGCGAAGATTTCATGGAATTGAAGGATGAGTGACTCCATTGATGAAGATGATGAAGGTGATGAAGATGAAAGTGACATTGTGTTAATGATGGTGGTTTTGTTAAAGTGGTGGTGGTATGATAGTGATTGAGATGAGGTTGAATGGGGCAGAAGAACGGTAAAATGATCATTTTGCAGCCGGTTAACGGAAATTAATTAGCGGCCATTAGACCTAGGGACGAAACGTTTTTTTAAAACCTTACGACTAAATCTGTAATTTTTCAATCTCAGGGACGAAAGGTGAAATTTGAGCAAATCTCAAGGACGATCTGTGTAATTTCCTCTTAAGGGAGTTATCAATAACCATACGTTTTACCAGATCAGACAGTGAATCAGACATTTTACTGGTTTGCTGATCGGATCAGTCGGATGAAATTTAAGAATCAAAATAGTTTATAATATACTTACAATTGATAAAATTACAAATTCAGTAAATTCTTAAGTTTAACAGATTTGATATTCATTCATTTGTTTAATTCATTAATTGTTTTAGACAAAATCACATAAAACGTCCTTTAAGTTTATATAAAATTATAAGTATCATCCTTTATCTTTAAAAATTACTCTAGAAATCCTTTACGTTAACATTTTGTATCAACTTTCGTCCTTCAAACTAACTGTTGTTAACTTTTTTGTTAAGTGAAGGGTAATTTGGTCTTTTTGTCTATGAATGACTATTAATGTAATCTTTTTTTCAAACATAAAGTATGTTTTTTGTAACTTTTTTATCTTTTACTTAATTTATATATTTTTACAATTATACATATACATTTGATTTTTATATCACATAATACATATTATTTAATATTTTCATCCACGTACCATATATAAATATAAAAATATAAATAATTAGACAACACAACGAAATATTAAAATAAATTAATTATTTTTATGCGTGTATATCTAGTTTACTATTTGTATCCACATATTACTTATACTTTAAAAACCAAAATGAACATCACTTAAGCACAAAGTACAAGCTATAGATGCATAATAATTATCGTTTCTTATGGCAAATAGGTAATATTTTAAACTTTAGGTCTATTTATTTATTTCTTCTTTTTAATGTTTAGTATTTTAATATTTTATTAATTTAATGTTATAATAAATTTTAAAAATAATTTGTTTTTCTTTTATAACTTTTAAAATCTAACGTTTTATATAAATTTTCGACTACGTAATTGTTACATGCTTATTTTACATACATATTGGTACATAGTTTGAACGAAACCGACCCCGGTAAATTCAGTATATATATATATATATATATATATTTCACGATGACGGTCTTGCCGCAATGCATGAGTTTGTGACGGTTTTATTTTTTATATAAATTTTCAAACGTATCCAACGACGTTTGTGTTTCGTTTTTCCTTATATTTATTGCGTAAATTCACAAGCACGTTTCGAATTAGTTTTTAATGATTTCACGTCCAGCCGCAACGCGTGGGTTTAATACTAGTATATATAATAGAAATGATATAAATATATATATTATTGTTTATATCCATGTATTTAAATTATATAAATAATTAGAATCATTAAATAATATATATTATACAATTTATACTTATATATGATACATGAATGAAAATAATATATATTATGTTATATAAAATCATATGTAGATGTAATTTTAGTAAAATACATGATGATAATTTTTTTTACAGAAAACGTCCTTTATGTTTGAAAAAAGTTACATAAAAAGTCCGTTAGAGGTAAAAAGACCATATTGCCCTTGACTTAACAGAAAAGTATAACGTCAGTTAGTCTAGATGACGAAATCTGTTAAAAAATGTTAACAAAAATGATGTTTAGAGTACTTTTTAATAACAAAGGATGGTACCTGTAACTTTATATAAACTTAAAGAACGTCTTTTATAATTTTATTATTTTATTTCAACATCCAATTTATTATATCATAAATAGACCCGTAGTTAAGTCCATTCTATTATATCGTAACTAGACACTTAATTAAGTTAGCGTTTGATATGCAAGAATAATAGATTGAGTGGAAATAGAGTTTTTCGTTGGTAAATGAAATAAAATTATCATCAGTTTTTTTGTAAACAACTTAAAATAATTCATCTGACCTTTTTTTTCATCCACCACCCGTTGTTGTCATCCCAAACTACCACCACCATTGTATTTCATTACTTTGATTATTTTCATCATTTAATTCATTCATTCGTTGCATTATCTTCTACCAAACAAACCTTAAGAGGTTAAAGTATCAATTTATCTATTGGTTAGCTTGCTACATCAATCCAAATGTTTAAACCTCGTTATTTTGATACTCTAGACTGTGCTTTACATTTTATTGTTATTTCAATCTCTTTGACTAATTCCGCTAGATAGATTTATTAACTTAAGAGGTATTTAAGTCAATTAAATTTAAATAAGGGTAAAGTATTGATACATACATACATACATACATGCATGCATGCATGCATACATACATACATACATACATACATACATACATACATACATACATACATACATACATACATACAAACAAACATACATACATACATACATACATACATACATACATACATACATACATACATACATACATACATACATACATACATACATAAATACATACATACATACATACATACATACATACATACATACCTACATACATACCTACATACATACCTACATACATACCTACATACATACCTACATCCATACCTACATGCATACCTACATACATACCTACATACATACATACCTACATACATACATACATACATACATACATACATACATACATACATACATACATACATA